>JALPVH010000031.1:0-313919 GCA_023242295.1 Diaporthe ilicicola | reverse complement strand
ATATAATATTAAATTAATAATACTTTAATTATATATAATAACTTAAATATAATTAAAAAAAATTTATTATTAATTTAAAATAATATATAAATATAATATAAAAAGAATAAATAATAAAGATTATATAAGCTTTTTATTATTAATAAATATAATATTATATTAAATTTATTTCCTTTTTAGGTATAAGGTTAAAAGACTTATAATTATATTTTTTTAAATTAAATTCTATTTAACTATATTATATTTCTGCAATTAGGCTTTATCTTTTTAATTTATTTAAATAAAAGGTAAACCTTCTTAAAAAAGCGTATTAGATAATTAACCTCCCTTTTTCTATTCGGCTTATTTATCCTTACTTTATAGGCAATAAACTTATTTATTTTTTTAAAATAAACCTTATATATCTTTAAGGTAATAATAAATATATCGATTTACTTAAATAAGGAAGGTTTTTTATCTTTACACTTCTTTATATTAGTAAGAAAACCTTTTACTTAAGTAAAAATTTACTTATTATAAATAAAATCTATTTTTATAGCTATTTATAGTAAAGCTATTAGATTTACGCATTTAAATACTATGCTTAATAATAGAATATAATAGCCTTACCTAGGTCTTAAGCGTGTATAAGTGCTAGTTTAAGCTTAATTAGTAGTTATCTCGGTTTCGGCTAAATAATTGCTTTTAAGTAGTCTTACAGAAAAGGTTATAATAGGTATATATTTAAGTAAAGCCAGAACCTATATATATTCTATAAGAGTACGTAGTTAGGGTAATAGCGGCTTTTTAATATCGCTTATTTCGAGTAACTTATACCTAAGTTATACGGCAATAGCACTTTCATATAATGCTTAACGGCATTAGATTAGCTCGCAGCCTGCAATAGCTTTAACCTTAACAGCTTATTAAAAGCACTAGCGTAAATAGGCGCGGCCTAACGCTACGGCTACTAGCGTAGAATGGCGGCTTTTAACTATAGACAGGCTTATAAAAGCAGATTAATAAGTTACTATAAAAAGTCCTATATAGCAAAACCTACTATATTAATTTAAAAGATATATTATACCTTATCTTTCTTAGATACTTACTATTGTTTTAGCTTAATAGGGGAACTTAAATAAATAAAATAGTCGATATTAAATTTATTTAATAGCTTAATAAGATTTAAATTTATTTTAATTTAATTATATTTTTAAAAGAAAAATATATTTAAAAATATTAAAATTCTTTTATATAATATTATTATAATATTAAATAACCTTATATTAATTAAGTTAAAGGCTTTATAATATTATAATAAATCTTATAAAGTAAAAAATAAATTAAAAATTATTATTAATAATAAAGAAAAGGTATTTATTATTAAAAAAAATAAAATAACTTTAAGCTTATTATTAAACTATAATAAAATAAAATAATTATAACTTTTAATAAGCTTTTTAAAAAATTAAATATTAAAGAAATATTAAATTTAATTATAAATAAAAGATTTTACTTTAAAAAGTTTAACTTTATAAAGTATAATAAATATTAAATCTTTAATATAAGAATAATTCGAAAAGTTAAAAGTAAAATTAAAAAATTATATAAAAAACTTTATTTAATTATATAAGGCTATAATAATAAAAAGAAAATAAATATTTTAAATTAATTTTTAATTATATAAAGATATAGCTAATAATTAATACTTATATTAATATTATTACTAATAAAGATAAAAATAATTATTAGCCTTTAAGATATTATTTAAGCTTATTTATAATTTAAATTAAATCTTTTTTATATCTTTTTAATAAAATTATTATTTAAAATTATAAAGAAATACCTTTTTAATACTATTATAAAAGTTATTAAACTACTTTATAATATTATAAAAGTAAAAGTTTATTAATAAATTATATATTATAAATATTATTAAAAGTAGCTAAATATAAAGATATTTATATTTAACCCTTATTTATTAATTCTATTAAATAATAATAATTATTTTAAAACTATTAAAATATAAATTAATAATATATTTAAAATTAATACCTTTAAATTCTTTAAATTAAAAGATTAAAAGATAAAAAAAGCTAAAATTTATTATAAATTAAAAATAATATTATTAAATTAATAGCTATTAGATTTTAATAATATAAAGATTATTTAAACCGGTAATAATATTATATTTTAATAAAGGGATAAGGTATAAAAATTAAGTCGATTAATTTAAAGTTAATTAATAAGCCTTAATAATACTTTAAGTAAAAAGCTTAAAAAGCTTATATTACTTTAATTTATTAGCTAAAAGCGGTATTTAATCTTTTTATTACAGTATAAATATATTACTTTTAAAAAAAGAATTTTAATATTATTAATAAGCGCCTTTAATAATAAATTAAAAATTTAAAATAAAGATTATAATATATTTTATTAAACCTTATTATAGCTAAATTAATTATCTTTATCGATAATTTATTTACTAATAATTAAAACTTTAGCTTATAAATTAGCTTTATAATTATATTAATTAATAAGTAAAAGATTAATAATAAATTATAATATATTTTATATAATAATATAATATATTAATTATTTATTAAATATAAGCGTATTATATAAAGTATATTAATATTAAAGATTTATAAAATAGTTAATAAATTTAATTTTAAAATTATTCGTTTTATAACTTTTATAATAATTACCGATTAACTTAAGCTATTAAAAGTTCTTTTAATTATTTATATTAATTTATACTTATTATATAAGTATTTAATTAAGCTAAATATAATTAAAGAAAAGTAATTAATAATTAATTTAATAGCGCTTTAATAAGCTTATAAGTAATAAAAAGTTTATAAGATTTTTTAAATTAATAAAGTAAGTAATTTAGCAAATATATTTATAAAGGCTATATTAAATAAAGTATTAAATAATTTAATTAATTATAATAAATTAATAATTAAAGTTAAGGGATATATTAAATATAATAAGCTATTAAGGTAAAAAACTATTAAAGAGATAAACTATATAGTTAAGAAAATTAAATAAAGTATAATTTAATATATAATAAAAAAAGGAAGTAAAAGTTTAATTAACCTTTATTTAAAGCTATAATATTTTACTATATAATATTATAATATTTATTTTACTTTAATAAAGTAAACTTTTAAAGGTAAACTTTATATTAATACTTTTTTATATAATATAATTAGGTAATAAAGGTTATACCGGTATAATATCTAGCTTATAAGGGTTATTATTATCCTTTAAATAGATAAGTTATTAGCTTATATTTTAATAAGCGTTTTTATATTAATAGCTAATTAACTTTTTATATAATTTTTATTATATATATTATTTAATCTTATATTTAATTAACTTTTATTTAACCTTTTTTCGATAATTATAACTTCTCCTTATACCTTTATATAACCCTAATAACCTTAACCGATAACTTAATCTTAATAGCTATTATTATTATAGTTTTATATTTTATATAATATTAGTTAGGGTTAGTTATTTTAAATAGCTAGCTAGCGCTAGCTAAATAATTCCGGGGTTTAAGTTTTTATTTATCTAATATATAATAAACGGTAGAAGTATAGGTTTATATATATATTTAAAAATAGAAGTTTATATAGCAAAAGCGATTATTATAAAAAGTTATATTTATTATATCGAAATATTTATATAATGGATTATTATAAATTATTTTAATATTATAAATATGGGATTTAAGGCTAATATATAAACTATTTAATTTAAATAATTACTTATAATTTAAACCGCTGCCTTTATTTTATAGATAGATAATATAACGGTTTAAAGCGATATAACCGAAAACTTTAAAATAGAAAGGGTAAGGGTTTAAGTTTAATAGCTTTTAATCTTTTAAAAGATTATTAATATAGCTATTATAATATTTATATAATAGCTATTACGGTATATATAGCTAATTAGTTAGCTATTACCTATAGCACTTAAATAGCTAGCTAATAGCTATCGCTATTTTAATAATAGCTTTAATTAATAAAATAATACTTATTACTTTAATTATTATATATATAATTATATATATATATCTTAAGGTAAAGCCTTATTAATATAATATTTAATATATTTATTATTAAAAGTATAAAATTTATTATTTTTTATATCTTTTTAATTAAAATTAGCTTTTTTAATTTATAATAAATATTCTTTTTCTTTTTTATATTTATATTTATAGCTATTTATAATTTTTTAAGTTTATTAAATATAGCTTAAAACTATTTTATTTTTTTAATTATTAAATAATAATATATTTATATAAATTACTCTTTATTTAAAATTCTATTTATTAAAATTAAAAATTCTATAAAGTAAGAGAAAGATAGCTATAATAAAAGAATTTATAGCCCCTTATCCTTTATAAACCTTAATTTACTTTATATTTAAGTATTATTATAAATAACTTAATATAATAAAAAGTATTTACTATAAACTATTTATTTTATTTAAATTCCGTCTCTTAAAGCTTGGAATATAGTAAGTAAGGGGGGGTAAAAGCTATAGTTAAAGTTAAAGCTGCCGCTCCCCCTTCCTCTATAAACCTTAGTTTACTTTATACTTAAGCTTCCGCAAATAACTTTATATAATAAGAAGCATTTACTATACCGTTAAATACCTTTTAAAAGGTTTTATAAGCGCTTAATAAGGAAAAACCTATAATATAGGGAAAAAACCTTATTAGCTAAAAATATAATAACTAATAGTAATAGGTATATAATTATAGGGAATTAGTTAGGGGTAAATAGTTTTGCCCTTTAATATTAAAGGGATATATTAAAGGAAGGGCAGGTTTAAAGGTATTAACGGGATTTAAACTTATACCCTTTATATTATTAATATAAAAGGGTACCCTAATGCTTAACTAATACGCTATAGTGCTAAAGTATTTACTATATTATTAAATACTTTCCGGAAAGTTTTATAAGCGCTTAAAAAAGAAAAACTATAATATAAAGAAAAACCTTTAAGTTAAGGATATAATAATTAATAATATAAGATATATAATTATAAGAAATTAATTAAGGGGTAAATTAGTTTTACCCTTTAGCGTTAAAAGGGTATATTATTAAAAGGGTAAGTTAAAAAGATATTAATAGGATTTAAACCTATACCCTTTATATTATTAATATAAAAGGGTATTTTAACGCTTAACTAATACGCTATAATGCTATAATATATTTATATACCTTTTATTTATCCTTTTAAATATAAGGTTAAAAGTATTAATTATTTTATTTATTTAAGTTCCCTTATTAAGCTAAAATAATAATAAATATTTAAGAAAGATAAAGTATAATATATTTTTTAAATTAATATAATAGGTTTTACTATATAAAACTTTTTATAATAACTTATTAATCTTTTATAAGCTTATCTATAGTTAAAAGCTACTATTTTGCGTTAATAGCTATAGCGTTAAGCTATACTTATTTATACCGGTGCTTTTAATAAGTTATTAGCTTTAATATAAACCGGTTTATCGAGGTTAAAGCTATTGCGGGCTATAAGCTAGTTTAACGCCGTTAAGCACTATATAAAAATATTATTACCGTATAACTTAAACCTTTAAATATAAGTTACTCGAAATAAGCGATATTAAAAAGCCGCTATTGCCTTAAAGGTTCTAGCTCTGCTTAAATATATACTTATTATAACCTTATTCCGTTAGAAAATAGAGATTTGTAGAGCAAAAAATAAAGGGCGCAGAGCAAACCGACTATCGCTAATAGAACGCAATATTGAAATATCACTACAAATAACCACCGGCAGCCAGCGCTTTCCAACCCTCCTATAACTAATTGCTATAGGTAGATCTAGCTATAGAGAACCTCGTCGGCAATAACGGCGGCGAGAAGGAGGTTTAAGATAAGATTATAATTTATATAGCTAAGGGCCGAGGCACCCCCTAAACTACTATAAATTTAAGTAATTAAGTACCTTAATAAGTATAGCGATAATTCGGTATAATTATAATAAAAAGGATATTCGGGTATAATAGCTATAGAGTTAATATAATAGTATATATATAAATTTAGGTAGTGGGCGTTATATACTAGGGCCTATATATACCTCTATACCCTCTATTTTTTACTTTACGAATCTCCGTTTTCTTTTATTATATTATCGATTATTTTATTTATTTAAGTTTCCCTATTAACCTAAAATAATAGTAAGTATCCGAAAAGGATAATGTATAATATATCTTTTAAATTAATATAATAGGTTTTGCTATATAAAACTTTTTATAATAACTTATTAATCTGCTTTTATAAGCCTGTCTATAATTAAAAGAAGCTATTCTGCGCTAATAGCTATAATATTAGGCCGCGCCTAATTTATTCGCGTTAATGCTTTTAATAAGCTATTAGCCCGTCGAGGTTAAAGCTATCGCGGGCTATAAGCAACCTAGTTTAACGCCGTTAAGCACTACTAATATATAAAAGTGCTATCGCCGTATAACTTAAGCCTTTAAATATAAGTTACTCGAAATAAACGATATTAAAAAGCCGCTATTGCCCTAACTAAAGTTCTAGCTTTATTCTATAAATATATATAAGACTGGAGATTTGCATACCTATTTTTAAAGGGTATGCACCCTAATAAAAGCCTAAAACACCTAAAAGTTAAGCGTATTTAGTAACCTTAAATTAAAGCCTTTTTTTTAAAAAAAAAACTTCTGCTAAAAGGGCCGGCAGGGTAAAAGGGGCAAGCCCTAAAGCGTAGTAAAGGGCTGTAAATAGGGCCGGTAAGTATAACGTAAGCTTAAAAAAGAGACTGGAGATTTACACACCTATTTTTAAAGGGTATATACCTAATACTAACTAATTTAATCCCTATAACTAATTAAATTATACTATTTCCGAAATAGGTATTTATATCTTTATAACTTTTAAGGAATATAAAGAAGGCGGGTTAGTTCTTTAGGCTTATATTATACTTACCGGCCCTATTTATAGCCCTTTACTATACTTTAGGGCTTACCCCCTTTACCCTATTAGCCCTTTTAATAGAAATTTTTTTTATAAGAAAAAGGCTTTAATTTAAGATTACTAAATACGCTTAACTTTTAGGTATTTTAAGCTTTTATTAGAATGTATACCCTTTAAAAATAGGTATATAAATCTCTAGTCTTTTAAAAAACTAACCCGCCTCCTTTATATTCCTTAAAAGTTATAAAGATATAAATACCTATTTAGAAAATAATATAATTTAATTAGTTATAGGGATTAGATTAATTAGCATTAGATATATACCCTTCGAAAATAAATGCGTAAATCTTCGGTTTTATATATATTTATTATAAGAGACCGGAGATTTATATATTTATTTTTAAAGGGTATACACCTAGTGCTAATTAATCTAGTTTCTATAATTAATTAAATTATATTATCTCTTAAATAGGTACTTATATCTTTATAACTTTTAAGGAATATAAAGAAGGCGGGTTAATTCTTTAAGCTTATGTTATGCCTACCGGCCCTACTTAATACTTGCGGCCCTTTACTGCGCTTCGGGGCTTGCCCCCTTTACCCTGCCGGCCCTTTTAGCAAAAGGTTTTTTTTTTTTTTTTAAGAAAAAGGCTTTAATTTAAGGTTGCTAAATACGCCTAACTTTTAAGTGTTTTAGGCTTTTATTAGGGTGCGTACCCTTTAAAAATAGGTGCGCAAATCTCCGGTCTTTATTATAACCTTATTTCGTTATATTATAAAACCACTCGAAAGCAATTATTTAGCCTACCGCGCAAAACCGAGATAACTATTAATTAAGCTTAAACTATTATTTATACGCGCCTAAAACCCTTAAATTAAGTAAGGCTACTATATTTCATTATTTAAATACGTAGATTTAATAGCTTTACTATAAATAGCTATAGAAATAGACTTTAAATATAATAAGTAAATCTTTACTTAAGTAAAAAGTTTTCTTATTAAAGTAAAAAAGCGTAAAGATAAGCAACCTTCCCTATCTAAGTAAATAAATATATTTATTATTACCTTAAAGATATATAATTCGGAGATCTATTTTAAAGAAATAAAGGAATTTATTACTTATAAGTTAAAGATTAATAATAAGCCGAGGAAAAGATAAAAGGTTATAAGTTTAATACGCTTTTTTAAAAAGGTTTACCTTTTATTTAAATAAATAAAGCCTAATTACAGAAATATAATATAGTTAAATAAAATTTAAGTTAAAAAATATATAATTATAGGTCTTTTAACCTTATACCTAGAAGGGTTCCGTTATATTATAAGATTACTCGAAAGCAATTATTTAGCTAAAACCGAGATAATAGTTAAGCTTAAACTACCACTTATATACGCTAAGTAACGCCATTATATTCCATTGCTAAGTATAGTTTTAAATATATAGATTTAATAGCTTTGCAGCTATAAAAATAAACTTTAAATATAATAAGTAAATCTTTACTTAAATAAAAAGTTTTCTTATTAAAGTAAAAAAGTATAAAAATAAGAAACCTTTCCTATTTAAGTAAATAAATATATTTATTATTACTTTAAAGATATATAAGATTTATTTTAAAGAAATAAAGAAATTTATTACTTATAAAGTAATAATAAATAATAAGCCGAAAAAAGGATAAAAAGTTATAAATTTAATACGCTTTTTTAAAAAGGTTTACCTTTTATTTAAATAGATTAAAGAGATAAAGCCTAGTTATAAAAACGTAATATAGTTAAATAAATTTTAATTTAAAAAATATATAATTATAGGTCTTTTAACCTTATACCTAAAAAGGAAGGTTAAAAGTATAGCTATTATAGCACTTATATAATAATTATTATAATAGGTATAGCTAACTAATTAATTATTATTTATAGCACTTAGCTAGCTAATTAATATTTATTACTATTTTAATAATAGCTTTAATTAATAAAATAATACTTATTATTTTAATTATTATATATATAATTATAATTATATATTCTCTTTTAAATATAAGGTTAAAGGACCTATAATTATATATTTTTTAAATTAAACTTTATTTAACTATATTATATTTTTATAATTAAGCTTTATTTTTATAATTTATTTAAATAAAAGGTAAACCTTTTTAAAAGAGTATATTAAATTTATAACCTTTTTTTTTTAGCTTATTATTAATTTTTAATTTATAGGTAATAAATTTCTTTATTTTTTTTAAAATAAATCTTTAAATTATATATCTTTAAGGTAATAATAAATATATTTATTTATTTAAATAAGGAAGGTTTTTTATTTTTACGCTTTTTTACTTTAATAAAAAAACTTTTTATTTAAATAAAGATTTATTTATTATATTTAAAGTTTATTTTTATAGCTATAAAGCTATTATATCTATATATTTAAAAAATAAAATATAGTAGCTTTATTTAATATATATAACTTATATAAGTGATAGTTTAAGCTTAACTAGCAATTATTTTAATTTTAGCTAAATAATTACTTTCGAGTAGTCTTATAAAATAAGGTTATAATGGTCGCTTAATTTTATTAAATAGTTAAGGCAATAGCGGCTTTTTAATATCGCTTATTTTAAATAATTTAAAAGCTTAAATTATATAGCAATAATACTTTTATATATTAATACCGGTAATATTTAATAATATTAAATTAAGTTACTTCTAACCTATAATGGATTTAACTTTAATAAGCTAATAGCTTATTAAAGGCACCGGTATAAATAAATTAAGTGCGGCCTAATATTACGGCTATTAGTATAAAATAGCGGCTTTTAACTATAGATAGGCTTATAAAAGTAGATTAATAAGTTATAATAAAAAGTTTTATATAATAAAATTTATAATATTAATTTTAAAAGATATATTATATATTTTTTTTAAATATTTAGTATTATTTTAGCTTAATAAAGAAATTTAAAAAAATAAAAATTAATTAATAAAATTAAATATAATATAATAATATTTATTAAATTAATTAAACTATTTAAAATATATAAATTATTAATAAATTTAATAAGTAATATAATATTATATTTATATATATAATAATGGCATTATAGCGTATTAGTTAAGCGTTAGGGTACCCTTTTATATTAGTAATATAAAGGGTATAGGTTTAAATCCTGCTAATGCTACTAGATCTGCCCTCCCTTCGGTACGCCCCTTTAGCGCCGAAGGGCAAGACTATTTACCCTTAACTAATTCCCTATAATTATATACCTATTACTATTAATTACTATATCCTTTAGCTAATAAGGTTTTTTTCTTATATTACGGGTTTTTCCCTATTAGGCGTTTATAGGGCCTTCCGGAAAGTACTTAACGGTATAGCAAATATTTCTTATTATATAAAGTTACTTATAGAAGCTTAAGTATAAAGCAAACTAAGGTTTATTAAGAAAGCGGGAGCTATAGCCTTAACTACTATAGCCCCCCCCCCCTTACTTACTATATTCCAAGCTTTAAGAGACGGAATTTAAATAAGATAAATAATCTATATATATAATAATATTTCTTTTAAATATAAAGTTAAAAAATTTATAATTATAAAATTAAAGATTTATATATTTTATTTTAAAGGGTATATATTTAATATTAATTAATTTAATCTTTATAAATAATTAAACTATATTATTTTCTAAATAGATATTTATATTTTTATAACTTTTAAGGAATATAAAAAAGGTAAATTAGTTTTTTAGGTTTATATTATACTTACCGGCTTTATTTATAGCCTTTTATTATACTTTAAGGCTTACTCCTTTTACTTTACCGGCCCTTTTAATAAAAGTTTTTTTTTAAGAAAAAGGCTTTAATTAAAGGTTATTAAATACGCTTAACTTTTAAGTATTTTAAGCTTTTATTAAAATATATACCTTTTAAAAATAAGTGTGTAAATCTTTAGTTTTATAATTATATTTTTTAAATTAAGTTTTATTTAATTATATTATATTTTTATAATTAAGCTTTATTTTTATAATTTATTAAAATAAAAAATAAACCTTTTTAAAAAGTGTATTAAATAATTAATCTTTCTTTTTCTATTAAAGTTATTATTAATTTTTATTTTATAAATAAAAAACCTTTTTATTTTTTTAAAATAAACTTTATATATCTATAAGGTAATAATAAATATATCGACTATTTTATTTATTTAAGTTTCTTTATTAAGCTAAAACGATAGTAAGTATTTAAGAAGGATAAGGTATAATATATATTTTAAGATTAATATAATAAGTTTTACTATATAAAACTTTTTATAGTAACTTATTAATTTTCTATAAGCTTATCTATAGTTAAAAGCCGCTATTTTATATTAATAGCTGTAGCGTTAAGCTATATTTAGTTTATTTGCGCTAATGCTTTTAATAAGCTATTAGCCTATCGAGGTTAAAGCTATCGTAAGCTATAAGCTAATTTAACGCCATTAAGCATTATATAAAAGTATTATCGCTATATAACTTAAGCCTTCTATATATAAATATAAGATTAAAGATTTATATACCTATTTTCGAAGAGTATATATCTAATATTAATTAATCTAATTCCTTTAATTAATTAAATTATATTATTTCCTAAATAGATACTTATATCTTTATAACTTTTAAGAAATATAAAAAAGGCGGGCTAATTTTTTAGGCTTATATTATATTTACCGGCCTTATTTATAGCCCTTTATTACGCTTTAAGGCTTGCCCCTTTTACTTTATTAGCCCTTTTAGCAGAAAGGTTTTTTTTAAGAAAAATACTTTAATTTAAGGTTACTAAATATACTTAATTTTTAAGTATTTTAGGCTTTTATTAAGGTTTATACCCTTCGAAAATAAATATATAAATCTCCGGTCTTATAAATATAAGTTATTTAAAATAAACGATATTAAAAAGCCGTTCTTGCCTTAATTTTATAAGATATATATAGGTTTTAGCTCTATTTAAATATATATCTATTATAACCTTATTTTATAAAACTACTTAAAAGTAATTATTTAACTAAAATTAAAATAATAGTTAAGCTTAAACTATTATTTATATACGCTTATTAAGCGAGTTTATACTTACGGTTAAAATAGATAGATAAGGCTATTATATTTTATTATTTAAATATATAAATTTAATAGCTCTATTATAAATTGCTATAGAAATAAACTTTAAATATAATAAGTAAATCTTTATTTAAATAAAAAGTTTTCTTATTAAGGTAAGAAAGTATAAAAATAAAAAACTTTTTTTATTTAAATAAATAAATATATTTATTATTACTTTAGAGATATATAACTCGGAGATTTATTTTAAAGAAATAAAGAAATTTATTACTTATAAGTTAAGAATTAATAATAATCTAAGGAAAAAATAAAAGGTTATAAGTTTAATATAAAGACCGGAGATTTATATACCTATTTTTAAAAGGTATATACCCTAATAAAAGCTTAAAATACCTAAAAGTTAAGCGTATTTAATAACCTTAAATTAAAGCCTTTTTCTTATAAAAAAAATTTCTATTAAAAGGGCCGGTAAAGTAAAAAAGGTAAGCCTTAAAGTATAGTAAAGGGCTATAAATAAGGCCGGTAAATATAATATAAGCTTAAAGGATTAACCCACCTTTTTTATATTTCTTAAAAGTTATAAAGATATAAGTATCTATTTCGGAAATAGTATAATTTAATTAGTTATAGAAATTAGATTAGTTAGCATTAAGTATATACTCTCCGAAAATAGGTATATAAATCTTTAATCTCTTAATATACTTCTTTAAAAAGGTTTACCTTTTATTTAAATAAATAAAGCCTAGTTATAGAAATATAAAATAATTAAATAAAATTTAGTTTAAAAAATATATAATTATAAGTCTTTTAACTTTATACTTGGAAAGGAATAATAAATATATTAATTTCTTTAAATAAAAAAAGGTTTTTATTTTTTTATTTTTTTATTTTAATAAAGATAACCTTTTATTGAAATATAAATTTATTTATTATAAATAAAAATTATTTTTATACTTATTTATATACTATTAAATTTATATATTTAAATAATAAAATATATTAGCCTTATTTAAGTTTCTAATATATATAAGTGTTAATTTAAGCTTAATTAATAATTATCTCGGTTTTAATAATTTAAATAATTATTTTTAAATAATTTTATAATATAGCGGAGTAAAGTTATAATATATATATATATATATATATAAAATAAAGTTAAAATCTTAATTAAAGTAATAGCGGCTTTTTCATATAAGCTATTTTAAATAACTTATATTTATACTTAAGTTATATAGTAATATTACTTTTATATAATAATTAACCGCGTTAAATTAGCTTATAGCTTATAATAGCTTTAATCTCGATAGGCTAATAGCTTATTAATAATATTAATATAAATAGGCTCGGCCTAATGCTATAGCTATTAATATAAAATAATAGCTTTTAATTATAAATAAGTTTATAAAAGTAAATTAATAAGTTATTATAAAAAGTTTTATATAATAAAACTTATTATATTAAAAACCGAAAATTCGCGCATTTATTTTTAAAGGGTATATATTAAATGCTAACTAATCTAATCCTTATTACTAATTAAATTATATTATTTCCTAAATAAATATTTATATCTTTATAATTTTTAAGAAATATAAAAAAAGCGGATTAGTTTTTTAAGCTTATATTATATTTATCGGCCCTATTTATAGCCCTTTACTATACTTTAAGGGTTACCCCCTTTACTTTATTAACCCTTTTAATAAAAGTTTTTTTTTTTAAAAAAAAAGGCTTTAATTTAAGGTTGCTAAATACGCTTAACTTTTAAGTGTTTTAGGCTTTTATTAAGGTGTATACCCTTCGAAAATAAGTATATAAATCTTTAATCTCTTAAATATTTATTAACTTATTTTTAATTACTATATCTATAATATATTTTATTTAAATTAATAATAATTAAGTTAATAATCCGCTAATAAATTATATATTCTTTTTCTTTTAAATAAAAGTTAATATAATTTATTTATATTATAACTATATTATAATTACTATTTAAATAGTAATAGTTATTACCTTTTATATAATATTATTTATTATTTTTTAATTTATTTATACTTTTAGCTTTTTAATAATCGCTTAAATTATAAGACCGGAGATTTGCGTATCTATTTTTAAAGGGTATATACTTAATACTAACTAATCTAATCCCTATAACTAATTAAATTATACTATTTCCTAAATAAGTATTTATATCTTTATAACTTTTAAGAAATATAAAAAAGGCGGGTTAATTCTTTAGGCTTATATTATACCTATTAGCTTTACTTATAGCTTTTTATTACGCTTTAAGGCTTACCCCCTTTACCCTGCTAGCCCTTTTAATAGAAGTTTTTTTTTAAAAAAAAAGGCTTTAATTTAAGGTTATTAAATACGCTTAACTTTTAGGTGTTTTAGGCTTTTATTAGGGTGTATACCCTCCGAAAATAAGTGTGTAAATCTCCGGTCTTTAAATTATTATAACGTTTATTCGGTAATTTTAATATAAATTAAATTTATATTTAATAGCTATATTTTTAGCTATTATATTTATATTAATAAATATATTAATTATTTAAGTAAAAGCTATTAAGTTTTAATTTTAAATAAGTTAGCTATATAATTAAAGCTTTATAATTTCGGTTATAATTCTATTTATCTATAAGTAATTATTATTAAAGAGATCGAAGATTTATATATTTATTTTTAAAGGGTATATACCTTAATAAAAGCCTAAAATACTTAAAAGTTAAGCGTATTTAGCAATCTTAAATTAAAGCCTTTTATTAAAAGGGCCGGTAAGGTAAAGGGGGTAAGCTATAAAGTATAATAAAGAGCTATAAGTAAAGCCGGTAAATATAATATAAGCTTAAAGAATTAACCTACCTTTTTTATCTTTCTTAAAAATTATAAAGATATAAGTATTTATTTAAAAAATAATATAGTTTAATTATTTATAAAGACTAAATTAATTAATATTAAATATATACCCTTTAAAAATAGGTGCGTAAATCTTTAGTTTTTAATAAAAGCTTAAAATATTTAAAAGTTAGGTGTATTTAATAACCTTAAATTAAAGCCTTTTTTTTAAAAAAAAACGTTTGCTAAAAGGGCCGGTAAAGTAAAGGGGGCAAGCTTTAAAGTATAGTAAAAAGCTATAAATAAGGCCGGTAAGTATAATATAAGCTTAAAGAATTAACCCGCCTTTTTTATATTTCTTAACAGTTATAAAGATAGAAATACTTATTTAGGAAATAATATAATTTAATTAGTTATCGATTATTTTATTTATTTAAGTTTCTTTATTAAGTTAAAATAATAGTAAATATTTAAGAAGAATAAAATATAATATATCTTTTAAATTAATATAGTAGGTTTTGCTATATAAAACTTTTTATAGTAACTTATTAATTTTTTATAAGCCTATCTATAATTAGAAGCCGCTATTTTGCGCTAATAGCCGTAAAGTTAGGCCGCGCCTATTCGCGCCGGTACGTCGAGGTTAAAGCTATTACGGGCTATAAGTAACCTAATTTAAAGAATAGATATTTACGCACCTATTTTCGGCTAGTACGCACCTAATGCTAATTAAGCAAATAATTTAAAATACTTAAAAGTTAGGGGTATTTAATAACCTTAAATTAAAGCCTTTTTCTTAGAAAAAACTTTAGGGCCGGTAGGGTAAAGGGGGCAAGCCTTAAAGCGTAGTAAAGGGTTATAAGTAAAGCCGGTAAGCATAATGTAAGCCTAAAGAACTAACCTGCCTTCTTTATATTCCTTAAAAGTTAGAAAGATATAAGTACCTATTTAGGAAATAGTGTAATTTAATTAGTTATAGGGCTAGATTAGTTAGCACTAGATATATATTAGCCGAAAATAGGTGTGCGAATATCTGTTCTCCTAATTTAACGCCGTTAAGCATTATATAAAAGTGCTATTACCGTTTAACTTAGGCCTTTAAGTTGCTCGAAATAAGCGATATTAAAAAGCCGCTATTACCTTAACTAAGGTTTTAGCTCTGCTTAAATATATACTTATCTAGCAAAACCGAGCGATATAACCTTATTCCGCTATATTGCAAAACTATTTAAAAGCAATTATTTAGCCTGCCGCGTAAAACCGAAACGATAATTAAGCTTAAACCACCACTTATACGCGCCTAAGACCCTTAAATCTATTAAGCGAGTTTATAGCTGCGGTTAGAATAGATAGATAAGGCCACTATATTTCATTATCCGGATATATAGATCTAATAGCTTTATAGCTATAGAAATAAACTTTAAATATAATAAGTAAATCTTTACTTAAATAAAAAGTTTTCTTATTAAAGTAAAGAAGTATTAAGATAAAAAACCTTCCCTATTTAAGTAAATAAATATATTTATTATTACTTTAAAAATATATAATTTAAATATTTATTTTAAAGAAATAAAGAAATTTATTACTTATAAGTTAAAAATTAATAATAAGCTAAGGAAAGAATAAAAGGTTATAAGTTTAATACGCTTTTTTAAAAAGGTTTACCTTTTATTTAAATAAATAAAGCTTAATTATAAAAACGTAATATAATTAAATAAAATTTAGTTTAAAAAATATATAATTATAGGTCTTTTAACCTTATACCTAAAAGAGTTAATATAAATTATATCTTTATTTTTTATATTAATCTTATATTACTTTATTTATTTAAATATTTAATATATTAGAAATTAATAACTATAATATATTAACTATTTTATTTATTTAAATTTCTCTATTAAGCTACAATAATAATAAATATTTAAAAAAGATAAAGTATAATATATCTTTTAAGATTAATATAATAGGTTTTACTATATAAAACTTTTTATAATAACTTATTAATCTGCTTTTATAAGCCTATTTATAATTAAAAGCCGCTATTCTGCATTAATAGCTATAGCGTTAAGCCGCACCTATTTATACTAATACTTTTAATAAGCTATTAGCCTATTAAGATTAAAGCTATTATAGGCTATAAGCTAATTTAACGCCGTTAAGCACTATATAAAAGTGCTATTACTATATAACTTAAGCCTTCGAATATAAGTTACTTAAAATAAGCAATATTAAAAAGCCGCTATTGCCCTAACTAAGGTTTTAGCTCTGCTTAAATACACACCTATTTAGTAAAACCGAGCGATATAACCTTTTCCGCAAGACCACTTAAAAGTAATTATTTAGCCTACTACGCTACCGAAACCGAGATAATAGTTAAGCTTAAACTACTACTTATACGCATTTAAGACCCTTAAATTAAATAAGGCCATTATATTCCATTATCTAGATATATAGATCTAATAGCTTTATAGCTATAAAAATAAATTTTAAATATAATAAGTAAATCTTTACCTAGATAAAAGAGTTTTTTTATTAGGGTAAAAAAGTATAAAGATAAAAAACCTTTCCTATTTAAATAAGTAAATATATTTATTATTACTTTAAAGATATATAACTCGGAAATCTATTTTAAAAAAAATAAAGAAATTTATTACTTATAAGTTAAGGATTAATAATAAGCCGAGGAAAGAATAAAAGGTTATAAGTTTAATACGTTTTTTTAAAAAGGTTTACCTTTTATTTAAATAAATAAAGCTTAATTATAAAAACGTAATATAATTAAATAAAATTTAGTTTAAAAAATATATAATTATAGGTCTTTTAACCTTATACTTAAAAGGAATACCGTTAAATATTATATAAAGAGACCGGAAATTCGCGCACTAATTTTCGAAGGGTATGCACCCTAATAAAAGCCTAAAACACCTAAAAGTTAAGCGCATTTAACAACCTTAAATTAAAGCCTTTTTCTTAAAAAAAAACTTCTATTAAAAGGGCCGGTAAGGTAAAGGGGGCAAGCCCTAAAGCGCAGTAAAGGGCCGTAAGTAAGGCCGGTAAGTATAATATAAGCCTAAAGGATTAACCCGCCTTCTTTATATTCCTTAAAAGTTATAAAGATATAAATACCTATTTAGAAAATAATATAATTTAATTATTATAAAAACCAGATTAGTTAGCACTAGATATATACCTTTCGAAAATAGATATATAAATCTTCGGTCTTTATATAAAAATATTATTATTATATAACTTAAGTAAATTACTTAAAATAAGTAATATTAAAAAGCCGCTATTACTTTAATTTTATAAAATATATATAGATTTTAGCTTTATTTAAATATATATTTATCTATTATAACTTTATTTTATAAAACTATTTAATAGTAATTATTTAACTAAAATTAAAATAATAATTAAGCTTAAACTATTATTTATATATATTTAAAACTTAAATAAAGCTATTATATTCTATTATTTAAATATATAAATTTAATAGCTTTATTATAAATAGTTTTTTTATTAAAATAAAAAAGTATTAACTATTTTATTTATTTAAGTTCCTTTATTAAGCTAGAATAATAATAAATATTTAAAAAGAATAAGGTATAATATATCTTTTAAATTAATATAATAGTTTTTACTATAACGTGGTGAATTAGTAAATAATAAATATTAGTAAATAATAGATTTTTATAACTTTTATTAACTTTTAATAACCCTAGCACTTATATAAAGTAAAGAAATTAATTAAAATTAGTATTAATAGGTATTAACTAATCTTAATTATTTATTTTTAATTAATTTAGTTAATTTATAATAGTTAATAGGGCTATAATACTAATTTAAAATAAACGATTTTTAATAAAAAAATCGGGTTTTTTATTAAAATAAAGTATTTTAACTATATAGAATTAATTTTAACCTATATTAGCTAAATTAACTATTTATAGAATTTATTATAAACTATTTAAAAATTTACTTTTATTTATTTAAAATTTAATTAATTAAATTTTTCTATATCTTTTTTATAACTTTTTATATTATACCTTATCTTATTATAATTACTATATCGTTATTTTAATAATTTATTATAAACCGCCTTTTTATTATTATTAGCTATTTTATTAGCTAGCTGCTTTCCCTTTTATTTTTTTTAATTATTATTTAAGACTTTTTAATAATAAATGCCTCTTTAAGCTATATTTAACTTCTTTTAGCCCTTTAGCGCTTAATAAGCCTAATATTAACCTTTTTAAAAGTATAAATCTAATTATTTAAAAAAGTAATTTAATATATTATTACTTATATCCCCCTTATAAACTTTTTAACTACTTAGATAATTAATATAGAAAAGCTTTCTTAATAAGTAAATATTTTACTTTTAATAAAAGTTAATTATTAAATATTTTAATAGGTATTAAATAATATTTATAATTTCTATTTAAATAGCAATATAAAAAGGGATTATATTAAAGTTTATAAGCAGATATTTAATTTAAAAATAATAGAATTTAGGTTTTATAAAAAAATCCTAGCTTTTTTAAACCTAGCTTTTATATTTCCTTTTATAAAAACCTTATTATAGGCTGCCTTAAATATTATAAAAAACTTTAATTTAATAATATAATTAATTAATATCCGAATAAAGAGATTAATTTTATTATTATATATATATTTTAATAATAAGAATAATATAATATTTAATAGCTAAAATAAATAAAATAAATATAATAATATATTAATAAGGATAATATTATTCTTTTTATAATATTATTTAAATTTAGCTAATATATAGCCTTTATATTTATTTAAAATAAATATTTAATATTTACCTTTAATTTATTTAATTATATATTTATTAAAGTATTAAATTTATTTTAAATTAATTTTTATTATTTATTTACCTATTTAAAGTAAGCTTAATTACTTAATTTAATAGAAAGTTTAACTTTATTATTTAATTAATAAAGTAATAAATACCTTAAATAATTATATATAACGAGATATATTAACCCTTTATATTAATATATTTAATAGCTATTACTTATTTCCGGTTTTTAAGCTATATAAATTTAGCCTTTTTATATTAATTAAAATAGCATTATAGCGTATTAGTTAAACGTTAAGGTACCCTTTTATATTAGCAATATAAAGGGTATAGGTTTAAATCCCGTTAATACCTTTAAATCTGCCCTTCTTTTAGTATACCTCTTTAATAATAAAGGGCGAGACTATTTACCCCCTAACTAATTCCCTATAATTGTATATCTATTACTATTAGTTATTATATCTTTAGCTAATAAGGTTTTTTCCCTATATTATAGGTTTTTCCCTATTAGGCGCTTATAAAATCTTTCGAAAGGTACTTAACGGTATAGCAAATGCTTTTTACTATATAAAGTTACTTGCGGAAGCTTAAGTATAAAGTAAATTAAGGTTTATAAAGGAAAAGGGAGCTATAGCCTTAACTAGCTTCTTTCCCCTTACTTATTATATTCCTAGCTTTAAGAGACAGAATTTAAATAAGATAAATAGTTTATATTAATTAAAATATATAATAATTAGGGTTAAGGTTATTTAGCTTATTATAAAGCTAATCTTATTAAAATTATAAAGATTATTATTTAAAATTTTATATTTAGCTATTATATTATAAAATAGCCGGAACTAATTTTTAATAACCTTTAAATTTTTATAAAGGGCTTTTTAATAATTATATAACCGATTAAACCTAATTTTTAAGCTTAATTATATCTTTATAAAGCGTTATATTTAGTTTTTATTAATTAGCTAATTATTATATAATATTAATAAAAGGTTAGCTATATTTTTTATATTAAAAAGTTATATTAAAAATTCTTAAATATTTTATTTAATAATATATTAAATAAATATTTTCTTTTCAATTTAATTGAATTTATATATATTAATATATAATTCTTTATATAAGCGTTATTAGTTTATTTTATAGTATAATATAGTTTTAAAAATGAATTTTAATAGTATAAGTAATAGGTAAAGGCTTTATATTGTTTTCTTAATTTTTAAATTATTTAAATAATAAGAATAATTTATTTTCTTTTAATAAAAGATATATATTATAATTATTAATTTTTAGTATATTAAGTATTTAAATAGGTAAAGTAATATAAAATTAATATAAAAAAAAAGATATAATTTATATTAAAAAAATCCTTATTTATTTAAACTTTAAATATTTAAATTAATATTATATTCTTATTATTATTATAAATTAATTAAATTAATTAAAAATAAGTAATTAGAATTAATTAATATTTATTAATATTAATTTTAATTAATTTCTTTACCCTATATAAATATTAAAGTTATTAAAAGTTAATAAAAGTTATAAAAATCTACTATTTATTAATATCCGCTACTTATTAGTTAACCACATTATAGGACTTTTTATAGTAACTTATTAATCTTTTATAAGCTTATCTATAGTTAAAAGCCGCTATTTCGCGTTAATAGCTATAGCATTAAGCCGCGCCTATTTACGCTAGTGTTTTTAATAAGCTATTAGCCTATTAAAGTTAAAGTTATTATGGGCTGTAAGTAACTATAAGCACTAAATAGCCTAGGATAAGGGGTTTCTATTCCAGAAAGAGAAATAAGGGGGGGCGGATATAGTTATATTTTTTAAAAAGAACTAGGTGCTTATCCGGGATAAGAAGTCTCTTATTATAGGTGGTATATAGATTACCCTATATAATGCCTTTTTTTATCTTAATTAAAATCCCGAGGCTATTTTATTAAACTATTATATAATTAACCGGTTATAAACTATTATAATAATTATTAAAAAGGCTAGCTTTTAGCTATATATCCCGATTAATATAATTATTTTCCGGGATTTACTTTTCTTTCCCTTTAATAATAAAATTTATATCTTTATTTAACTTATTAAATTTCTAGAATATTATTAATTAAGCTTAAATAATATATTTATATAGTTATCTTCTTTTATATAATTAAAAGTAAGCTTAAGATTTTTATTAATTAATTTAAATTAGTATTTATTTCTAAATAAATAAAGTATAATTATAATATATTAAAGCTAATATTAAATTTAACCGGATAATAATTCCGGCTATATAATCCTATATTAATAATCTTTCTTTAGCGGTATTATTTAATAGATATTAAGTTTATAATAACTACTTAATTCGGGTGCTAATTTAAATCTATAGATTTATATTAAATAATTCCGGAAAGGGAACCTTATAATATTAATAAAGGTAAGGTTAAATTTAAAAGGTTATAATATATATTATTATAATTAAATATTAGGTTTATTATTCCTATATTTTAATTAAAAGTAATTATTATTAAAGGGTTAAACCGCGATAATTAAGGTTATAATAATATAGTAAAATATCCGCTAATTATAAGCGTTAAAGACCCTTTTTTTCATTAGTAAGCTATATTTTTTAATAATTAATTATAGCCGGTATCTTATATCTCTACTTTTTAATATTTAATATATTTATTATTAAGGATATAGGGTTTAACGTTTTTTATATCTCTTTAATTAGAATTAGCTTCTTTAATTTATAATTAATATTAACTATCTTATTTATTTAAATTCCCCTATTAAGCTGGAACAATAGTAAGTATCTAAGAAGGATAAAGCATAATATATCTTTTAAATTAATATAGTAGGTTTTGCTATATAGGACTTTTTATAGTAACTTATTAATCTGCTTTTATAAGCTTATCTATAACTAGAAGCCGCCATTTTGCGCTAATAGCTATAGCGTTAGGCCGCGCCTATTTACGCCAATACTTTTAATAAGCTCTAATTCCACTATTAGCTTATTATTATATATATACCATTATAACGGATAAGGAGGAGCTGGTACCGTCGAGGTTAAAGCTATCGCGGGCCGTAAGCAACCTAGTTTAACGCCGTTAACTATTATGCGAAAGTGCTATTGCTATATAACTTAAGCCTTTATAAATATAAGTTACTCGAAATAGGCGATATTAAAAAGCCGCTATTGCCCTAACTACGTACTCTTATAGGATATATATAGGTTCTAGCTTTACTTAAATATATACCTATTTAGTAAAACCGAGCAACTATTATAACCTTTTCTATAAAACTATTCGAAAGTAATTATTTAGCCGAAACTAAGATAACTGCTAGTTAAGCTTAAACTAGTACTTATACACGCCTAAAACGTTTAAATCTATTAAGCGAGTTTATAGCTACAGTTAGAATAAATAAGTAAGGCTATTATATTCTATTATTAAGTATAATATCTAGATATATAGATCTGATAGCTTTATAGCTATAGAAATAAACTTTATTTATAATAAGCAAATTTTTACTTAAGTAAAAGGTTTTCTTATTAAGGCAAAAAAGTGTAAAGATAAAAACCCTTCCTTATTTAAGTAAATTAATATATTTATTATTATCTTAAAGATATATAAGGTTTATTTTAAAGAAATAAATAAGTTTATCGCTTATAAAGTAAAAATAAATAATAAATTAAATAGAAAAAGGAAGGTTAATTATTTATTACGCTTTTTTTAAAAAGGTTTACCTTTTATTTAAATAAATTAAAGAAATAAAGCCTAATTATAGAAATATAATATAGTTAAATAAAATTTAGTTTTAAAAAAAAATATAATTATAGGTCTTTTAACTTTATACCTAAAAGGGTTTATAATTAATATTCTTTTTCTTTTTAAAGCCTATATTTATAGCTATTTAAAACTTTTTAAATTTATTAAATATAGCTTAAAATTATTTTATTCTCTTTAATTATTAAATAATAATATATCTTTATACCCTTTATCTATATATATTATAAAGGTTTATAACCTTAATATTTACTTTCTTAATTTACTAGTATATTATAAAGATTATATTTATTATCTTTATATATTTAATTATTTAGTTAAGGCTATCTTTAATAATTAAGTTTAAATATTTATTAAGTTATTTTTAATTACTATATTTATAATATATTTTATTTAAATTAATAATAATTAAATTAATAATTTATTAATAAATTATATAATATTCTTTTTTTTAAATAAAGGCTAATATAATTCGATTATATTATAACTATATTATAATTACTATTTATATAGTAATAGCTATTACCTTTTATATAATATTATCTATTATTTTTTAATTTATTTTTATAGTTAGCCTTTTAATAAATACTTAAACCGCTATAATATTTATCTAGTAATTCCAGTATAAATCGGGTTTATATTTAATAGCCTTATTTTTAACTATAATATCTATATTAATAAATATATTAATTACCTAAATAAAAGCTATTAAGGCTTAATTTTAAATAAGTCGGCTATATAGTTAAAGTATTATAACTTTAGTTATCGACTATTTTATTTATTTAAGTTCCTTTATTAAGCTAGAATAATAATAAATATTTAAGAAGGATAAGGTATAATATATCTTTTAAATTAATATAGTAGGTTTTACTATATAAAACTTTTTATAATAACTTATTAATCTTTTATAAGCGCGTTTATAATTAAAAGCTACTATTTTATACTAATAGCTATAATATTATACCGCGCCTATTTGCGCTAATGCTATTAATAAGCTATTAGCTTTAATATAAACTAGTCTATTAAGGTTAAAGCTATTATAGGCCGCAAGCTAGTTTAACGCCGTTAAGCATTATATAAAAGTGCTATTGCTATATAACTTAGGCCTTCGAATATAAGTTACTCGAAATAAGCGATATTAAAAAGCCGCTATTGCTCTAATCTTATAGGATATATATAGGTTCTAGCTCTGCTTTATAAATGTATACCTATCTAGCGAAACTGAGCGATATAACCTTTTCTGCTATATTATAAGACTACTCGAAAGCAATTATTTAGCCGAAACTGAGACAATAGTTAAGCTTAAACTAGTATTTATACACGCTTAAGACCTAGATAAGGCTACTATATTCCATTATCTAAATATATAAATCTAATAGCTTTATAGCTATAGAAATAAACTTTATTTATAATAAGTAAATTTTTACTTAAGTAAAAGGTTTTTTTATTAAGGTAAAGAAGCGCGAAAATAAAAAACTTTTCTTATTTAAATAAATCGATATATTTATTATTACCTTAGAGATATATAAGGTTTATTTTAAGAAAACGGATATTCGCATAGAGTAAAACGGATAGTATATAGATATATATAGCCCCTAGTGTAAAAATAACGCTTACCACCTAATTTAATATATATATTATTATATTAACTTTATAGCTATTATACTTAAATATTCTCTTTACTATAATTATATTATATTATCGCTATACGTACTATTAAATTTATTATAAAAAAGTTTTTAAAAAAGAGAAGAGTTAAAAAGTATTAGCTAATAATAATAAATTAAAGTAATATTAACGTTTTATTAATAATAATCGGCCTATTATTACGCCTTAAGATTAAAGTAATTTAATATCTATATTATTATTATAATATAAAAAAGTTAAAACTTAAGTAATTAAAAGTATTTTTAATATTAAATAAATCGATTTTAATAAAATTTAATTAATATTAATCTAATATTAATAAAGGGTAATTAATTTAAGTTTAATAGCGATAGAGATTAAATAGGCTATTAGTTATTATAGGGCGATATTAAAATGCTAGGCTTTAATTAGCTGTAACGGTCTACAGGTGCTAAGTTAGCGAGGCTTCTATATACTATCCGTTTTACTCTATGCGAATATCCGTTTTCTATTTTAAAGAAATAAATAAGTTTATTACTTATAAAGTAAGGATAAATAATAAGTTAAATTAAAAAAGGGAGGTTAATTATTTATTACGCTTTTTTAAAAAGGTTTACCTTTTATTTAAATAAATTAAAGAGATAAAGCCTAATTATAAAAATATAATATAGTTAAATAAAATTTAGTTTTAAAAAAAATATAATTATAAGTTTTTTAACCTTATATCTAGAAGGGATAACTTTAATTATAATTTTATTAATTTATAAATAGCTATTATTAAAAGTAATTTATATTTTTTAATTAAATTTTAAATTTATTAATATTTAAATTTCTTATATATTTTATCTTAATAATTAAGGTATTAACTATTTATTTATAAATCTTAATATATATTTATTATATATATTTTAATTATTAATTATTTTACCGAAGTTAATAATAAATTATTATTTTAAAATTAAAATAGGATATATATCCTTTATTATAATTTCTCTTTAACTATTAATAAGATTATTTTATTTATTAATATATAGAATAATTCCGTTATCTATAAAGTATTATATATTCTATCCCCCTATTGCTTTAAATATATATTTTCGATTAGTTAAATTTATATAAATAAGTATTTTAAATAAGATTAAATATAATAAATATAGCTATACCGGTTTAATCGAATTTAAGCCTTTACCCCTTATTAAGTTAATAATTTTCTAAATTAATTAAGTTATAAGTTAAATATAAAAGAAAACTATATTTAAAAGCATTATAATATATAAATACGCTATATTATTAATAATAAGGGGTATTTATTTTAAAATAAAGACTTATTAAGTATAAATAATCTTATTTAATAGATTTACTTATAAGTTATTATCGCTTAAATTATATATAAAATAGTATAATATTAATATTATCTTATAAATATTATTAGCTATAGTTTATCTTTTTAAATTATTTAATCCCGGAAATAAAAGCTATTTATTAAACTACTTACCTATTTATTTAACTATTATCTATATCTCTTTTAATATTATTATAAAAGGGAAGGTTAGTTTTTTTACCGTTAATATTTATTACTTATATATATTTATTTAACCTTTTCCTTTTAGGGTTTCTATATTAAATTTAGTTAAAGTTTATAGGTTTACTATCTTATTTTACTATTAATATCTTTTTATTTTTATTTTAAGGTATACCTTAGCTAATTAAATTACGTTTCTTTCGATATTTTTTAAACTATTAAATATATTATTTAATATAAAATAATAGCTGCCGGATAGTTTTTAAAGCTTATTATAATACCTTATATATAGGTTTATATCGGTTTATTTAAAACTTATCTGCTAAATACCCTTTTTAATTATTTATAATTACTATAGAGTTATATCTAGCAGCTTTAGCATTTTTATTATTATATTTAAAAGGTATAGCCCCTTTTAATACTTTATTTTATTATTATTATTATAAATAAGCTATACTATTCGATTTAATAGCGCTTAATAGTATACTACTATATATATAGCTAT
Source organism: Diaporthe ilicicola (assembly GCA_023242295.1). NCBI lineage: Eukaryota > Fungi > Ascomycota > Sordariomycetes > Diaporthales > Diaporthaceae > Diaporthe > Diaporthe ilicicola. The sequence goes on along the minus strand of JALPVH010000031.1, from coordinate 286,784 downwards.
TAGGTTTATAATATTAAGTTAATCGGTTTTTATTTTTTAAAATTAATATTATTTTAATAAAGGTTTTTTAAAATTTATATTAATACGTTTTAAATTTAATCGGTTTAAAAGAATAAAGTAATATTAATATTAAATATAAGATTTACCGCTTAATTTACTATATATATATAGGTATATAAAATAAGTATAAGGATTAATCCTTTTTAATTTCGAAATTAATAATATTTACTTAATATAAAAATATTAATAATTATATTTTATAATATATATAATATATATAAGTTATAAGTTAAATTATTTTATATAGTAGTTAAGCTATTAAAAAAGTTTTTAGTTTAAAGTTAAAATACTTATTATATTTATTATTTATATAGTATTATATATATATTTAATAAATCTTTTTTCTTATTTATTATTATTAATTAATATAAACCTTATTAATTTTAAATCTTTAATAATATTTTAAGGTTAACTAATATAATAATAATTAAAAAAGGCTTATATATAATAAAAGAGAAAGTATATAAAGGTTTTAATAAGATTAAGATATATTAAATATATTATTAATTAAAGGCTTAAAAGTAAAATAATAATATAATTATTATATTTATCTTATATAGTTTATTTATTAGCTAATTTTTAACCTTTATAAATAAATTAAAAGTAATTAATTATACCCCGCCTTTATTAAAAAATATTATAATATAGATAAATAATATATTACCTTTTTATTTATAATTAATAAAGATTTATTCTAACTTTAAGCTTTTATTTTTAAATAAGTAGCTACCTATTTTAAAATTAATATATTATAATATATTTAATACTATAATTTTTTTATTATACCTTTCCCCTTTTTATTATTATATTATTATTATCTTTACCGATTTAATAATTATTATTTAAAACTTTTAAATAATTAAGGCTTTAAAATTAATAATATTATTAATTTTTCTTATTAGCTTATCCTTTTACTTATTTATTATTATTTAATTTAGCTTTAATAATTCTATTAATATAAATTAATTTAAAAATATTATATATAGCTTAAAGTTATTAATATAAACTTTTCGATTTTATATTTTAACTATAAAATTTATAATTATATATATAATATATAATACTTATATAATAACCTTTTATAATTTAATTTATTTTAATTTAAAGGCTTTTATATATATATTATTATTAAATTATAGCTTCTATTTTATATAATAATTTTATACCTTTAAGTTTCGGTTAATTAATATCTTTCTTTATATTATTTATCCGGGATTTAATATTTATTTAATAATTAATATTTAATTTATAGCCTTTTATATTAAAGTTTTATAATATTCTTTTCTTATCTTTTTTATATCTTTTATTATTACCTTATATATTTAATTTTTAATTAAAAATTCTTTTTAAATAAATATAATAGCTTTCCGGGCTATATAATTTACTATTTAATTTATAATAATACCTAGTATAGGTTTTAGCTATAATAGCTAACCTATTATAATTTTATAAGCTAAATTTTTTTTTTTTTATTAATTATATATTTATATATATAGTAATCTTAAGAATTATATCCGGCTATTTATTTAATCTTTTATAATTTCTTTTTTTAACTTACTTTTTTAATCTTTATTTAATTATTTATTTAGCTATTTTTATCTTTTCTATTAATAATAAGCTATATATTAAATTAAAAGTTAAGGTTATACCTTTATTTTTAAAAAGATATATTATTTAAGTAAATTAGAAATATAAAACGTTATTAAAATAAATTTATTAAGGAAATTTAAAATATATTATTATTTAAACTTAACTTTACTTTATATTTTTTATTATAGGTTTAAGTAATAAAATAGCTATAATAAACCCTAATATATAGTTTACTTTAATATAAAAGGTATTATTCCCTTTATATTCTAATAAAATAATTTTTCTTAAATAATCGGTTTTTATTAAGTTTTATAATATTAGTAAAATTATAAGTATTAAATTTATTTAAATTAAACTATATATATTAATTATAATATAAATTTAATATTTTAAAATAAATATCTTTATATTTTAATATTATATAAGCTATTATATTTTCCTTTATAATTAATATAATATTAATAGTATAATATAATATCTATATAGCTTATAAGCCTATTAAAGTATATTAAAACTTTTTTCTTTAAGATATATAAAATATAAAATTTATTTCCCTTATAATATTATAACGCGCTTTATATAATTTAATATTTAATTGCCTTTATTATTAAAAGATATTTTTTAATATTATTTTATTAATTAATATTTTTAGGCTATTAAATAAAAATAATATAATATTATAATATTAGCCGAAAGTAATATATTTTTTATAAAAACGGAGATTTATAAAGTAAAAAATAGAGGGCGTAAAGCAAACTATTACATTATATTAATATAGCGCTAAATTAATTAAAAACTTATCGGAATTAATTAATTTAGTATTAAAGAGTATCCTTAATCGCTTAGATTTCTTTTTTTAGTATTATAGCGATAGTATAGGTCCCGGATTACTCTAGTTTTAAGGAGTAATAAAGGACCTTATCGGTAATAATAGCGGCGAGAAGGATATTTAAGATAAGATTATAATCTATATAGCTTAGGTACCCCTTAAACTATAGTTTAATTATAGTAAAGAGGATATTCGGGTATAATAGCTATAAAGTTAATATAATAGTATATATATAAATTTAGGTGGTGGGTGTTATTTATATATTAGGGGCTATATATACCTTTATACCCTTTATTTTTTACTTTATAAATCTTTGTTTTCTTTTTTATTTAATTTAATACCTTTTTTTTCTTATAGATATATTTATTAAAAAAAATAGCAGTATTTTAAATATAATTAGAACTATTATTAATATTATTATTTATTATTTATCGATTTAATTATATCTTATAATTAATAGCTTTATCGGTATTTTTTCCGGTTTATTAATTAATAGCCCTATTAGCTTAAATAAGCTATTTATAATTTAAATTATATATAAAAAATTCGATTAATATATAATTTAAATATTAAATATCTTTAATATATTTAGCTATAAGGCTATCTTTTTTATTAATTTTCCCTTAATCTTAAATATTAATATTATATTAAAATAATTAATATAAATAAAAGTAAAATATAATAAAAAAAGTATATATCTTTATACTTTTAAAAATATTTTAATAATACTTAATATCTTTTATTTCTTAAATAAATATTATATTTTTATATTTTTTAACTTAAATAATATATATATTATTATTTTTAAATATTTTATTTAGAAATCGGTTATTTATATACTTAATAGTATTTCTATAATTTAAAAAAAAACTATTTTTATTATAATATTTAATATATTTAATAATAAGTAAAATTAAATTAACTTATCCGGGGCTATATTTATATTCTTTTAAATCTATTAATATATAGTTTAAAATATAGCTATATACTTTATAATTTATTTAAAGGGCTTATTCTTTTATTTTATTTTATTTCGATATATAGCTTTTCGGGGTAATTTTTAATATTTAAATTTAATATATTATTTTTAATATTAATATTTAAGTTATCTACTCCGAAATAAGCTTTTTAAAGTATAAAAGTAAATAAAAAGACTTTTTTAATTTAACTTAATTTTTAAAATAGTTTTTTATTTAAGCTTATTATATAAACTGCTTATAATACTTAATTAACGGCTAAAAGGTTTTAGCTAATAGCTAAAAACCTAATATATTAATTTTATTTATAAATAGAATAGTCTTTATTAATAAAAGGTTTATTTTTATAAAGTATAATTATAGAAAATAATAATAATAAAAGAAATTAAATATATTTTTAAACTTTATTATTAGTATATTATAATTATTAATAAATAAATTAAATAATATTTCTTATTATAGCTAATATTTAATTAAGGGTAATAGGGTAAGCTTTTTAAATCCTTTTATTATTAGTTTTTTATTAAAAGTTATATTACCGAATATATAAAAGGTATACTTAAAACTAGCTATACCTTAAAGTATATAATAAATAAATAATTATAAATTAGGTATTATAAATACGGTTTTACTTTTATATTTAAAAGTAATATAAACTTTATAATATTTATAAGTAATATTCCTTTAAAAGAATACTTTATATTTAAATTATAATATATTATTAAAAATATAATTATATAAATATATTAGCTATTATAGTATAATTATAATGCTATTAACCGGCTAATAATTTATAATAGTTTAAAAGGTTTTATTTTTTTTATAGAAATAATATATATACCGCTTATTTATTAATTCCGGGCTATATTTATTTAGCTCTTTTTAGCTTATTATAAAAGTTTTAAATAAAAATCCTTATATTTTTAAAATAACTTAGCTATTTTAAGCGGTATAATATAATATCTAGGATAATATTAATATTATAAGTAATAAGGTTTATAGTTTTAATATCCTTTAAGGTAAAAGTAAAGTAGTCTTGCTATATATAGGCTAATTATTAGGCTAATTTCTTTTTTTTCTTATTAAATATAGCTTTTTTTTCCTAGATCCCGGATATAAGAAATTATCGGTTAATATTACTTTACGGTATATTATTTAGCTCCTTTTATTTAAGTTAACAGCTAATATTTAGGTTTTACCGATATTTTTATATTATAGGTTAGTACTTTTATATTAATTTATTAGAGACCTTATAGGCCGATAGGGTTAAATTTTATTATTTTAATTAATTAAGGCGATATTTATTTTATTATATTATTTTAAATACTAAAAGTATTATATAGGTAAACTTATAATATATAATATTCTTCTTTTCTAATATTATATTTAAGGCCTATTTAAATTTATTTAATTTATCGATTACTAAATTAGTATATCCTAGGTTATCTTTTATATTAATTTAATATATTTAGGAATAAGAGTATATAAGTAATTTGCTAATAACTTTACTTATAGGGGTTAAGGTTAATATTATATAGGCTTTCTCCGGGACTTTACTTTTCTATTATATTTTCTTTAATTTAAGTATTTAGTTAATAATTATTAGATTACTTTCTATTTATATTTAAAGCTTACCTATATTAATAAACCTTAAGTTATCTTTAATTATAATGGTAATAATAATATTAATATTGGAAATTAAATAGTTTTATTTATATAACTGTTTTCTAGCTTTATTATATTTAAATCCTTTTTAAGGATAAAGTTTTTTAAATGTTTTTTAGTTAATTAGTTTTAGCGGTAAGGCTTATAAAATTGCTATTTAAAATTTTTAATATATTTAAAAGTTTAACCTTATCTATTAAACTAATTAAAATATTTATATTTATAGTTCGATTTATTATTATTATTATTAAACTTTTTTATTAAAAAGCTATTATCTAATTTACTTTTATCCTTAAAGGTATTTTTAATTTTTAATTTTTTAATCGGTTATTATTTAATTTTATAGAATTATAATATAATTATAATTAAAAACCTTTTTTACCTTTATAAGGTTAACTTATTAAAGCTATATTTATACTTTATATAGTTATAAATTAATTATAATTATTTAAGTAATAAATTATAAATCTAATTATACTTAATAATATATACTTATATTATAGTTATAATACTATTAATTATTACCGGTATTAAGGTATAATACTTAATTAAAGTTAATAAATTATTTATTATCTTTAAATATATTAGCTATTTTATCTTATATCTTTTTAAGCTAAGTTAATTAATTAACGCCGGTTTAATAAGTCTTTTAAGGGACTTATTATTAATTAGTATTTTATTAATATTAATTTCCTTAATAATGCCTTTAGTATAGGCTAAATATATTATTTTAATATTTAGAAAGGCTATATCTTAAAATGTAATTTAGCTTACGGTTATAGGGATAATATCGGCTATTACTAATTATATTTAATATTTAAATATCCCTTTTTTTAATTTTTAACCTTTTTTAGCTATAATTAGCTAGTTCTAGCTTATATTTTATTTAAGATTAAATTTATAAATTATAGTTTATTAATTATTATATTATTAGGATAATATTTATATTATATAATTAGTTATAAATATTAAAGTATTTAATATTATTTTAACTAAATAATTAAAAGACTAGAGATTTATATATCTATTTTCGAAGGGTATATACCCTAATAAAAGCTTAAAATACTTAAAAGTTAAGCGTATTTAGCAATATTAAATTAAAGCCTTTTTCTTAAAAAAAAAAAACTTTTGCTAAAAGAGCCGGTAGGGCGAAAAGGGCGAGCCCTAAAGCGTAGCAAAGGGCTATAAATAGGGCCGGTAAGTATAATATAAGCTTAAAGGATTAACCTGCCTTCTTTATATTCCTTAAAAGTTATAAAGATATAAGTACCTATTTAGGAAATAATATAATTTAATTAGTTATAGGAATTAAATTAGTTAATACTAGGTATATACCTTTCGAAAATAAGTGTGTAAATCTCCGGTCTTATAATTAAACCGGGATAATATTTTTTCTTTTTTTTATAATATTTAAGGCTTTTTTTAATTAGTTTTTTAGGTAGATAATAGCATTCTAGCCCTATTTAACCTTTTTTAATTTTAATTTTATAGAATATAAAGATAAGGGAGTATAAATAGGTTTAAATAGCTGCTAAAAAGGGGTAGATAACTAAATATTAGCTATTATAATATTATTATTATCTGCTTTAATAGTATTAATCTTTATTAAAACTGCTTTAGCTATTTTTTATAAAAATTAAAAATATTAGCTAGGAATGCTAGTTATTTAACTAATTATTTAATTCTTTTTTTCTAATTATCTTATAAGGTTTTCATAAGGAATAATAATTTGCTAAAAGATAGAGAGGCTATTATCGATAGAATTATATTTAAGTTTTTAATAATTGCTATATTAATAACGTGGTTTACTATATCGTGGGATAAATTATATTATAGGATACTTTTATTAAAACCGTTAACTTTTAATAACCCTAGCACCTTTATAGGGCGAATAAGTTAATAAAAATTAATATATATAAATGCTAATTAATTTAAACTACTTATTTCTAATTAATTTAATTAATTTAAAAAGGTAAGGGTAGCTATAATACTAATTTAAAATAGCTTATTTTTAATATAAACTATTTACTTAGCATTAATTAATATTAATTATATTATTAAAAACGTAGTTTATAGCGGTTAGCTAAAATATATATATTAATATTAATTAATGCTAATTAGGCTTAAAAAGCTATAATTTATTCGGAATTTAATTAATTAAAATCTTTTATATCTTTCTTATAAATTTTTATATTATATTTAATCTTGCTATAATTGCTATATTATTATTTTATCGGTTTATTATAACCCGCCTTTTTATTATTACTAGCTATTTTATTAGCTAGCCGCTTTCCCTTTTATTTTTCCTTAATAATTATATAAGATCTTTTAATAATAAATAACTCTTTAAGCTATACCCAACTTTTTTTAGCTTTTTAGTATTTAAAAAATACTATATTAGTATTTTAAAATATATAGATTTTATCTTTAAAAATAATAAGTTTATATATTATTACTTATATACCTTTTATTAACCGATTAATAGCTTTAAAAATTAATATAAAAAAGCTGCCTTAATATATTAATATTTTATTCTTAATAAAACCGGATTACTATATAATTTATTAAGTATTAAATACTATTTATAATTTCTATTTTAAAAAAAATATAGAAAGGGATAATAATAAAGTTTATAAGTAAATATTTAGCTTAAAAATAATAGTATTTAAGTTTTAAAAAGAAATTTTAGCTTTTTTAAACCTAAACTTATAATTCTTCTTTATAAAAACCTTATTATAGGCTACTATAAATATAATAAAGAACTTAAGCTTAATAATATAAATAATAAATACCCGGATAAAAAGGTTAATCTTATTATTATATATACGCTTAAATAGCCGAAATAATATAATATTTAAAGGCTAAAATAAATAAAAAGAATATAATAGTATATTAATAGAGAAAATATTATTACCTTTATAATATTATATAAACTTAGTTAATATATAGCTTTTATAGCTATTTAAAACAAGTATTTAATATATAGCCTTTTTTTATAGTTTAATATACTTCTTAAAATGCTAAAGCTATTTTAAATTAATTATATTATTTATCTATCTATTTAAAAAAGTAAAGATTATTTAATTTATTAAAAACCTCGATTATTTAGTTTAATTTATAAGATAGTAGGCGGCTTTAACGATTATAAATAGCAGAATATATCTACCTTTTATATTAATATATTTAATAGCTATAAATTATTCCCGGTTATTAAGCTATATAAATTTAGCTTTTTTAAGTTTATCGGTATATAAAATAACTATTAATACGGTTATTTAGCTAATTATAAAGCCGGTTTTATTAAAGTTATATAAGTTATTATTAGTAATATTATACTTAGCTATTATATTATAAAGCAGCTTAAATTAATTTTTAATAACCTTTAAATCTTTATAAAGGGCCTTTTAATAGTTATAAAGCCGATTAAACTTAATCTTTAAAGCTAGTTATATATTTATAAAGTATTAAACCTAGTGCTTATTAATAGGCTTATTATCTTATAATATTAATAAAAGGTTAGCTATATTTTCTATATTAAATAGTTATATTAAAAATCCTCGGATATTTTAATTAAAAATATATCGGATAAATATTTATTTTTCGAATTAGTTAAGTTTATATTTATCGATATATACTTTTTCGGGGGAGTATTAATAGTTTATCCTATAAAATAAAGTTAAGTTAGAGATATTAAAAATCTATATAGCTTTATAATAGCTAAAGGGTTTTTTATAATTTTTTTAAAAAATTTTAATTACTTACAGGGCTAAAAGGATTTTATCTTTTTTAAAGTAAATAGGTATTATAGTTATTAATTTCTAACGCGTTAAATATTTAAATAGATAAAGTAAAGCGAAATTAATACGAAAATTTAAAACGCGATTATTATTAAAAAAAAGCCCCTTTATTAAAAGTTAGCTATTTTAAATTCCCTTATAGCTACCCCCGCCTCTTTAAATTAATTAAATTAATTAGAAATAAGTAGTTTAGATTAATTAGCACCTATAAGTGCTAATTTTTATTAACTTATTTACTTTATAGGGGTGCTAGGGTTATTAGAAGTTAGCGGTTTTAATAAAAGTATTCTATAATATAATCTATCTTATAATATAGTAAACCACGTTATAGGTTAATATTTTTTTTATACCTTTAAATTTTCTAAAACCTTTTTTCTAGTTTATATATACTTTTAAATTTTCCGCTTAATATTAGCAGAATATCTATTATATAGATATAATATAACCTTATAACCCTTTTAGCTATAGTTAAAGCAGGTTTATATTATTATATAATTATTATTTATTTTATAATTATATTTCCTTCTATTGCTATTAATAAGAGTACCTTTAAAGCTGCCTTATTTTTAGCTTAATAATCTTTATTATAGCTATAGTCTGCGGTTTTAAGGTAGCTAATATATATCTTAATAGCCTTAATTACCCTAATACCTATTAGCTTAATATCTATTAGCTTATTAGCTATTAGCCTAATACCTATTATATTAAATAAACCCTATATTTTTTTATTAGCCCTGCTACCCGTTATAGCCTATAAGTACTATAAAGCTTATATTATATCCGGAATAGGTATTTATTAATAATATTAGGAAGCCCTTATTATAGGGCTGGCTTATAGCGTTTTTAAGCTTTATTATCTTCGTTAAAAGATTTTTAATAAGCTAGATAGTTTAGAATATTAGCTTTTCGGATAATATTATTTCCTATATAGGTAATTTAATACTTTTAATATTATTCTTTTCTTCTAGATGCCGAATATAATTTATAATATATCCTTTAATATTATTAAAGGTATATCCTTTTTTAAGAGACCGGAGATTCGCACACCTATTTTCGGAGGGTATATATCTATTTGTTTATTAAGCAGCTAGCAACTAATTAGATCGCCCTATTTAACTGTCGCCTCCGCCGCTAAAGTGTTTTTTTATATTATTAGCTATACGCCCTATAGCAAATTCTCTTACCACACTTAAATACTTACCTATTAACTACTTACCTATCGCTTAATTAATTTAACCTTAATATATTCGGGGCAGGCGATAAAATAAAAGCAATAATAGCCTTAATATAAAGGGTTAACTTAAATTAGAAGTAAAATAACTCAACCTTATAATCTCTAGATAAGGAGAATACCTATAATAATATTGCTTAGCGGAAGACCGTTTAATAAGACTAACGGCTAATAGGAAGGCTTATAAGGTAAATAAACCACTAATTAAAACAATAATCTCCTTTTTAGATTATTTTTTTAAATATACGCTTAAGGGCTAAGAAGTGATATATAGGTATATAAAGGATTATTAACTAGTTAGGATATATAGACCTAATTCTAGATAAACTCGCCGGCGAGAATAGCGGCGGTAAGGATATATAATCCCAGATTAAAGTGCTTAAGGGTAAGTAAATATATAGTTAAGCGCAAATTCTGCTTAAAATATTATCGAATTAGGCCGATATATAGGTGATAAATATATAATTAAAGTTAAGTAGGAGAATAAGGGGTTAAAATAGTATAGTATATTAGTTTATACGTTAATATTAACCTTAATTATAGCTGGCCTATAGTTAAAATAAATTTATGTATATAGGGCTATATAATTAGTTATACGCGGGTGCGTACCCTTTAAAAATAGGTACGTAAATCTCCGGTCTCTTTTTTAATTACCTTATTATTAATTATTTTCTTAAGGCTAAATAGTTTATTATAAATCTACTTTTAGATTTAAAGGTTTAAATTATAATTTATATAATATTTCGGAATAAGTATATAAGTATATAGGCGGTAAATTAGCTTTTTTAGCTACTTATTAAAGTATTAATATAAAAGGTTTATTATTTAACTTAAGAAAGCTTTAATAAACTTATTATTATATTATTTAAAGTTAAAAACCTAAGTTTTAATATCTTTTTCTATATCGGCTTTATAAAGCTTAAAACGTTTTTTAAAAAAAGGTTTTACCTTTTTCTATTTATAGTTTTTTAATAATAGCTAAAGGTATTATTTAATTTTAATATTATCTTATAAGCTTTATTTAAATATAGCCTATATTTTATATTACTTTAATTTATTATTTATAAGCTAGGCCTTTTTATTATAAATTTTAATATTTTTAATATATTTAAAGAGGTTTTCTTTAAAATACCCGGTAAAGATATTAATAAAAGCTATTTAATTAGCTATAGTAAAATATTAGTAAATAAATAGGTTAAGGTTTATAATATTAATAATAGGTAATATAATATTAAATAAATTTTCTTAATAAAATATATTTATATTATTAAATAGAAAAGATAGTATTATTAAATAATTTATATTATATACCGGATTAAGTTATTAAATAATAGTTTAACTAATAATTACTTTTAATTCTTTTCTAATATTTTATTATTTTATTTTTTATTCCGAGTTTATTTTAATCTTTTTTCTCATTTTAAAAATAGTTAATTTAAAGAGGTTTAAGTTATTATTGCTACTTTTATAATAAGAATTATTTATTTAAGAAAGGTATAATAAGGTAAAGGTAGTTTATATCTTATTCCGGAAAGAAATATTTAGAAAGGGTAAATAAAAGCGAAAATAAAGGAAAAGATATTTATTAGTTTTAATAATAATATAAATAAATAAATATAGCATTAATAATTTTTAATAATAAGTTTAATTACTTTATACTAAATAGTATAAAAGGTTTTTATAAGAATTTTAATTAGTAATATAAGTATTTATATAAAGATAATATTATAATAGCTTAAATAAGAGACCGGAGATTCGTATACCTATTTTTAGAGGGTATATACCTTAATAAAAGCTTAAAATACCTAAAAGTTAAGTATATTTAATAACCTTAAATTAAAGCCTTTTTCTTAAAAAAAAAACTTCTGCTAAAAGGGCCGGCAGGGCAAAGGGGGCAAGCCCTAAAGCGTAGTAAAGGGCTGCAAGTAGGGCCGGTAGGTATAACGTAAGCCTAAAGAATTAACCCGCCTCCTTTATATTCCTTAAAAGTTATAAAGATATAAATACCTATTTAGGAAATAGTATAATTTAATTAGTTATAGGAACTAGATTAGTTAGTATTAGGTATATATCTTCCAAAAATAGGTATATAAATCTTTAGTCTTTTAAATAATTATAGGTTTTTATTCCGGAATATAAGTTTATTATCTTAAAATAGGGAAAGGTATTTAATTAATAGGATAATTTAATTCGATTAAGGCTTTTAGCTATATATATAATAATAATCCGATTCTTAACTTTTTTATTAGAGATATAAATATTAAATAGCTTAGGATAAAGGGTTTTTATTTTAAAAAGAGAAATAAAGGGGGGCGGATATAATTATATTTTCTAAAAATAATTAGGTGCTTATCTAGGATAAAGAGTCCCTTATTATAAGTGGTGTATAAACTACCCTATATAACTTAATTTTATACCGTTAAGTATTATACGAAAGTGTTATCGCTATATAACTTAGGCTTTTAAATATAAGTTGCTTGAAATAAGTAATGTTAAAAAGCCGCTATTGCTTTAAAGGTTTTAGCTTTACTTTATAAATATATACCTATTATAACCTTATTCCGCTATATTGTAAAACTAGTCGAAAGCAATTATTTAGCCTGCCGCGCTTATTATTACTGTTAGATATCTGTTATCTTAAGAGGATTCCCGGGCCGATTAACTTACTAAAACCGAGACGATAGTTAAGCTTAAACTACTACTTATACGCGCCTAAGACCTAAGTAAGGCCATTATATTTCATTATCTGGATATATAGATCTAATAGCTTTATAGCTATAGAAATAAACTTTAAATATAATAAGTAAATCTTTATTTAAGTAAAAAGTTTTTTTATTAAGGTAAAGGAATATAAAAATAAAAAAAACCTTTTTTATTTAAGTAAATAAATATATTTATTATTATTTTAAAGATATATAAGATTTATTTTAAAGGAATTAATAAATTTATTACTTATAAAGTAATAATAAATAATAAGCCGAAGAAAGAATAAAAGGTTATAAATTTAATATACTTTTTTAAAAAGGTTTACTTTTTATTTAAATAAATTAAAGAAATAAAGCCTAGTTATAAAAATATAATATAGTTAAATAAAATTTAGTTTAAAAAATATATAATTATAGGTCTTTTAACCTTATATTTAAAAAGGTTTCTTTTATTTATAAAAAGGAAGTTATACCCCATTTAAAGCTTAATAGCTTTTAGTTAGCAATATATTACACTTATTAATATAGCGGGTTTCCCGCAAATAATTAAGTATATTAAGAAAATTAATCTTAGCTCTTCTATTAAATTTTTCTCCGCCCTTAGCTTAGCTAGTTTTTCCTTAATAAGTAATTAAATATAAATATTATTAGTTATACAGAATTATAAGATAATAAAAGGTATTAGGGCTTAATCTTTTATATAGTAAAAATAACTCTTTTAAATATAAGGTTAAAAGACCTATAATTATATTTTTTAAAACTAAATTTTATTTAACTATAATATATTTTTATAATTAAACTTTATTTCTTTAATTTATTTAAATAAAACGTAAACCTTTTTAAAAAAGTATATTAAATAATTAACCTTTCTTATTTTATTTAATTTATTATTTATTCTTACTTTATAAGCGATAAACTTTTCTATTTCTTTAAAATAAACCTTATATATCTTTAAGGTAATAATAAATATATCGATTTACTTAAATAGGGAAAGGTCTTTATCTTTATACTTTTTTATTTCCCTTTTAAGTATAAAGTTAAAGGACCTATAATTATATTTTTTTAAATTAAATTCTATTTAATTATATTATATTTCTATAACTAGGCTTTATCTCTTTAATTTATTTAAATAAAAGGTAAACCTTTTTAAAAAAGCGTATTAAATAATTAACCTCTCTTTTTCTATTTAGCTTATTTATCCTTACTTTATAGGCGATAAACTTTTCTATTTCTTTAAAATAAACTTTATATATTTCTAAGGTAATAATAAATATATCGATTTATTTAAATAGAAAAAGGTTCTCGTTTTTACGCTTCTTCGCCTTAATAAGAAAACCTTTTACTTAAGTAAAAATTTACTCGTAAAGCTATTAAATCTATATATCCAGATACTATACTTAGCAATAAAATATAGTAGCTTTACCTAGATCTTAAGCGCGTATAAGTGGTGGTTTAAGCTTAACTAGCAGTTATCTCGGTTTCGATTTAATAGCTTTATAGCTATAGAAATAGATTTTAAATATAATAAGTAAATCTTTATTTAAATAAAAAGTTTTCTTATTAAAGTAAAGAAGTATAAAGATAAGAACCCTTTTTATCTAAGTAAATTAATATATTATTATTATTTTAAAGATATATAAAATCTATTTTAAAGAAATAGGGGAATTTATTACCTATAAAGTAAAAATTAATAATAAGTCGAGAAAAGGATAAAAGGTTATATATTTAATATATATTTTTAGAAACGTTTACCTTCTATTTAAATAAATAAAGCTTAATTGTAAAAATATAATATAGTTAAATAAAATTTAATTAAAAGAAATATAATTATAAGTCTTTTAACCTTACACTTAAAAGGGAAAACTTATTATATAGCTTTATAATATAACACTTTAATATTATATAATATTATATTTATTTTGCTCGACTATTAAAGTAGGGTGTATAGGCTATAATTCGGCTAGAAAAGTTTTTTATATATAGCTATAGGTTAACTTAAGCTTTTTAACTCGAAATATTTACGCTATACCCTTATATAATAGGTAATATTAATATATAAATATATCGACTATTTTATTTATTTAAATTCCCTTATTAAGCTGGAATAATAATAAGTATTTAAAAAGAATAAAGTATAATATATCTTTTAAGATTAATATAATAAATTTTACTATATAAAACTTTTTATAATAACTTATTAATCTATTTTTATAAGCCTATATATAGTTAAAAGCTACTATTCTACGCTAATAGCTATAGCGTTAAGCCGCGCCTAATTTATTTACGCTAGTGCTATTAACCTATTAAGGTTAAAGCTATTACGGGTTATAAGCTAGTTTAACGCTATTAAGCATTATATAAAAGTGTTATCGCTATATAACTTAAATAAGTTACTTAAAATAAGCGATATTAAAATGCCACTATTACCTTAATTAAGGTTTTAGCTCTACTTAAATATATATTTATTATAACCCTTCCTAGGTATAAGGTTAAAAGACTTATAATTATATTTTTTTTTAAATTAAATTCTATTTAACTATATTATATTTCTATAACTAAACTTTATCTCTTTAATTTATTTAAATAAAAGGTAAACCTTTTTAAAGAAATATATTAAATAATTAATCTTTTTTTTTCTTTTTAGCTTATTTCCCTTTAGCTTATTATAAATCTTTACTTTATAGGTAATAAACTTCTTTATTTCTTTTAAATAAACCTTATATATCTTTAAGATAATAATATATATATCGATTTATTAAAATAAAAAAGGATTTTTATCTTTATATTTCTTTACCTTAATAAAAGAATCTTTTATATAAATAAAGATTTACTTATTAAAAATAAAGTTTATTTTTATAGCTATTTATAGTAGAGCTATTAAATTTATATACTTAAATAATAGAATATAGTAGCCTTACTTAGTTAATTTAAGGGTTTTAAGCGCGTGCACTAGTTTAAGCTTAAGTTTTAATTAATAGTTATCTCGGTTTTAGTGGCGCGGCAAGCTAAATAATTACTTTTAAGTGGTTTTATAAGATAAGGTTATATCGCTCGGTTTTACTAGATAGGTATATATTTAAGAGACTGGAAATTTATATACTTATT
Source organism: Diaporthe ilicicola (assembly GCA_023242295.1). Lineage (NCBI taxonomy): Eukaryota > Fungi > Ascomycota > Sordariomycetes > Diaporthales > Diaporthaceae > Diaporthe > Diaporthe ilicicola. The sequence goes on along the minus strand of JALPVH010000031.1, from coordinate 270,825 downwards.
TTTAAAAGGTATACACCCTAATAAAAGCCTAAAACACTTAAAAGTTTAACGTATTTAATAACCTTAAATTAAAGTTTTTTTCTTAAAAAAAAAAATTTTATTAAAAGGGCTGGTAGGGTAAAGGGGGTAAGCCTTAAAGTATAGTAAAAGGCTATAAATAAAGCTAATAAGTATAATATAAGTTTAAAGAATTAACCCGCCTTCTTTATATTTCTTAAAAGTTATAAAGATATAAATATCTATTTAAGAAATAATATAATTTAATTAGTTATAGGGATTAGATTAATTAGTATTAGATATATACCTTTTAAAAATAGGTGCGTAAATCTTTAATCTTATATTTAAGCTAGAACCTTAGTTAAAGCAATAGCGGCTTTTTAATACCGCTTATTTTAAATAACTTAAAGGCTTAAGTTATATAGTAATAACACTTTTATATAATGCTTAACGGTATTAAATTAGCTTGCGGCCCGGAATAGCTTTAACCTTAATAAACCGGTTTATATTAAGGCTAATAGCTTATTAAAAGTACTAGCGTAAATAGATTAAGCGCGGCCTAATATTATAACTATTAGTATAAAATACCGGGTTTTAACTATAGATAGGCTTATAAAAGCAGATTAATAAATTACTATAAAAAGTTCTATATAATAAAACTTATTATATTAATCTTAAAAGATATATTATACTTTATCCTTTTTAAATACTTACTATTATTTTAGCTTAATAAGGGAACTTAAATAAATAAAATAGTCGATACTTATTATAACCTTATTTCGCTATATTATAAAACTATTTAAAAGTAATTATTTAGCTTACCGCGCTATTAAAACTAAGATAACTATTAATTAAGCTTAAACTATTATTTATAAACTACTCTTTATTTAAAATTTTATCTATTAAAGTTAAGAATTCTATAAAGTAAAGGGAAGATAGCTATAATAAAAGAGTTTATAGCCCCTTATCCTTTATAAACCTTAATTTACTTTATACTTAAGTATTACTATAAATAACTTAATATAGTAAAAAGTATTTACTATACCGTTAAATACCTTTCGGAAGGTTTTATAGGCGCTTAAAAGGGAAAAACTATAATATAGGAAAAAAAACTTTTAATTAAAAATATAATAAATAATAATATAAGGTATATAATTATAATAAATTAATTAAAAGGTAAATTAATCTCTCTTTTTAGCGCTAAAAGGGTATATTATCGGAAATATAAATTAAAAAGGTATTAGTAAGATTTAAACTTATACCCTTTATATTATTAATATAAAACGATACCTTAATATTTAATTAATACGCTATAATGCTAAACTATTATTTATATATATTTAAAACTTAAGTAAAGCTATTATATTTTATTATATAAATATATAGATTTAAAAGCTTTATTATAAATAGCTATAAAAATAAACTTTAAATATAAAATTAAAGATTTATAAACTTATTTTTAAAGGATATATACTTAATATTAACTATTTTAATTTCTATAATTAATAAAATTATATTATTTCTTAAATAAATATTTATATATTTATAACTTTTAAGAGATATAAAAAAGCGGGTTAATCCTTTAAGCTTATATTATACTTACCGGCCTTATTTATAGCCCTTTATTACGCTTTAAAGCTTACCCCTTTTACCTTATTAGCCTTTTTAGTAAAGGTTTTTTTTTTTAAAAAAAAGGCTTTAATTTAAGGTTACTAAATATATTTAACTTTTAAGTATTTTAAGCTTTTATTAAGATATATACCGTTTAAAAATAAATATATAAATCTTTAATCTTTTAAATATAATAAGTAAATCTTTATTTAAATAAGAAATCTTTTTATTAAAGTAAAAAAGTATAAAGGTAAAAACCCTTTTTTATTTAAGTAAATCGATATATTTATTATTATTTTAAAAATATATAAAATTTATTATAAAAAAATAAAGAAATTTATTACTTATAAAGTAAAAATTAATAATAAGCTAAGAAAAAGATAAAAGTTTATAAATTTAATATACTTTTTTAAAAAGGTTTACCTTTTATTTATATAAATTAAAGAGATAAAGCTTAATTATAGAAATATAATATAGTTAAATAAAATTTAATTTTAAAAAAATATAATTATAAGCCTTTTAAGCTTATATTTAAAAGGGATATATAAATATATAAAATAATAAAAGCTCTTTTATTTAATATATATATTATTAACTATTTTATTTATTTAAATTCCCTTATTAAGCTAAAATAATAATAAATATTTAAAAAAGATAAAATATAATATATCTTTTAAGATTAATATAAAAAGTTTTATTATATAAAACTTTTTATAATAACTTATTAATCCGCTTTTATAAGCCTATCTATAATTAAAAGCCGCTATTTTACGCTAATAGCTATAGCGTTAAGCTATATTTAATTTATTTATACCGGTGCTATTTCCTTTTAAGTATAAGGTTAAAAGACTTATAATTATATTTCTTTTTAAATTAAATTTTATTTAACTATATTATATTTCTATAATTAGGCTTTATCTCTCTAATTTATTTAAATAAAAGGTAAACCTTCTTAAAAAAGCGTATTAAATAATTAATATCTCTATTTCCTTTCGGCTTATTTCCCTTTAGCTTATTATAAATCTTTACTTTATAGGTAATAAACTTTTCTATTTCTTTTAAATAAATCTTATATATCTTTAAAGTATTAATAAATATATCGATTTATTAAAATAAGAAAGGGTTTTTATCTTTACGCTACTTTGCTTTAATAAGAGAATCTCTTACTTAAGTAAAAATTTACTTATTATAAATAAAGTTTATTTCTATAGCTATAAAGCTATTAAATTAAAAACGGATATTTATAAGGCAAAAAATAGATGGTATAGGGATATATATAGCCCTTAATATAAAAATAACGCCTATTACCTAATTTAATATATATATTATTATATTAACTTTATAGCTATTATACTTAAATATTCTCTTTATTATAATTATACCGTATTATTGCTATATTTACTAAAATATTTAATCGCTTAAATCTATAGTATTTAATAATTTGCTAGCTTATATAAACTATAATCTTATTTAATAAACCCTTCTTTTTATCGTTATTACCGATAACGTTCTTTATAGCTAGATTTATCTATAGTAATTAGTTAATACTTCCTATAGCCCCTATATATTACTTCTTTACTATTACCTTTATATTTAAGGGTATAGCTGCTAATAAAGCCCGGCTAAAAGATCTTATAATGCTTAAGGGCGCTTTTCGCTTTAAAGGCTATTAGGTTATCTATTATATAAGCCTTTCTGCTAGCTATTAATTATAATAAATAGCAATCTGCTAAGTATTACTACTATAAGTATTCTTTTTATTTAAAGACTTAAGGGTTTAATTATTTTATTCGAAAGCTAAGTTTACTTACTATATAAAAGCCGTTATTGCCCTTATTTTATTACTTATTTTATTATCTAAGCTTATAATAATAAAGGCTATCTTTTTATTTATTATAGCCTTTTTATAATTCTTAAAGATCCCCTTTTTATTTTCTTTAAAAGTATTAATCTTATAAGGTTTTCCCTTTATAGAGGTAACCTTTTTCGGTAAAAGAATTATTAAAAATAGGTTTTTAAAGGAAAGGTTATAATCGAGATATTAATCTTTATAAATATCGCTTTTTTTAAAAGAAAGACTAGCCTTATCTTTATCGGCTATACAGCTTATATAAATTAACCTATATTAAATAGAAATAGGGTAATTATAGCTTAAATCTATATAATTTCTTTATAGCATTTTACTATAAAATATATATTACGCCTATTATTTAATTCTTATAAAAAGGTTAAATATTACCTTTAAAATTTAAAAAGAAAGCTTTTTTAGCTATTTTTAGCTATTAAACTTCTTAAGTAATACTATCTTTTAATAGGCTTTTTTAAAATAAAAGTTATAGGCTATATCCTTAATAACCTTATAGATAGCCTTTATTAAATAAAGAAAATTCCCTATATTATAGCTTAAATAAACTTTAATTTTCCGGTATATACGCTTTATAAAGGATATTATATATAAGTTAAAGTTAAATATTTTATAGGTTTAATAGGCAGCTTATTTAATAATAATCTTCTTTTTCTTATTAATATATTAAGTTTTAAAATAGTTAATAATTGCTATTTAGTTTAAGAATTTCTTTTAAAGCCGTTATTAAGCTATATTATAGGTTTTATAATTTATAAAATATTTTATAAACTTAAGAAAATTAAAAAGGGCTATTTAAGTATAAGGGATATTATTAAAAACCTTTAAAGGTATTATAAATACGTTTCTTACTAATATATTAAGGGTAGCGAGATTATTATTATAAGCTTTACTTTCTTTAACCTTAATACTTTTTAAAATATTCTCCTTTACTATTTTTATTACCGTTAATTTTTATACCGGCTTTTTTTATTTTTTCTTAATATTTAAAACAATATTTATATTTATATAAAAAAAATATATAGCTAATAGTATACTTAAGGGAATTTATAATTAAAAGCGTTAATTAAAGCGTTATTATAATCGGTAACGAAAAGGCTTAAAGGGTTATATTTATAGTAGTTAAAAAGCTTATAAACTTACTTAAAAAGCTATTAAAAGCTAAATTCTCTCTTATTATCGATAACGCTTTAAAATAGCAGTAGAATTTTCTTTATATAGGTTACTATTATCTTTTAAAAGTAAGGTATCTTTTTATTATTTATCGAATATATATAATTAAGCAAGATATTCTATAAGAATTATTGCTTTTTAATTTAAATAATTTATTATTTTTTATATTAAAAGATACCTATAATATTTCCCTTTTTATTATTAGTAAAACGGTATTAATAGCCCTTTTTCTTAAGCTAATTTAAAGCTATTTAAATAGGTATATAAATACCTTACTTTTTTTTTTAAAGTCCTATAATTAATTCTTTATTATATTACTTTTAAGCTAAATTCCTAAATACTTTTAATAAAGGGCTGCTTTAAGTCTTTTTAGCTTTATAAGAGATAGGTTTTAAGTAGTATAAAAAAGGAAATTATAATATTCTTATAATAGCTTTACCTAGCTATACTAGGCTTTAAGGATTTCTTAAAGATTATAATATTAATAATTAGGGTTATTAAGATATAAACGCTATTTACTTAAGGTCTCTTTTATATAGTAAGTAAGGGCTAACTAGCTATAATTAACCTTAATCGAGAAAGAGAAGTTTTTTATTATAATAGTTTAGTATATCGAATTATAATTATATTATAAATAGGTATAATTTGCACTAAAATCTCCCTTTACTATAAAATATCTAGCTAATTTTATTACTTTATTTAAATTAGCCTTAAGGTTCTTATAGGTATTATACTTATTATAGAAAAGTTTTAAGTAGTTTAAAGGCTTAAAAAGTATTAGTTTATAGTTATTAAGGGTAGTAATATTAGTATTTTATTAATAATAATCGGCTTATTACTACGCTTTAAAACTAGAGTAATCTAAGATCTATATTATTACTATAGTACTAGGAAAATAATATTTAAGTAACTAAAGGTAAATTCTAATGCTAAAATAATTAATTCCGATAAGTATTTAATTAATTTAATATAGTATTAATATAGGGTAATTAAATTAATGTTAATAGTAAAGAAAGCCCTTATAAGCGGAGGTTATTATATTATAAAAAGCACTATAAGGACGATAAAGTGTAGTTAAATAGTAGCCTTTAATTAGCTATAGCTAGAGTTAGGCGGCTTATATAAGCAGCTTGCCCTACGCTATCCGTTTTTTGCTTTACAAATATCCGTTTTCATTAGATTTATATATCTAGATAATGGAATATAGTAGCCTTACCTAGTTAATTTAAGGGTTTTAAGCGCGTGTAAATAGTGGTTTAAGCTTAACTATCGTCTCGGTTTCGGCTAAATAATTGCTTTCGAATAATCTTGCAATATAGCGGAATAAGGTTATAGTGGATAGGTATATGTTTAAGCAGAGCTAGAACCTATATATATCCTATAAGATTAGGGCAATAGCGGCGTTTTAATATCGCTTATTTCGAGCAACTTAAAGGCCTAAGTTATACGATAATAGCACTTTCGCATAATGCTTAACAGCGTTAAACTAGGTTGCTTATAGCCCGCAATAGCTTTAACCTCGACGCTTATTAAAAGCACTAGCGCGAATAGGCGCGGCCTAATATTATAGCTATTAGCGCAAAATAGCGGCTTTTAACTATAGATAGGCTTATAGAAGCAAATTAATAAGTTATTATAAAAAGTTCTATATAGTAAAACCTACTATATTAATTTAAAAGATATATTATACCTTATCTTTCTCGGATATTTACTATTATTCTAGCTTAATAAGGGAACTTAAATAAATAAAATAATTAATACCGGTGCTATTAATAAGCGTTAAGATTAAAGCTATTATAAGCTATAAGCTAGTTTAACGCCGTTAAGCACTATATAAAAGTGATATTACTATATAACTTAAATATAAGTTATTTAAAATAAGCGATATTAAAAAGCCGCTATTACCTTAAAGGTTTTAGCTTTACTTAAATATATATTTATTATAACCTTATTTTATAAAACTATTTAAAAGTAATTATTTAGCTAAAACCGAGATAACTATTAGTTAAGCTTAAACTATTACTTATATATACTTAAGGCTTAAATAAGGCTACTATATTTTATTATCTAGATATATAAATTTAATAGCTTATAAATAGCTATAAAAATAAAGTTTAATTATAGTAAATAAATCTTTATTTAAATAAAAAGTTTTCTTATTAAATTAAAAAAGTATAAAGATAAAAACCCTTCTTTATTTAAATAAATAAATATATTTATTATTATCTTAAAGATATATAAAAGACTAAAGATTTATATTTTTATTTTCGAGAGAATAAATATTCGCGCACTTATTTTCGGTTAGTACATACCCTAATAATTAAATAAATAGCCTAAAATATTTAAAAGTTAAGGGTATTTAATAACTTTAAATTAAAGCCTTTTTCTTAAAAAAAAAACTTTAAGGCCGGTAAGGTAAAGAGGGTAAGCCTTAAAATATAGTAAAGGGCTATAAGTAAAGCCGGTAAATATAATATAAGCTTAAAGAATTAACTTATCTCCTTTATATTTCTTAAAAGTTATAAAGATATAAGTACCTAATTAGGAAATAATATAATTTATTTAATTATAGAGATTAAATTAATTAGCATTAGATATATATTAGCCGAAAATAAATATATAAATACTTATTTTATTTTCAGAAAGTATACACCCTAATAAAAGCCTAAAATATTTAAAAGTTAAGTATATTTAGTAAGCTTAAATTAAAGCCTTTTTTTAAAAAAAAAGAACTATTATTAAAAGAGCTTATAAAGTAAAAGGGGTAAGCCCTTAAATAGAGTAAAGGGCTATAAATAAAGCTAATAAGTATAATATAAGCTTAAAGAATTATTCTACCTTTTTTATATTTCTTAAAAGTTATAAAAATATAAATACTTATTTAGAAAATAATATACTATATAAGATATTTATCTAATTATAAAAATATTACTAATAATTAATCTTAATTTTAAAATAATCTTTAAATAATTTATTAAGCTATAATAAATATAATAAATAAATTAATATAATATATATAATAATCTTTAGCATTATAGCGTATTAGTTAAGTATTAGGATACCCTTTTATATTAGTAATATAAAGGGTATAAGTTCGAATCCCGCTAATATTTTCTTTTTAACCTGCTCTCCTTTCGATATACCCCTTTAGCGTTAAAAGGCGAGACTATTTACCTCCCCCTGAACTAATTCCCTATAATTATATACCTATTACTATTAATTATTATATTCTTAACTAATAAGGTTTTTTTCTTATATTGCGGGTTTTTCCTTATTAGGCGCTTATAAGGCCTTCCGGAAGGTATCTAACGGCCTAGCAAATGCTTCTTACTATATAAAGTTACTTATAGAAGCTTAAGTATAAAATAAACCGAGGTTTATAAAGGAAAGGGGAGCTATAGCCTTAACTAGCTTTCTTCCCCTTACTTACTATATTTTAAGCTTTAAGAGATAGAATTTAAATAAGATAAATAGTCTATAATATTAACGTTTTAATTATAATAATTAATTTATTATTATATTTTAAAACTTAAATAATTAAATACTTTTACTATTATTATAATATAAAAAAAATCTATACTTAAATAATTAAAAATTCTTTTTTATATAAAATTAAATACTTTTTATAAAAGAGTAAAAGATTTAATAATTTATAAATTAATAGTTATTATTTATAAGTTAATATGGAAATTAGCTTAAAAAAGATTAATATAGCTATTAACTTAACGTTAAATTATAGCCGTTAATTAGCTATAGCTTATAGCTAATAGATTTATATATATTTCCTTTAATTATATATATATAAATTTTCCCTCCTGGGTATAAGGTTAAAAGACCTATAATTATATGTTTTTTAAACTAAATTTTATTTAACTATATTGCGTTTTTATAATTAAGCTTTATTTATTTAAATAAAAGGTAAATCTTTTTAAAGAAGCGTATTAGACTTATAACCTTTTATCCTTTCCTCGGCTTATTATTAATTCTTAACTTATAGGCAATAAATTCCTTTATTTCTTTAGAATAGATTTCCGAGTTATATATCTCTAAGGTAATAATAAATATATCTATTTATTTAGATAGGGAAGGTTTTTTATCTTTACGCTTTTTTACCCTAGTAAAAAAACTTTTTATTTGGGTAAAGATTTACTTATTATATTTAGAATTTATTTCTATAGCTATTTATAGTAAAGTTGTTAAATCTATATATCCAGAATTATACTTAGTAATAGAATATAGTGGCCTTACCTAAGTCTTAGGTATATATAAGTAGTGGTTTAAGCTTAACTATTATCTCGGTTTCGGTAGCGCAGCAGGCTAAATAATTGCTTTTAAGTAGTCTTACGGAAAAGGTTATAATAGGTATGTATTTAAGCAGAGCTAGAACCTATATATATCCTATAAGAGTATGTTAGGGTAATGGCGGCTTTTTAATATCGCTTATTTCGAGTAACTTAAAGGCCTAAGTTATACGGCGATAGCATTTTCGTATAGTGCTTAATGGCGTTAAATTAGGTTGCTTATAGCCCGCGATAGCTTTAACCTCGACGGGCTAATAGCTTATTAAAAGTACCGGTGCGAATAGGTGCGGCCTAATATTACGGCTATTAGCGCAGAATAGCGGCTTCTAACTATAGACAGGCTTATAGAAGATTAATAAGTTATTATAAAAAGTTCTATATAGCAAAATCTATTATATTAATTTAAAAGATATATTATGCCTTATCCTTCTTAGATACTTACTATTGTTCCAGCTTAATAGGGGAACTTAAATAAATAAAATAGTTAATATATATAAATCTTTATTTTCTTTTTAAAAACTTTACTTTTTTATTATATTTTTTTAACTTAAATATTTAATTAATAATTATTAAATCGCTTTTTATTTAAAAAATAAATATTTGTAAAGCATAAAATTTAACACTTAAATTTATATATATATTATTATATTAACTTTATAGTTATTATACCTAAATATCTTTTTTACTAGAATTATATTATATTATTATTATATTTATTAAAGTATTTAATTATTTAAATTTATAATAGTTTAAAGGGTAACTTAAGCTATATAAACTATAATTTTATTTTAAACCTTTTCTTTATTACCTTTATCACCGATAAGGTTCTTTATAAGTATTATATCTATTATAAAAAAGTTTTAAATAGTTTAAAAGCTTAAAAAGTATTAGTTTATAGTTATTAAATATAGTAATATTAATATTTCATTAAAAATAGTTAGCTTATTATTACGCTTTAAATTTATAGTAATCTAACACTTATATTATTATTATGGCATTAGGAAAGCGATATTTAAGCAATTAAAAATAAATCTTAATATTTAAGTAATTAGGTTTTATAAGTATTTATTTAATTTAATATAGTATTAATATAAGGTAATTTAATTAACTTTAATAATAAAGAAGTCTTTATAAGCGAAGGTTATTATAGTTATAAAAAGTATTATAGTTTATAAGGGTAATAGGGTATAGGTAAATAATAGCTTTTAATTAGCTATAGCTATAATAGGGCAGCTTATATAAGTAGGTAGCTTGCTTTACGCTATTTATTTTTTGCCTTACGAATATCCGTTTTCTTTATCTATACTTAAGGTTTACTTATATCGATAAACTTAAAATTATCTTTAATTATAATAGTAATAATAGTATTAATATTAAAAAATTAAATAATTATTTTTATATAATTATTTTTTAGCTTTATTATATTTAAAACCTTTTTAAAAATAAAGCTCTTTAAGCATTTTTTAATTAATCGGGTTTAATAATAAAGCTAATAAAGTTACTATTTAAAAACTTTAATATATTTAAAAGTTTAACCTTATCTATTAAACTAATTAAGAAAAAGCGTCCCCACAACGATTTTATAACCTTTAAGTGCTGCTGTTCGAATAGCTAAGCTATACCACCCACCTTCGGCATCAACTTCGGCGCCCATTCCCAGGAAGAGATAAACCAAATAGTTATCACTAGTTAGTGCTCCCAACTGTAGTAGCCGGTTCGGCCGATAAGAGAAAGGTTTTAGTCCCTCTGCCTTAATGGGGAATGCGCGATACTTTATTAAATCACTATTAACGTCTATTCCTTTAACATCGACGAGCAGCAATTAAATAATGTTACTAGATTATATATAATCACCGATAATTATAGATTGTTAGATAGGTCTTAATAATAACTTAATTATATCTATCTTTTATATTTTATATAAACCCCCTTCTTTTTAATAGTTAGGCCTTTTTATTAATACTAATATAAATGCTTAAAGCACCCCCTTTAGGTACGCCCCTTTCGGGCGGTTTATAACAGACCGTTAAATTTAATATACCCCTTTAAACTTATAAATATTATAAGGCTAAATAATTTTAATCCTTTATTACTTTACGCCTATCTTTTATAGGGTCCTTATTTAAAGTTTTTTTTCTCTTTATTCTTTTATATTTTCTAGCCCTAATTAATAAAAGAAATTATTTTATTTTCCAGCTAATAAGGCTTTTATTAACCTATCTGCTATTATTTATATTATTAATATATATGCTACCTTAATACTATCTTTCTAAACTTTCTATTAAAGCTAGTAATTATAAATATTTATATATTATAACTTTATTTTAAAAGTAATAATTTCCGTATTAATTAGTTTAATAATCTGGGTATTATTATATTTAATTTAAATAGTACTATTATTTAATTTTATTAAAAGTTTTTTAAAAAGCTTGTTTATAAAAAGCGTTTCTTTTATAGCTTATATAAATATTAAAAGCTTAGCTTTTATTATTAATATTATAACTATATCTTACTTATTTACCCTTTAACTAATAAACCTTTAAATAGTTATATTATAAATACTTAAAAACTTTTCCGATTTAATAAGTTATTTATAAATAAAGTATCGCTTATAACTATTAAATCTTTAAAATTCTTAAAGTATAGGGTAATTTATTTAATATTATTAAGATATTTAAGCGAGTTATAATATAGTAAATGCTATATTTAATCGGGTAAATATTATAGTAAATAAAAGTAATTTAATCTTTCTTTAATAGATTTATATTTCGGCTTATATAGCGGTATCTTTTTATAGCAGTAGCTTTTCGGCTATTATAAAGATTATATAGAAAATATTCTTTTTATTAATAAGTTTAATAATCTTCTCGATATATAAGGTTTAAGCTAGCTAGATCTTTTTATTTAAATAATCTTATATAATCTTTATATTTAAGAATTATTATATTAAGTTTTCTTTATTAATCTTATACTTTTTTTAAAGTTATTAAGTAAAGTTATTAACCTTATCTTATTTATTCTTTTAATAAGCTATAACAATATTATTAATATAGAAGAATATAAAAATATTATTTTTAATATAGTAATAGGGTTTATATAGGATTTAAGTATATTTATATTCGGAGAGCGTTTTATTTAGCTTTTTCTATTAAAAAAGTAGCGAGATTTATAGCTTATATAATGCTTTATTAAGTATTAAAATTATTTTCTTTTTTTATACCTTTAAGGCATTTTTATAAAGATATCTTAATTAATAGAAGTATAGATAAATATATTAATAATATTATATTAAATTAGCTTTAAGTTAAATTTATTTATAATAGCGATTAATATACAGAAAGATCTTTTTATAAGTATTATAATATAGGTTTCTTATATTTATCTATAAGCTTATTAATCTTCTTTAATTATAAATCTTACTTTATATTTTTAAAAAACGCTATATTTATTAAACTTATAAATATATACCTATATATAGTTTAGGATTTATTTCCTATTATATATAAATCTTTTTTATTAATCTTTATTTAAAACTTTATATTCTTATAGCTTTATAGATAGTTAGCTTTTATTTATTTAAATAGTGCTTTAAAGGGGTGGTTTTTAAGATTTTTATATTATTTTAATAGATTTAAAAGATTGCTTCTATATATTTTTACCCTTTAATATAAATATCTCTTAATTTAGGCTTTATTAAAAATCTTTTCTTTTAACTTTATTATTAGTATAGCTTTTATTTCTATAAGGAATACTACTTATTAAATAATAATCTTTTAAACCTCTTTAATAAATAGCATTTTTTTATCTATTTTTATTTAAATTATATAGGTTAGAAAAGTAAATAGCGGTAATTATAAAGGTATAAGTAATAAGGTAAATTTTACTTTTATATAAGCGCCGTTTTATCGGTTTACCCCGAAATATTTTTTTTTTACTTTTATATCTTTCTTTAAAATATTATCGGTATCGCTTATTTTTTAATTTTTTATAAAGTATTTTTATTTTTCTATATTAAATAGGGTTTTATTCCCTTAATTATTTATTTCTTTTAAAAGATTTTCTTCCTTTAATTTAAGTATTTTATCTTTATTTAGAAAAGTGTATTTTTTTATTTATTTTATTAAACGGTTAATATTTATAATTAAAAGTTTATTTTTAAAACCTTTTTAATTTCCGTTAAATATTTAATATTTATTAAAAAGAATATCTTTTATATTAATTAATTTTCCGGTAACTAAAATCTAAATCTAATAAATATTTAATAATTAGTATTTAATAAGGTATCCGATCTATATATATAGCTTTAAATATTAATATCTTTTTTTTAAGCTATATATTTATTATTATTATATAGGCTTTATAGCTAAATACTTAAAGATAAGCTTAATTTAATCTTAAGTCCGGTTATAAAATTTTTAACTATTTTATAATTATAGTATAAAATTTAAAATATAAAGTTTATTATTTTTATTTATAAGAAGGTGTTTTATTATTAAGATAGATTATTATATATTTAATTTTTAGCTAAAGGGAGATTAAAAGTTTTAAGCTTATTTATATTATTTATATATTTTTTTAATTATACCCCCTAAATATTTAGCTTTTTTATTTTATATTTATATAAACTATTTAGCTTATTTAAATTCCATCTCTTAAAGCTAGAAATATAGTAAGTAAGGGGAAAGAAGCTATAGTTAGTTAGGCTGCAGCTTCCCCTTCCTTATAGACCTTAGTTTACTTTACACTTAAGCTTCTGTAAGTAACTTTACATAATAAGAAGTATTTGCTATACCGTTAGATACCTCCCGGAAGGCCCTATAGGCGCCTAATAGGGAAAAACCTGCAGTATAGGGAAAAAACCTTATTAGCTAGGGATATAATAACTAATAGTAATAGGTATATAATTATAGGGAAATAGTTAAGGTAAATAATCTCGCCCTTTAGCGCTAAAGAGGCGCGCTATCGGAAGGGCAGGTTAAAAAGGCATTAGCAGGATTTAAACCTATACCCTTCGCATTACTAGTGCAGAAGGGTACCCTAACGCTTAACTAATACGCTACAATGCCATTTTATATTTATATATTTAGTATTAAAGGCTTAATCCTAATATATTTTAATTTAATAAATTTTTTTATTACTTTTCTATAATTAAATATTTTTCTATTATATTTAATAATTTTAACTTTTATTTTATATTATACCTTTATTATTTTTAAAAAGGATTTAATAATTTTAAGAAGTATATTATTATCTTAACTTTTAAAATAATAATTATAAATATATTTTAAGATTTTATATATAAGTAGTAGCTGGGATATATAATTATAAATCCCTTATTTATAATTATAAAAGTTAAGCATTATTTTTTCGCCTTTTTATTTAAAGATCTTCTTTAATATTTAACGGATTTACCTTATAATTTTAGCTAAGGCGTATACTTTATACTTTATAATTATCGGTTTTTAAATATATATCCTTTAAGATAAATTAATTAGGTGTTTAAATATAATAAGATTTAAATAACTAAATCGGCTATATTATAAAATAGCTTTATTTATAAGTAGTTTTTTTTATATATATATCGATTATTTTATTTATTTAAGTTCCCTTATTAAGCTAAAATAATAGTAAATATCTAAAAAGAATAAAGTATAATATATCTTTTAAATTAATATAGTAGGTTTTACTATATAAGACTTTTTATAATAACTTATTAATTTTTTATAAGCCTATCTATAATTAAAAGCCGCTATTCTGCGCTAGTAGCTATAGCGTTAGGCCGCGCCTATTCGCGCTAATACTTTTAATAAGCTATTAGCCTATTAAGGTTAAAGCTATTACGGGCCGCGAGCTAGTTTAACGCTATTAAGCACTATTAGTATATAAAAGTGCTATTGCCGTATAACTTAGGCCTTCCAATATAAGTTGCTCGAAATGGGCAATATTAAAAAGCCGCTATTGCCTTAACTATCTTATAGGATATGTATAGGTTCTGGTTCTGCTTAAATATATACTTATCTAGCGAAACCGAGCGATATAACCTTTTCTGCTATATTATAAGACCACTCGAAAGTAATTATTTAGCCTGCTGCGCCACCGAAACCGAGATAACTACTAGTTAAGCTTAAATTAGCACTTATATACGCTAGGTAAGGCCATTATATTCTATTATTTGGATATATAGATTTAATAGCTCTGCTATAAATAGCTATAGAAATAAACTTTATTTATAATAAGTAAATTTTTACTTAAGTAAAAGGTTTTTTTATTAAGGCGAAGAACTATAAAGATAAAAAACCTTCTTTATTTAAGTAAATCGATATATTTATTATTACCTTAAAGATATATAAGGTTTATTTTAAAGAAATAGATAAGTTTATCGCTTATAAAGTAAGGATAAATAATAAGTTAAATGGAAAAAGGGAGGTTAGTTATTTATTACGTTTCTTTAAAAAGGTTTACCTTTTATTTAAATAGATTAAAGAGATAAAGCCTAGCTATAGAAATATAATATAGTTAAATAAAATTTAGTTTTTAAAAAAAAAATTATAAGTCTTTTAACCTTATACCCAGGAGGGTTTTATATATATATAGTATATTTCTTTCTTTATATATTAAAGGAACTATTAACTTTATAAGGTTAATATTTAATAATATATTAGCTAATGATATCTTTAAGTTTATATAGGGTTAACTTATTATTTTACTTTAATATTATTAAGTTTTATTTATTATTTTAAAAGATATCTTTTTATTAAAGTTATCTTAAAAATATAAATATTATTAATAAATATAGGTAAAGGGTAACGTTTTTAAGATAAAGTATTATTACTCCGGTTTATATTAGCATTATACCGTATACTTAAATTAAAAGCTATCGGTTCCTTAACTAGAAATAGTTATTATATATAGCTAGTTATATATTAAATAGTTTTTTACTATTATTAATAATAAAGATTATATTTAGCGGATTAAGTATTATTAAGTATTTTAAAGGGTATTTTTTTATATTTATTATAAAAGCTTCCCTAGCCTTTATAATTATAATATAATATTTTAAAAATTAATTATTTATTTTTTTAATAACTTTTTCTTTTATTAGTTTTAATATCTTTAACTTAAACTTTAATCTTAAGCCCTTTATGCTTTAAACCTTTATTTATAAATTAGCATTATTTTTAAATACTTTCTATATTTTCTCTTTAATCTCCTAATTTAGCTTTTACTTTAGAAATACCTTTTTAAGGAATATATAATAATATTCTATAAGGGTATAGGGTTTAATATATATAAGGCAGCCTTTTTAATTTAAGAAATATTATCCTAAATTAGCTTAATTTTTACGCTTTTTACTATATAAACTAGTTATACCTTTATATAGCGGCTTTAAATCTTTAATAATATAGGCGTCCTTATTTTCGTTATTATAATTATTAAAGCTATTATAAGTAATTATAAAAGCTTCTTTTATAATTTTTCCCTTTTAAGGGTTATAACTTTTTAACTTTTAATAAAAGTTTTACTTAATATTATAATATTAAAGGTTTTTATCTATTAACGTATATTTTTATATTTATTTATATAAGGTTATCTATATTAATATAATTTCTCGAATTACTTATATAAAATCTAGAAATTAAATTATTATATAAAGTATTTTTAAATTTTTTTTCTAAATCTTTTTAAATATAATTCCTTTCTATTTATCGATTTATATTTATATTTCCTTAAAATTATAAGGTAGCTTAAGAGACTAAAGATTCGCGCACCTATTTTTAAAGGGTATATATCTAATACCAACTAATCTAATCCCTATAACTAATTAAATTATACTATTTCCTAAATAGGTATTTATATTTTTGTAACTTTTAAGGAATATAAAGAAGGCGGGTTAATCCTTTAAGCTCGCGTTATGCTTACCGGCCCTACTTACGGCCCTTTACTACGCTTCGGGGCTTGCCCCCTTTGCCCTGCCGGCCTTTTTAGCAGAAGTTTTTTTTTTTAAGAAAAAGGCTTTAATTTAAGGTTACTAAATATGCTTAACTTTTAAGTGTTTTAGGCTTTTATTAGGGTGTATACCCTTTAAAAATAGGTGTATAAATCTCCGGTCTCTAGCTTAAATACCTTTTTATATTTTTAATAAAGCTAAATTATTTCGTTATAAGTATTTTAGCTATATCTCTTTTTAAAGTTATTATACTATTTTTATATTAGTTTTTTAGCCTTATAATATATTAATTTATATACCGGGGTAACTATTTATATTACTTATTTTTAAAGTTTTTAAATAATATTTTATAAATTATTTATCTTATTTAAATTCCGTCTCTTAAAGCTTAGAATATAGTAAGTAAGGGGGGGGGGCTATAATAGTTAAGGCTATAACTCCTGCTTCCTTAATAAACCTTAGTTTACTTTATACTTAAGCTTCTATAAGTAACTTTATATAGTAAGAAGTATTTACTATACCGTTAAATACCTTCCGGAAGGCCTTATAAGCGCCTAATAGGAAAAAACCTATAATATAGGGAAAAAACCTTATTAGCTAGGGGATATAATAATTAATAGTAATAGGTATATAATTATAGGGAATTAATTAGGGGTAAATAATCTCGCCCTTCGGCGCTAAAGGGGCGTACCGAAAAAAGAGCAGATTTAATAATATTAGTAAGATTCGAACCTATACCTTTTATATTACTAATATAAAAGGGTATCCTAACGCTTAACTAATGCGCCACGGTGCTAAATAATATTTTATTCTTTTATATAATCGGGCTTATTTTATTTATAACCTTATGTATTTAAGTTATATAGCTTAAGTTTAATATTAGTAAAATTAAATAGTAATTATTAGCTATTTCTTTTCTCTTAAATAATTTTAAATTTATCGGCTTTATTATCGAAACCTTTAATTATTTAAAAGGTTAAGCCTTAAGTTAACGCAATTATCTTTATATATTTTTAAAATCGAATATCGAGTTTTTATAATTTTAAGAAAAGTTTTTTTTTTATATTTAATATATACTTTAAGTCTAGGCACTGTAGCGCATTAGTAAAGTGTTAGGGTACCCTTCTATACTAGTAATGCGAAAGGTATAAGTTTAAATCCTGCTAATGCCTTTAAACCTGCCCTTTTTCTAAAGCGCCCCTTTAGCAATAAAGGGCGAGACTATTTACCTTTAACTAATTCCCTATAATTATATACCTATTACTATTAATTATTATATCTTTAGCTAATAAGGTTTTTTTCTTATATTATAGGTTTTTCCTTATTAGGCGCTTATAGGGCCTTTTAAAAGGTATTTAACGGCGTAATAAATACTCCTTATTAGTAAAGTTACTTGCGGAAGTTTAAGTATAAAGTAAACTAAGGTTTATAAAGGAAGGGAGAGCTATAGCCTAACTAATTATAGCTTCTTTCCCTTTACTTACTATATTCCTAGCTTTAAGAGATAGAATTTAAATAAGCTAAATAGTTTATACTTTAAGTCTATATATCTAGGATTAGATATAAAATTTATAATTTTAATTATTTTAGTTACTTAATTTTATTAGAAAGGCGTTAAAGGTTTTTATATTTATATTTTTAGTTATTTTCTCGATTAACTTAAAGCTATAAGATTTTTAATTATTAGATTATATATAATTACCGATAATTATAAATTATTAAATAGGTTTTAATAATAATTTAATTATATTTATCTTTTATATTTTATATAAACCCCCTTTTTTCTAATAGTTAAGCCTTTTTATTAATATTAGTATAGATGCTTAAGGTACCCCTTTTAAATACGCCTCTTTCGGGCGGTTTATAGCGGACCGTTAAATTTAATAAATATTTATAAATCCGCTATAATAGGCTTCTACTATAGCGCTTATATAGGATCGAGAAGTATTTAAAAGACCGAAGATTTACGCACCTATTTTTAAAGGGTATATACCTAATGCTAATTAATTTAGTCTCTATAATTAATTAAATTATATTATTTCCTAAATAAGTACTTATATCTTTATAACTTTTAAAAAATATAAAGAACGCAAATTAATTCTTTAGGTTTATATTATATTTACTGGCCTTACTTATAGCCTTTTATTATACTTTAAGGCTTACTTTCTTTACTTTACCGGCCCTTTTAATAAAAGTTTCTTTTTAAGAAAAAGGCTTTAATTTAAGGTTACTAAATACGCTTAATTGTTAAGTATTTTAAGCTTTTATTAAGGTATATACCCTCCGAAAATAGATATATAAATATTTAGTCTTATATTTAAAGTAGCTATTTATTATACTCGAATTAATTTATTTCTATTAGAATAGAAATAGAATTAATTAAATCTATTCTATTAAGATTAAAAATAAAGTTAATCTATTTAATTAAAAGATTTAATAAATTTAATTTAATTAATTTTAATAGAAAATCATTAAATATTTAATAGTTTAGTTAATATTAATTGTATATATTAAAGTTATCCCTTATTATAATAAAATATACGCCTATTTAAATATATAGCTAAATTAGTATTAACGCTTAAGTAGATATATATTTTACTATAACGGGAATAAAATATTAAATATAATTTTAATATTTATTTAAAGGGCTATAATTATAATTATAACTATAATTATATTATAATAATAGTATTAATATTAATAACACCTTTTTTATTTCTCTTTTTATATAACCTTTATATATATCGAAATAAGAAATTAAATATAAACTATTTATTTTATTTAAATTCTATCTCTTAAAGCTAGAAATGTAGTAAGTAAGAGAAAGGAAGCTAATTAAGGCTATAGCTCCCCCTTCCTTTATAAACCTTAATCTACTTTATACTTAAGCTTCCGTAAGTAACTTTATATAATAAGAAGTATTTACTACACTATTAAATACCTTCCGGAAGGCCCTATAGGCGCCTAATAGAGAAAAACCCGTAATACGGGGAAAAAACCTTATTAGCTAGGGATATAATAACTAATAATAATAAATACGTAATTATAGGGAATTAGTTAAGAGGAAAAATTAGTCTTGCCCTTTAGCGCTAAAGGGGTGCGCTATTAAGAGGGCAGGTTAAAAAGGCATTAGCGGGATTTAAACTTATACCCTTTATATTACTAATATAAAAGGGTACTTTAACGCTTAACTAATACGCTATAATACTAAGAAATTAAATATATTTATTTTTATTTAACTTATTTACCTAGTTTAATATATAGTTATATAGAAATTATAGCTTTTATAATATTAGTTAAAGTATATAAATTAAACCCTTTTTAATATATATATATAAATATATAGCCCTAATTATCTTTATTATTAATTTAGCTATATATTTAACTAGGTATATTATAAGATTAATATTATTAATATATAAATAAAACGTTTAATTACTTAATAAGTAATTTAAAATACTATTTTTAAAGTATAGTAAGCCTTTCTTTAAAATTAGCTTTTTAATAATATTAGTATTAAAAAGGTATAAAACCTTTTAACTATTTACTTTCTAATAATAAGCTTATTTTATTAAATAAATATTTATAGCTTTTCGGTTTACCCCGGTAATCTTATTATAACTATAATTTAAATTTTTAATATTATTAAAGTAATCCTATATTAAAAGTATATTAATAGCTTTAAATTATAAATTAAATACGTTATTAACCCGGCTTAAATAAGCCCCGGTTATAGTATTTCTATATAATATTATATTAATTATATATCGACTATTTTATTTATTTAAGTTTCCCTATTAAGCTAGAACGATAATAAGTATTTAAAAAGGATAAAGTATAATATATTTTTTAAAATTAATATAGTAGGTTCTGCTATATAAAACTTTTTATAATAACTTATTAATCTACTTTTATAAGCCTATTAATAGTTAAAAGCTACTATTCTGCGCTAATAGCCGTAGCATTAGGCCGCGCCTATTTATGCCGATACTTTTAATAAGCTATTAGCCTTAATATAAACCGGTTCATCGAGGTTAAAGCTATTACAGGCTATAAGTAACCTAATTTAACGCTATTAAGCACTACCGGTACTAATATATAAAGTGCTATCAATATATAACTTAAGCCTTTAAGTTACTCGAAATAAGTAATATTAAAAAGCCGCTATTACTTTAAAGGTTTTAGCTCTACTTAAATATACTCCTATTTATTATAACCTTATTCCGCTATATTATAAAAACCGGAGATTCGCGCACCTATTTTCGAAAGGTATATATCTAATGCTAACTAATCTAATCCTTATAACTAATTAAATTATATTATTTCCTAAATAAATACTTATATTTTTATAACTTTTAAGGAATATAAAAAAGGCAGGTTAATCTTTTAGGCTTATATTATACTTACCGGCCCTATTTATAGCCTTTTACTACGCTTCGGGGCTTACCCCCTTTACCTTACTAGCCCTTTTAATAAAAGTTTTTTTTTTAAAAAAAAGGCTTTAATTTAATATTGCTAAATATACTTAACTTTTAAGTATTTTAAGCTTTTATTAGGGTGCGTACCCTCCGAAAATAAATACGTAAATCTCCGGTCTTATATTATAAGATTACTCGAAAGTAATTATTTAGCCTGCCGCCTATTAAAATTAAGATAACTATTAGTTAAGCTTAAACTAGCACTTATATACGCTTAAGACCTAGATAAGGCTATTATATTCTATTATTTAGATATATAGATCTAATAGCTTTACTATAAATAGCTATAGAAATAAACTTTATTTATAATAAGTAAATTCTTACTTAAGTAAAAAGTTTTCTTATTAAGGTAAAGAAGTGTAAAGATAAAAACTTTTCTTTATTTAAGTAAATCGATATATTTATTATTACCTTAAAGATATATAAGGTTTATTTTAAAGAAATAAAAAAGTTTATCGCCTATAAAGCAAGAATAAATAATAAGTTAAATAGAAAAAGAAAGGTTAATTATTTAATACGCTTCTTTAAAAAGGTTTACCTTTTATTTAAATAAATAAAGCTTAATTACAGAAATATAATATAGTTAAATAGAATTTAATTTAAAAAAATATAATTATAAGTCTTTTAACTTTATACTTAAAAGGGGTATTAACTATATATATAATTAAAAAAAGCCTTAATTATTAATAGGCTATTAATATAGGACCTAATGTATTAAGTTTAACTTAACCGGCATATTTTTCTAAAGCCGCTTTAACTATACCTACCGCTTTTATAGCTGCTATACCTACTTCTATTACCGTAGTTATCCCTTTTTCCCCTTTCCCCTTCTCCCTTACCTTCTTTTTAATAAATAATTTTAAAGGAAATTAAAAATCCTTTTTAAAAAAGCTTAAAGGGTATTAATAGCTAAAGGGTTATTAATTTCTATTAGATTTTTATATAGCTTACCGAGGTATATAATAAGGCTAAGTAAGAAGCGTATTAACGCTTTATATGGTAATAAGCGCTAATAAAGTTTTATTATAAAGAACTTAAGTAATATCGAGATAAAGAGATTTAAGAATAAGCCTTAAGTTAGCAACTTATTTAAGTATAATCCTTTTAAAAACGCTTTTTTATTAAATATACCCGCTTTTATTATAAGCTTTTCTTTTTAAACCCTATCTATAAATATAAATATAAAGGCTTTAAAGAAAGAAGGAGAGTTAAAGGATAAACCTTTAAAAAGGGAATTTAATAGCGAAATAAAAACCTTTTAATATAAGTATAATTTAAGAAATTTATATTAAGCTATAATTTATCCCCCTTCTATACCTTAAATCCGGCCTTTTTATTACCGGGCGTTAAAGATATATAACGCTTATTTATATACCTTAATAGCTAAAAGGCCTTTATTAAATATAATCTTAATTAAAAGTAATATTTAATATTTAATTAGCGGTTATAATTTTAATTAAGTATATTTATATATTAATAAGGGGTGATAGTTAAAAGAGTATATAAATTTAAGCGTTTTTATATTATATAAACTTTTATAATAAGATTATTTAAAAAGATTATCTTTAAATAATTTATTAAGGGTTAATTATTATACTATCTTATTTATAAGGTATATAAAGATTAAATTTTACTAGATATATTAAAAAATAATATTAAGATTAA
The DNA here is from genome assembly GCA_023242295.1 of Diaporthe ilicicola. NCBI lineage: Eukaryota > Fungi > Ascomycota > Sordariomycetes > Diaporthales > Diaporthaceae > Diaporthe > Diaporthe ilicicola. The sequence goes on along the minus strand of JALPVH010000031.1, from coordinate 247,788 downwards.
ATTATATATATATTTAATAAGATATATATCTAATTTATATATATATTTTATTAAATATATATAAGTTAAAAGTTAATAAAATATTTTAAGTTAATATCGATTATTTTAATTATTTAAGTTTCTCTATTAAGCTAGAATAATAATAAATATTTAAAAAGAATAAGCTATAATATATCTTTTAAATTAATATAATAGGTTTTACTATATAGAACTTTTTATAATAACTTATTAATCTTCTATAAGCCCGTCTATAGTTAAAAGCCGCCATTTTACGCTAATAGCTATAGCGTTAAGCCGCGCCTATTCGCACTAGTGCCGTCGAGGTTAAAGCTATCGCAGGCCGCAAGTAACCTAATCTAACGCCGTTAAGCACTATATAAAAGTGCTATCGCCGTATAACTTAGGCCTTTATAAGTTACTCGAAATAGGCGATATTAAAAAGCCGCCATTACCTTAAAGGTTCTGGCTCTGCTTAAACATATATCTATCCACTATAACCTTTTCCGCTATATTGCAAGACCACTTAAAAGTAATTATTTAGCCTGCCGCGCTATTAAAACCGAGATAACTGCTAGTTAAGCTTAAACCACCACTTATACGCGCCTATTAAGCGAGTTTACAGCTATAGTTAAAATAGACTATAAATAAAGCCACTATATTCTATTATTAAGCATAGTATCTAGATATATAGATCTGATAGCTTTATAGCTATAGAAATAAACTTTATTTATAATAAGTAAATTTTTGCTTAAGTAAAAGGTTTTCTTATTAAGGCGAAGAAGTATAAAAATAAAAACCTTTCTTTATTTAAGTAAATCGATATATTTATTATTATTTTAAAGATATATAAGGTTTATTTTAAAGAAATAAATAAGTTTATCGCCTATAAAATAAAAATAAATAATAAGTTAAATAGAAAAAGAAAGGTTAATCGTTTATTACGCTTTTTTAAAAAGGTTTACCTTTTATTTAAATAGATAAAGCTTAGTTATAGAAATATAATATAATTAAATAAAATTTAGTTTAAAAAATATAATTATAGGTCTTTTAACCTTATACTTAAGAGAGATTTTAAGTTAATATAAGTTATTAAATATATTAACTATTTTATTTATTTAAATTCCTCTATTAAGCTGGAATAATAGTAAATATCCGAAAAGAATAAAGTATAATATATCTTTTAAATTAATATAGTAGGTTTTACTATATAGAACTTTTTATAATAACTTATTAATCTTCTATAAGCCCGTCTATAGTTAGAAGCCGCTATTCTGCGCTAATAGCTATAGCGTTAGGCCGCGCCTAGTTTATTTACGCCGGTGCTTTTAATAAGCTATTAGCCTTAATATAAACCGGTCTGTCGAGGTTAAAGCTATTATAGGCCGTAAATAACCTAGTTTAACGCCGTTAAGCACTATTAATATATAAAAGTGCTATTACTATATAACTTAAGCCTTTATAAGTTGCTCGAAATAGGCGATATTAAAAAGCCGCTATTACCCTAACTATATACTTTTGTAAGATACGCATAGGTTTTAGCTTTACTTAAATATATACCCATTATAACCTTATTCCGTAAGACTACTCGAAAGTAATTATTTAGCCTGCCGCGCTACTAAAACCGAGATAATAGTTAAGCTTAAACCACTACTTATATACGCTTAAGACCCAGGTAAGGCTACTATATTCTATTGCTAAGTATAATATTTAGCTATATTAGCATAGGTTGTTTAAGTATAAGCTTTAGCTTACTTTACCTACTCTAGATATATAGATCTAATAGCTTATAAATAGCTATAGAAATAGACTCTGTTTATAATAAGCAAATCTTTACCTAGGTAAAAGATTCTTTTACTAAAGCGAAGAAGCGTAAAGATAAAAACCCTTCCTTATCCTAATAAATCGATATATTTATTAGCATTTTAAAGATATATAAAATCTATTTAAAAGAAATAAAGAAGTTTATTACCTATAAAGTAAGGATTTATAATAAGCCGAAGGGAAATAAGCCGAAGGGAAATAGGGATATTAATCGTTTAATATATTTCTTTAAAAAGGTTTACCTTTTATTTAAATAGATTAAAGAGATAAAGCCTAATTATAAAAATATAATATAGTTAAATAAAATTTAGTTTAAAAAAAAATATAACTATAGGTCTTTTAACCTTATACTTAGGAGGGGTTATTAAATATATATAATTAAATTATCCCTCCTAGGTATAAGGTTAAAAGACCTATAATTATATATTTTTTAAACTAAATTTTATTTAACTGTGTTACGTTTCTATAATTAAGCTTTATTTATTTAGATAGAAAGTAAACCTTTTTAAAGAAGCGTATTAGACTTATAACTTTCTATCTTTTCCTCGGCTTATTATTAATTCTTAACTTATAGGTAATAAATTCCTTTATTTTTTTAGAATAGATTTCTAAGTTATATATCTTTAAGGTAATAATAAATATATCTATTTACTTAAATAGGGAAGGTTACTTATCTTTACGCTTTTTTACCCTAGTAAAAAAACTTCTTACCTGGGTAAAGATTTACTTATTATATTCAGAGTTTATTTCTATAGCTATTTATAATTTATATATCCAGAGTAGGTAGAGTAAGCTAAAGCTTATATTTAAACAACCTATACTAATATAGCTAAATATTATGCTTAGCAATGGAATATAATGGCCTTACCTGGGTTTTAAGCGTATATAAGTGCTGGTTTAAGCTTAATTAGCAGTTGTCTCGGTTTTGGCTAAATGATTGCTTTTAAGTGGTCTTACGGAAAAGGTTATAGTGGTTGCTTAGTTTTGCCAGATAGGTATATGTTTAAGCAGAGCTAGAACCTTTAAGGCAATGGCGGCTTTTTAATATCGCTTATTTCGAGCAACTTAAAGGCCTAAGTTACACGGCGATAGCACTTTTATATAATGCTTAACGGCGTTAGATTAGCTTGCGGCCCGCAATAGCTTTAACCTCGACAGACCGGTTTATATTAAGGCTAATAGCTTATTAAAAGTACCGGCGCGAATAAGTGCGGCCTAATATTACAGCTATTAGTATAGAATGGCGGCTTCTAATTATAAACGGGCTTATAAAAGCAGATTAATAAGTTATTATAAAAAGTTTTATATAGTAAAACCTACTGTGTTAATTTAAAAGATATATTATGCCTTATCCTTTTCGGATATTTATTATTGTTCCAGCTTAATAGGGGAATTTAAATAAATAAAATAATCGATATAATTAAATTATTTACCTTATAACTTTTTTAAAAAAATTATAAATATAATATAGTTTTTATTTTAAAATACTTTAAATTTTAAGATTTTAATAATATTATAAAAACTTATATATAATATTATTTTATTATTATTATAAATAAAATACTTTATAGCGGATATTTATATATAAACTTATATAAATTATTCGATATTTCTTAAATATATAACCGATTAATATAATAATATTTAAAATAAGCAGCAGCCTAATAAAATTATTAATATATATATTTAATATACTTAATATATCGACTATTTTATTTATTTAAGTTTCTCTATTAAGCTAAAACGATAGTAAATATTTAAGAAAGATAAGGTATAATATATCTTTTAAATTAATATAATAAGTTTTATTATATAAAACTTTTTATAATAACTTATTAATCTTTTATAAGCCTATCTATAATTAAAAGCCGCTATTCTGCGCTAGTAGCTATAGCGTTAAGCCGCGCCTATTTGCGCTAATGCTTTTAATAAGCTATTAGCCTGTCGAGATTAAAGCTATCGCGGGCCGCAAGCTAGTTTAACGCTATTAAGCATTATTAGTATACGAAAGTGCTATCGCCGTAAAGCCTTTATAAGTTGCTCGAAATGGGCGATATTAAAAAGCTGCTATTGCTTTAAAGGTTCTAGCTCTGCTCTATAAATATATACTTATCTAGCAAAACCGAACGATATAACCTTATTCCGTAAAACTATTCGAAAGTAATTATTTAGCCCACCGAAACCGAGATAACAGTTAAGCTTAAACCACTACTTACACGCGCCTAAGACCTAGGTAAGGCCACTATATTCCATTACTAAGCATAGTATCTAGATACGTAGATCTACTAGCTCTGCTTTTTATCTAAATAGACTAGAGAGATAAAGCTTAATTGCAAAAACGTAACACAGTTAAATAAAATTTAGTTTAAAAAAAATATAATTATAAGTCTTTTAACTTTATACCTAGGAGGGATAATTAATTATATAGTTAATTATAGCTAACTTAATTATTAGAAACTCCGTTATTACCGCTAAAGAAATACTTTTTAAGCTAAAGTAACTATTAAAATAAATATAAATATTAGTAGAATAATATTTAATTAATAGGTAAAGGGGTTAATAATCTATTAAATTATTAATATTAACATTAATATATTTACCCTTAGCTATTATAAATAGCTTTAAATATTCTTTCTATATTATTAATAAATGGCACCGTAGCGTATTAGTCGAGCGTTAAGGTACCCTTCTATACTAGCAATATAAAGGGTATAGGTTTAAATCCCGCTAATGCCTTTTTTAACCTGCCCTCTCGACGGCGCACCCTTTTAGCGCCGAAGGGCAAGATTATTTATCCTAACTATTTCCCTATAATTGCGTACCTATTACTATTAGTTATTATATCTCTAGCTAATAAGGTTTTTTCCCTATATTACGGGTTTTTCCCTATTAGGCGCTTATAGGGCCTTTTAGGAGGTACTTAATAATATAGTAAATACTCCTTACTATATAAAGTTATTTGCGGAAGCTTAAGTGTAAAGTAAACCGAGGTTTATCGAGGAAGGGGAAGCTATAGCCTTAATTAAACTATAGCTTCCTTCCCCTTACTTACTATATTCCTAGCTTTAAGAGACGAAATTTAAATAAGATAAATAGTTTATATTATTAATAAATATTAAAGTTAAATAGCTATTTTTATATATTAGCTAAATAATTACCCTTTAATAATATTAATTAAAGATAAATATAATTATTATATATTAATATTTTTAATTATAGTATTTATAAGAGGTAATATAGCTTAAATAAAATAATAATACTTTATTTTAATAAGTTAACTTATTAGGCTAAAAGGTATAGTAATTAGTAAAGGGGAAATAAATTAGAAAAAGTTTATTAATATTACTTATAAATTTAATTATAAGAGATAAGATTTTTTAAATAAAAAGATTAGCTTTTAATTAGCTAGAAAATAAGTTATATAATAAGTAGCTTAAAATATAATTTTATAAATAAGTTTATATTTAATTTTATTTATAAACATTAATAGAAAATATATTATAATATTTTATAATTTAATATAATATATTATAATATATATAAAGTTAGTTTTTTCTTTATATTTAATAAAATATATATTAAATTTATATATATACTTAACTAGATATATATAGTTATTAAGTAAAGCTAACTAAATCTTTATCTTTATTATTTTATTATAGTTTAATATAAGATTAAAGATTTACGCACCTATTTTCGAAGGGTATATATCTTAATAAAAGCTTAAAACATTTAAAAGTTAAGTATATTTAATAACCTTAAATTAAAGCTTTTTTCTTAAAAAAAAGAAAAACCTTTTATTAAAAGGGCTAATAAAATAAAAGGGGTAAGCTTTAAAGTATAGTAAAGGGCTATAAATAAGGCCGGTAAATATAATATAAGCTTAAAGAATTAACCCGCCTTTTTTATATTTCTTAAAAGTTATAAAAATATAAGTATTTATTTAGAAAATAATATAATTTAATTAGTTATAAGGATTAGATTAATTAATATTAAGTATATACCCTTTAAAAATAAATATATAAATCTTTAATCTTTTTAATATTATAATGCTATAATAAAAATTTATTAGTTATAAAAATAAATCTTTTTACTTTTACTTTTTAATTTTTAATATAATAATATAGGAAAATAATATATTAGCTAAATAAAGATAAGAGAAAAGAAAGGTAAGAAATATAAAAGGTATATTAGCACTCTATATTATATTTATAATATATTTAATAAGATATATACTTAATTTATATATACGCCTTATTTATAAGTTAAGTCTAATTATTATATAATATAGGGCGTATTATATTTAAATATATTACGCTAAATATAAAGGTAGCTATTTTATTTATTAAAAGCTATTGCTAAAATAGCGATAGCTAACTAATTTAAGCTATAAATAGCCTTTTAGGCCGGATTATTTATCGGGCCGAGTAGCTATAGCTAATTAATTAGCTATACCTATTATAGCTAACTACTTATAAACTAATATTAATAGTTTTCTACTTTAGCTATAACTGCTATAAGCTTTAAAAACGCAATTTTTAAGATCTCTTTTATTATATTAAAATATTAGTAATAGCTAGCAAATAGCTAACAGTTTAGAAAATATTAATAATAGCTAGCAGATAGCTAATAGTTTAGGCTAATTAATAATAACTAATCGAGTAACTAATAGGGCTAAAGTTATTAGGCCACTAGTTAATAAAGGCGTTAATAGTTAAAATCGTAGCTATTAAAATAAAATTATTATTACCCTTTAAATTAAGCCTTATAAATCGATTATAGCTATCCTCGCAGTATTTCTTCTTCTCGGTAAAGCCTATAATTAAAATCTTTTTAATAGTTAGCTTAAAAGTCTTTATAACGGTCGGCTTAAAGGTCTTTATAATAGTTAGCTTAAAAATCTTTTTAGCGGTAAGTAGTCTCTTTTACCCCCTATAGGCTTTTAATTTAAGGTGGAAAATTATTATTATAAACTCCTTTTAAGGCTATTTAAATAGAAAACAGAGATTCGGAAAGTAAAAAATAAAGGGTATAAAGGTATATATAGCCCTAAATATATAAATAACGCTCTATATTAACTTTATAGCTATTATACCCGAATATCTTTTTCGCTATAATTACACTATACTATCGCTATATTCGCTAAAGCACCTAATTACTCGAATCTATAATAGTTTAAAGAATACTTAGGCTATATAGATTATAATCTCGCTTTAAGGCGATAGTCGGTTTATTATAAGACCGGAAATTTACACATTTATTTTTAAAGGGTATATATTTAATATTAACTAATCTAATTCCTATAACTAATTAAATTATACTATTTCCTAAATAAATACTTATATCTTTATAACTTTTAAGAAATATAAAGAAGGCGGGTTAATTCTTTAAGCTTATATTATACTTATTAGCTCTATTTACGGCCTTTTATTACACTTTAAGGCTTGCCCCTTTTACCCTACTAGCCCTTTTAGTAAAAGTTTTTTTTTTAAAAAAAGGCTTTAATTTAAGGTTACTAAATACGCTTAACTTTTAAGTATTTTAGGCTTTTATTAAAGTGCGTACCCTTCGAAAATAAATATATAAATCTCCGGTCTTATAATAAGTATCCGGAAAGAATAAAGTGTAATATATCTTTTAAATTAATATAATAGGTTTTACTATATAGAACTATTTATAATAACTTATTAATCTTTTATAAGCTTATTTATAGTTAAAAGCCGTTATTCTACGCTAATAGCTGTAGCATTAGGCTGCGCCTATTTGCGCCGGTGCTTTTAATAAGCTATTAGCCTATTAAAGTTAAAGCTATTACGGGCCGCAAGGAACCTAATCTAACGCCGTCAAGCACTATTAATATACGAAAGTGCCATCGCCGTATAACTTAAGCCTTTATAAATATAAGTTGCTCGAAATAAGCGATGTTAAAAAGCCGCTATTACTCTAACTAAGGTTTTAGCTCTGCTTTATAAACATATACCCATCTAGCAAAACCGAGCGATATAACCTTATTCCGCTATATTATAAGACTACTCGAAAGCAATTATTTAGCCGAAACCGAGATAATAGTTAAGCTTAAACCACCACTTATACGCGCCTAAAACCCTTAAATCCATTAAGCAAGTTTATAGCTATAGTTAAAATAAACTACTTCTATAATTAGGTAAGGCTACTATATTCTATTATCTAGATATATAGATCTAATAGCTTTACTATAAATAGCTATAAAAATAGACTCTATTTATAATAAGTAAATCTTTACCTAGGTAAGAGATTTTCTTACTAAGGTAAAGAAGCGCGAAAACGAAAACCCTTCCTTATCCTAATAAATCGATATATTTATTAGCACCTTAAAGATATATAAAATCTATTTAAAAGAAATAAAGAAGTTTATTGCCTATAAAGCAAGAATTTATAATAAGCCGAAGGGAAATAAGCCGAAGGGAAATAAGCCGAAGGGAAATAAGGATATTAATTATTTAATACGCTTTTTTAAAAAGGTTTACCTTTTATTTAAATAGATTAAAGAGATAAAGCCTAGTTATAGAAATATAATATAGTTAAATAAAATTTAGTTTAAAAAAAATATAATTATAAGTCTTTTAACCTTATACCTAGAAGGGGATAATAAAGGTATCTTTTTAATTAATATTATTAAAATTATTAAATAGGAAAATATATATATAGTTAACCTAGATATATTTATTAATAATACCGCTATTACCGCTATTATTACCTTTTATAAAGCCTTTACCTTTTATAAAGTGCTAAAAGCTATTATAGCCCCTATAAAATATTATATAAAAAGTAGCTAATTATAATATTTCTTAGCTAATATCCTTTTAAAAATAACTAAAAAAAGGATTAAAAAAAGTATTACCTTTAAGCTTAAAAAGAGAAACTAAAGATTTGCGCACTTATTTTCGAAAGGTATATACCTTAATAAAAGCTTAAAATACTTAAAAGTTAGGTATATTTAATAACCTTAAATTAAAGCCTTTTTCTTAAAAAAAAACTTCTGTTAAAAGGGCCGGTAAAGTAAAAGAGGTAAGCCTTAAAGTATAGTAAAGGGCTATAAATAAAGCTAATAAGTATAACGTAAGTTTAAAGGATTAACCTACCTTTTTTATATTCCTTAAACGTTATAAAGATATAAGTATCTATTTAGGAAATAATATAATTTAATTAGTTATAAAGATTAAATTAGTTAGCATTAAATATATACTTTTTAAAAATAAATATATAAATCTTTAGTTTTTAAAAAGAAATGTATTTTAATATTAGAAATATTTATTATTATACTTTTTAAAAAATTTAAGATTAATTTATCCTAGAAAAAGAATTAAAAAGAGAATTTTAAAAAGATAAGGTTAATAAGAAAATTATATTTTTTATCTTTTAAAATAAAATATAGGTTTATATATAAATATACTTTATATTTAAAAAAGTATATACTTAATTTATATATATACCTCCCTAAATATAGTAGTATTTATATATAAGTTTTTAATATTAATAGCTATTAAACTATATATCTCTTTAAAAGCTATATTATTACCGCTACCCTTATTACCGCTACCTTTATTACCGCCGCTCTTATTATTATAGATAATATTATATCTTTATTAAAAATTAAAAGAGCGATATAAATAATAAAAATAATGCCCCTATTTAATAAATCCTTATAAAGATAAATAAAGGAAAAAGATTTACCTGCTTTACTTTTACTTTTTACTATTAAACACTTTTTCGCTTTTACTTATAAAGGGATTATTATAAATACTTTCTAATTTAAGTTTACCGCTTTTAAGTGAAAAAAGAAATTTATTAAAAGGTAAAAAAGTTTAAATATTATACTTTTAATATTAATTAAATATAAACCCTTTTCTTTATTAATCGGTCTTTCTTTATAAGCGTTATTATATACTTCTTTTTACTAATTATATTATATATATTTATACTTATTAAACTACTAACTTTTATAATTTATTAAACGGAATACGTTTATTATTATAATTATTCTGCTTTAAGGGCTTAAAGATATTATAATTATATTATTAAAGATTAAAAATTTATATTTTTTAAATAAGAAAGCTATGGAAATTAACTTTATTTTAATTTAATTATATTAAAGGGCTATTAATTTAATTATATTTAATTAAGCGTTAAAAAGTTTCTATTTAATTTTATTAAAGGGGTTAATAGACATAATAGAATGGATAGCCACCTTATTTATTAGCTTTACTAGCGACAACTTTTTTAAGGATAAAGCTAATAGCTAAAAAGCTTTATTAAAGACTATTATAATACTTACTCTTATAGCCCGCTATATAAATACTATAAGTTTACTTATAATCTATAAACCTTTTAATTTCTTTTTCTTTATATAATAATAAGTTTTTATTATATATATTATAGCAGACCGTAATAGTTTATTATACTTATAAAAAATAGATTAACTTAAGAATTACCTTATTCTCGCTTATTAAATTACTTAAACTCGATACTTTATCCTTACCCTAAATTAAGAAATTACCCTACCTTATCTATATATCTATTAAAATTATATCCTAGCTTAATTTTTTAAACTTAATACCTTTTCGTTATATTTACTCCCGAAAATTAAGGTTAATTAGGCCTTAAATCTCTATTACTTTATATATTCCCTATAATAATAAAACTTCTTGCTATCTTACCTAATAACTTTTTTATTATTCTTCGCTAGCTTAATAGGCCCGAAAAGGCAGATACCTGCTATTACCTTAAAAAAGCTATTAGCCTTATTAATAACCGCCTTTAAGCTAATACTATAAAGCTTAACTAATTTTAAATATATACCGCTAAACTAGAAAACCTTTATATAGCTATAGCAAAACGCCTTTAAGCTATAAAGGTAAAGGCCTATTATATTATAAAAGCGAAATACTCCCGTATTATTAAAATAGAGCGCCTTTACACTATTAAGTTAAAACACTTCTACACTATTAAAATTAAATGCCTTTACGCTATAACCCCTTTAGCCTTAACGCCTAATAGTTTCTCTATTACCGTATTAACCCTATTAGCCCCTATATATTATAGGCCTTATATAGTAAATCCCCCTTTATCTATTAATAGCTAAATTAATTCTAGCCTTTATTAAAAGAAATATACTAATTAATAATCTTTAATTTATATTAAGTTTACTTTTAATTTAATAATATTTCTTAACCCTATTAATAAAATTCTTTTTACTACCTTTTACTTTAAGGGTAATGGTTATATATATATATACCGTTATTAAAAAAGTTATAGCTTAACCTAAGGCCGTATTTAACTTAAATCCGCTTACTTAACTTACTATAAATATTAAGCTATAAGTATATAGATAATAAAGATTTAAGGATTTATTAAAGTTTTTAAACCTTATCTATATTATTAAAAATATTATTATAGTATATTACCGAAAATTTAAAACCTTAACTTAAAAGGCTACCTATTATTTCGACTTTATTAGTAAATTTATTAAGCTAGTAAATCTTTATAAATATTTATCTATATTTCGAATAAAGGCTTTATATTAAAAGGTTAATAAAACCTTATAAAATACTTTAATTTCGGTTATAAATCGCCTAAAAAACTTTAACTTTATAGGATAAATAAACCTATTTTAAAAGCTATTTAATAATATTATTAATAAAACCTTTTACTATAACGTATATATATTAGCCCCTAGCCCCCCGCTTATAGCCTGCCCTTTTAAAAATAATTTAATATAGCTAGATTTAATTTCTATTATAAGTATTAACTGGAATATATTAAAAAGATAGTAATATAAGGAAAATAGGCTTTATTATTATTATAAGGTAAAAGGTTACTTTTTCTAAAACTGCTTAATATAAATTAATATAAAAATAAAAAAGGCGAAAAAAAATTAAGCTTTAATAATTATTATTATTAAGGTAATTTATTAATAATTAACCTTAGCCTTTTAAATAACCTATATTTAAGAATTATAAAGCTAAATACTTTATTTTTTTTTAATATTAAAATTATATAAATTAAAGGCGGAATTATTTTAGCTTAAATTTTTTTTTACTTTAAATACTTTTTTATAAGCTTTATTAACGCTATATATATAAAAAACTTTTTATCTTCTTTTATACCCTTTTAAAACCCCGCTTATTATATTTAATTAATAGCTTTTTAGCTAAAATAATTATTAATTATTATTTAATCTATTATAGCTTTAATAATATATTAAATTAATTACTTTTATATAAATAGCCCTTTATAGGTTTAAATATTATTTTTAGCCTATTATAGCTTAAATAATAAAACCTAAATATTAATTAAGCTACCTATTATTTTAACTTTATTAATAAATTTATTAAGCTAGTAAATCTTTATAAATATTTATCTATATTTTAAATAAAGGCTTTATATTAAAAGGTTAATAAAACCTTATAAAATATCTTAATTTTAATTATAAATTATTTAAAAAACTTTAATTTTATAAAATAAATAAACTTATTTTAAAAGCTATTTAATAATATTATTAATAAAGCCTTTTATTATAATATATATATATTAGGTTTTAGCCCTTTATTTATAACTTACCCTTTTAAAAATAATTTAATATAATTAGATTTAATTTCTATTATAGGTATTAGCCGGAATATATTAAAAAGATAATAATATAAGGAAAATAAGCTTTATTATTATTATAAGGTAAAAGGTTATTTTTTTTAAAACTATTTAATATAAATTAATATAAAAATAAAAAAAGCGGAAAAAGATTAAGCTTTAATAATTATTATTATTAAAGCAATCTATTAATAATTAACCTTAACCCTTTAAATAACCTATATTTAAAAATTATAAAGCTAAATATTTTATTTTTTTTTAATATTAAAATTATATAAATTAAAGGTAGAATTACTTTAACTTGATTCTTTTTTAACTTTAAATATTTTTTTATAAGCTTTATTAATATTATATATATAAAAAAACTTTTTATCCCCTTTTATACTCTTTTAAAACCCTACCTATTATATTTAACTAATAGCTTTCTAACTAAAATAATTATTAATTATTATTTAATCTATTATAGCTTTAATAATATATCGGATTAATTACTTTTATATAAATAGCCCTTTATAAGTTTAAATATTATTCTTAGCCTATTATAGCTTAGGTAATAAAACTTAAATATTAATTAAGTAACCGGTAAAGTAATAATTAAAGGCCGAACCTTTTATAAAATATTTATAGACTGCCTACCCTTTTAAGCCTTATTATAATCGGCTATAAATTATAAAATAGATATCTTACCCTAGCCTATTATAGCTAATCCCGGTAACCCTACCGTTTACCTTTTTAACGCCCTTAACTTCCTACTTTTTATAAAATAGCGCGGTATTTAGCTTTACTATATAATTATAAAAGAGCTTTATAAAGCAATTAATACCCTTTTTACCGTAATAATATATCCGGACTATAAGGCTACCGAAGAGTTAACCGCCTGTTATTTATTTAATTAATTATATCGGATTTTAATAAATAGTAAAAAATTAAAAAATAAACTACTTCCCTTTTATTTAAAGGCCTTCCGCTATTAGGTAAAAAAAGTCCTATAGCTATAATAAGTAATAAATAATAATATCGATAAATATCTTAACGGTAAAATACCTTTAATCCGGAAAAAGATCTATTACCGCTTACCCCCGTTTCTTTATAACTTAAAAAATACCTTTTTTTTATTAAAGGCTAATACCCTTTCCCTATATTAAATATTTAATTACCGGATTAATTTAAAAGCCGGCAAAATACCCCCTTATTATTAACTATGCCCTATATTACCGAAAGAGTTATTTATTATCTAGAAATACCTTAATAATTACTTAATATAAGAATTTATTCGCTTGAGCTAATCTTAATTTATAGCCTTAATTCTTCTTACTAAAAAGCCCGGTAACGGTATTTAAATTTATATTAATTATTAAAAGCTAAATAATATTATAATAAAAAACCGCTATCTAATCCCCTTAATCTAGGAAATATTAAACGCTTTATCTTATATAAAGTATTATATTAAGCTTAATATTATAGTAGCCTTTAACTATCTATATATTACCCCTAGGAATAAATAAAAAACAGCCTTTATTATTATATTTAATCTTTTTAAATACTTAATAGTTAACTTCGGGATAATAGAGGCACTTAGCTTCTTTTAATACTATATTAACTATATTCTTTTTAGTATCCTAAATAAATTTGCTATAGCTTATCTAAATAATATACTTATTTATAATAAATCTTAAATAAAATACCGCTAATATATATAGGAAATAATATTATATTTTATAAAAGCTAAATTAATAATCGATATTAATAAATATAAATTTAAGGTAATAAAAATAAAATATCTTAGCCTAATTATTACTATAAGCGGCCTATAAATAAACCCCGATAAGGTAATAATAATTAAGGGATAACTAATATTAAAGATATTTAAAAACCTTTAATACTTTTTTAAATTTATAAACTTTTATCGCCGCTTTATTAAAGGCTTTTTAATAATCGCTTATCTTTTAACCGAGCTAATAAGCTCGGCAAAATAGCTAGAATAATTATTATTAAAAATAATAAAGGCTTTTAAGCGCCTATAAAACGCCTTTTCTTTAGACTTATTTTTAGTCTTTTATAACCTATAATAGCGTATAATAATAAAGGTAAACACCTTTAATTAATTAGCCGGTAATATTTTATTTTAATATAAAAAGAATAATATCCTTTACTTAATTACTTTTTTTTCAGCTAAGTATTTAATTATTAAATATAATTATAAGATTTATAATAAAAAGCTTTTAGCTATTATTAAGGCCTTTAAGAAATAGCGCTTTAAACTATAGAAAGCTAAAAGCTTAATTAAAATCTAAATAAATTATAAGAACCTATAATACTTTATTATTATAAAGCTTTTAAATTAAAAATAGGTTTAATAGTTTAAATTTCTAAATAACTTTAACTTTTAAATTTATTATAAGCTTAGCTTTAAAGCTATAATCTTAAACACTTTTTCCCGCCTTTTTATAAACCACCTATAAAAAGTAAGCAATTTAATAAATAGCCGTATAGTAAACTAATAATATACCCTTTTACCTTTAAAAAAATAAGCCCTAGTAATTTTATAAACCTTTAATATATCGGAGAATATTAATACGCTAATTAAATATATATATACCGCTTTAAACGCTTATATTATAGCTATTACTTATTTAAAAAATCTAGATTATAAAAAGTTTTTTTATATAATTAGGCAGTTTTTAAATATAGCTAAAGCCGATTATAGGGCGATTTATAAATATATTTATTAAAAGAATTAGCTTTTTATATCTATAAAATATTAACTCCGGTTATAAATTATTTATTATACCTATAGCTTAGCGCTTAAAAGCTACTTAAAATAGATAAAAACCTATAACCTTTTTTAATAATTTTATTTTTAGCTAAATATATCCTAAAATACCGCTATTTTTATTTAAAGCTACTTTTTTTACTACTTTTTTAAAATAATATAATAAATATCCCAAGGCTTATTTTAACTATTATTAATCCCTTTTTAGCCTTAATATAATATCTTTATTAACTTTATTAAGCTTTTATTATTATATAAGCGTAATAATATTATTTATAAAACTTTAATAATAATAGTAAACCGGCTATTAAAAATATAATATTTAATTTCTATTTAGGATTTAATAGTGGAAATAATAGCTAACGCTTTTATTTCGGCCGTATTTCGCCTTTATAATACCTTATATATAATTATCTCCGATTAAAGTATATAGTTTATCTTTTATTTTTAAAAAAAGTTAAGCCGGTATTTAAATATTACTTTATATATATCGATAATATACTACCTTAAAACTAATAGATAAATAAAGATTATTAACTTTTATATAAAGTAATACCTTAAGGAATATTATTTATTCTTTTAAAATAATTAGGTTAATTAGCTACCTTTAGCTAAATTTATTATTAATAATTAAATCTTAAAATCTATTAAAATCTCCCTTTTCTTTATTAATTATAAATAAAACCCCGCTATAAAAATAAAGCCGGCTTACCTTATAAAAATATTATATATATAGGCTTAATAATAAAAGTTTTATTTTATTAATATAGCGGCTAATAAAATAATATAGGTTTATAAATATATATACTTTATCCTTACCTTAACTTAAAAAAAAATATAAAAGTAAATAAATAAATATTACTTTAACGCTAATATACTAATAATTAAAAACCTTATTTAAATCGATATATAATATATAAACTATAGCTAGCTTAATAAAAAGCTATCCCTTAAATAAAATAGCCTTTTTCCGGTTTTTAAGATATATTATTAAGCTATTACTATATCGCTTTTATTATACTACCGGGGCTTTTTAATCTTCTATACCTTACTAATTTAAAGGTATATAAAAGGCTTTCCGGGATAAAAGGCTATTAATAAAATATATTACTAATAAAATACCGGTATATTAATAATAAATATAAGGAATAATAGGGATAACTAAAAATAATTTTTTAAATAAATTTTAAACTTAAGGTTAATTTAAAGCTAATTATAATATAAGGTTAAATAACTATATCTATATAAACCTAGCTAATAACTAGCTATAAACCTAAAAGGGTATAATATAAATATTATTAAATTTTATAAATAAAACTTAAATAAGCTAAAACTACCGGATTAATAATACTTAATAGCAATATATAAAATATTAAAAAGCTATTAATAGGCTATAAGTTTATAATATAAGAAAAACTCTATTAAGAATAATAATAAAACGGTAATATATACACGATAAAGCGTTATAAGAGATTTAATTTATAAAATAAAGGCTAGTTAACCCTTTTTCCTATCTATTTAGCTTAATAGGGATAAAAGCTTATTATAGCTAAAAGGCCGGAATTATTTATTTAAGATTAAATAAAAAAAATAGTATTAAAATACTATTATAATAATAGCCCTATATAATAAGAGTTAAACTTATAATCTTACCTATTAATTAAATATTATTAACTATTTAATATTTATATAAGCTATATTATACCTTAGAAATACCTTAAGGATATTACCTTTTTATATATAAAATATAGCCGGAAAAGCTAAGCCCTTTTTTTTTTTAAATATTAAGGCCCTTATATTTATTATAAAAAGACTTATTTAAATCGGCTTTATTTATTAAAGGTTAACAATTAAAACGCTATTAATCCGTTACCGGTATACTTACCTTTATTATACTTAATACTAAAGTAAACTATATATTAAAGGTTTTATATTATTTTAATATATCTTCTTTTAATAATAACCTATTTATAATAGCTAAGGTTACTATTATTTAAATATAATTAAGCTAAATTAATAATAGTAAAAAGATAGTAAAATATATTTAATACCTATTTATTATATTAACCTTTAATTACTTATAGCTATAGATATAATAATATTATTAATTAATTAAAAGCTAACTATATTAAATATAAATAGGTAATATTATATAATATAAAAGTTTAAGATATTAATTTAAAATATAATTAATATATATATATTAAATTAATAGCGTTTTATTAATATTATACTTTTTTTAAAAGTTATTAAGCTATAATAATAACGTTAAATATTAAGTATAATAATAAAGGCCTTAATAAAGCTTTTACTAGCAGTAATTATTATAAATATAATTTTATAAGGGATATAAAAAAAAGCTTTATTAATTATTATATCTTTAAAAATAACCCGGCTATTATTATAATTACCCTATTTATAAGGGTAAAAGATATATTAGCTAGTATTTATAAGTTTAATAAAATCCTTAATATTATTAACTATAATTAAAAAAAAATTATAAATTAACTTATTAGCGATATATTAATAATAACCCAGTATTTTTAACTTACCCCTTTATAATTATTCTTTTAATTTTTATATTAATAATAAAAAATTAAGCCTTTAATAATATAATAATTAACTGCTAGCTAATTATTATAACCCTTTTATTATATCTTAAATATAATATAAAGGTATTAATTATAAAATTAGTTAATAATTTAAGATATTATAAATATATTAATAAAATAAAATTAATATAGCGTTATAACGATATTAAAACGCTAGTAATAGAGAAATATAAGGGTAATTAAATACTTAAAATTTTATATAATTATTTAAAAAAGTAATTAATAAATAAGTTAGCGGTAAAAGGGTAGTAAAAGTTTAATAGTTAAAGGAAAAATAAAAAGGGCTATATAGAAATTAAGCCTTTAATATTTATTATTTTATTATTAGCTACTTTAAAGGTATAAGGTAATAGCCTATATATATTATATAATTATATCTCTAGTATATTAGCTATAAGTTATTAACGCCTTAATATATAGATTAACGGGCTTTAATTTTAATTTATAGTTAGGGATAATTATAATTTAAGAAGGGGGTATTATTATAGTATCTATTTTTATAGCCCGCTATATAAATATTATAGATTTACTTATAACCTATAGACCTTTTAGTTCCTTTCTCTTTATATAATAATAAGTTCTTATTATATATACTATAGCGTACTGTAATAAAGACCTTATTAGCAACGGCGATAATAAAAAGAAAACTTATTGCTAAATAGTCCTAGACGACGAGGAAGTAATAAATCTTCTTTAGGGCAAAAGTCACGATATACGTTTTTAGTAACGACGAGTATATAGTAATAGCCTTAGGTGTGTAGTTGATGACTGTAGATTTATGTGGTGTATGGCGAACGGGTGGTAAACTTTAAGGTCTGCGCACTGGGGATACATGTTGCCCTGTACCATCTGTTTTTTGCCCTGCGAATGTCCCTTCTCGGGGGAAAACAGGCCGGAAGAGCGTTACACTGCCGCACACCCATAGCTATTCAACCTCGAGGGGACCACAAAATCATGAGACGAAATCGTTTCCCACAAATTCTAGCGAGACGAAGAAATCTAAACATGGAATGGGAAGGTGACCTCGTTGACATCGACTGTCTGTCGTCTGCGGCTGCGTGCCTGGGGCGGCCCTTTTTTAAAAAAATTAAAAAATAGTTATAAAGGGGAACTAGTTTCTAGTTTAGAAATAGACTCATTCAGTATCGTGGACCTTTGGGTGGGGGGGCATGGATGTGCAGCGTTAAGTTCCGACCGTTAAGATTAGATGGTCTAACAGGTCACACATTAACTACATAAGTTCTTCTGTGCCGACCTATTAATACTTTTGACAACCCTAAAGACTTCATTTGCCCAAAGAGGTTGAAACGAGATTATAAGGAAACCTTATTAGTTGGCTGCATTCTAAAAACTTAATGAAACCTTGGAAGGAAAGGGATAAACTAACGATTATACGGGCGGCTTAGCACTCTTATTATTATCCTCTCCTTCCGGACGCCGAGTGCAACCTATAATATATCCCTTAACATCGTCGAAGGTATATTCTTCCTTAATTACCCTATTATTAGTTATCTTCTTAAGGCTAAATAGTTTATTATAAACCCGCTTTTAAATTTAAAGGTCCGAGTTATAGTTTATATAGCATTCCGGGATAGGTATATAGGTATATAGATAGTAGGTTAACTCCTTTAACTACTTATCGGAATATTAATATAAAAGGTTTATTACTTAACTTAGGAAAGCCTTAATAGACTTATTATTATATTATTTAAAGTTAAAAACTTAAATTCTAATATCTCTTTTTATATTAGCTTTATAAAGCTTAAAATATTTCTTAAAAAAAAGGCTTTACCTTTTTCTATTTATAGTTTTTTAATAATAGCTAAAGGTATTATTTAATTTTAATATTACCTTATAAGCTTTATTTAAATATAGCTTATATCTTATATTACCTTAATTTATTATTTATAAGTTAAGCCTTCTTATTATAAATTTTAATATCTTTAATATATTTAAAGGGGTTTTTTCCGAAATATTTAATAAAGATATTAATAAAAGCTATTTAACTAGCTATAATAAGGTATTAATAAATAAATAAGTTAAGGTTTATAATATTAATAATAAATAATATAATATTAAATGGATTTTCTTAATAAAAAGTATTTATATTATTAAATAAAAGAAATAGTATTATTAAACGGTTTATATTATATATTAAATTAAGTTATTAAATAATAATCCGATTAATAATCGCCTTTAATTTCTTTAAAATATTTTATTATTTTATTTATTATTTTAAATTTATTTTAATCTTTTTTCTTATTTTAAAAATAATTAATTTAAAAGGGTTTAAATTACTATTATTACTTTTATAATATAAATTACTTAATTAGGAAAGGTATAATAAGATAAAGATAATTTATATTTTATTTTAAGAAAAAATATTTAAAAAGAATAAATAAAGGTAAAAAATAAAGGGAAAGGTATTTATTAATTCTAATAATAATATAGGTAAATAAATATAATATTAACGGTTTTTAATAATAAGTTTAATTATTTTATAATAAATAATATAAAAAGGTTTTTATAATAATTTCGGTTAATAATATAAATATTATATAAAGATAATATTATAATAGCTTAAATAATTATAGGTTTTTATTTTAAAGTATAGGTTTATTATCCCGAAATAAGGAAAGGTATTTAATTAATAGAATAGTTTAATTTAAATTAGGCTTTTAGCTATATATATAATAATAATCCGATTTTTAACTTTTTTATTAAAGATATAAATATTAAATAGTTTAGGATAAGGGGTTTTTATTTTAGGAAGAGAAATAAGGGGGGGCAAATATAATTATATTTTTTAAAAAGAACTAGGTGCCTATCCGGGATAAGGAGTCCCTTATTATAGGTGGTACATAGACCACCCTATACGATCTAGCAGGTTTGGCGCACTGGGGCTCTATATACACGGGACCGACCCGGGGCTCACCAGAAATAAGCTTCATCAACTCCTAAAGAAGGCCAGGCAGGCTGCCGAGCTTTCATTTACCGAAAGGGTTCTTCCAGCCAGCAGATCCCCAGGACGATTTCGAGCTCCCGCCATTATTCTGTGGCACATTGTCTGTGGGCTTCCTGTTGCGCTTCTCATGCTCCTCTCGAATTACCTCACCAGCCAACGTCTTGTGAAACTTCCATTTGCTCTGCGACAAGTGACTCAAAATCGCCATCTTGGGGTAGAAATCAGAAAATGAGGCAAATTGTTTAAGTATCTCAAGACAGGCGTCCTCCTTCCCGTCCCAAAACGGCACATGTTTGGCCCCTCTGTACAACAGGTCGCCAAAAGGCCCCTCCTGTCTGAACAAATCTTCCTGGCGTTCCTCAAGACGACGAAGCCCTTGGTCGGCCTGATTGTTCCACATGGTGGTGCATATGGCGACGCGGTGGTAGAAATCCTTGCCGCACATGGCTTTGAGCACCTCGATGTTGAACCTGGAGCATCCGGTCAACCTGGTCTCGGTGATTGGATGGACATAGATGATGCCGCAGACACTACTCGCGTATTCCACAATCTCCTTCAATATGCTGAGATCTGAAATTCGCGCGTCTGGGTCATCGAACCCGGGCGTGTCGACTATTTCCAGATCGATGCCTTCTTTCAGACGATATTTGATGGGATAGGGCTTGCAGGACTTGGTGCCTATGCACAAACATTAAGGACCGAGGTCTCCAAGAACATTGGTAATGAGTTGCCTTACAGGAATCTGCGCCGTCCCCGATTTCCACGGTCTCATCACAGGCCGCCGCCACGATCGAAGATTTCCCTGCGCCTGTTACGCCAAGGACCAGAATACGTAGTGTTTTCCTCTGCATGGGTGGTTTCGACTTCAATGAGTCAACTGGGAAGCTCGAGGCTGAGGACATATTGCTCAACGGTTGCTTATGGGATTGCAATGATGTAGAAGTTGGGAGTTCCGATCACTCAGTGGGACAGCAGCATACATAAAAGCATTGAAAGATGACCTACAACAGTGGAAAGGACAGGATTTTATCCAAGCAGCGAATCCTTGAAACACATAGACCATGAAGGCACTGCCGTTCCATCCAGCTGGTCCTGCACCCCACTAGATGCTGCTTTTCCGCTCCGCCTCACTAGGCTCTCCTGTGCTGTTAGGCAGAGTGGCAATGTCGCCGATTCCGGGAACACCAGAGACGTATTGAGAGTGGCGGAGGCTCAGATGACAGCGCTGTAGGCTGACAAAAGCCTGGTCACCAACGGATACATGCTCAGGTGGTCAGCTCTGTGTAACCCCAAGGCGCACCGCTGAGAATCCTTTCTTTCAGCCTCTGTGGAGTTATTTGCTTGGCAGTTGCACTGCCATGTTGCCGCAGAACCAGTCAACCTTTGAGAAATTTGCACATTGCGAATTCATGTCAGCGTCTGGCGGCCACACGGCCCAAGCTGCGGTTTTGCACCCCAGGGCACACTTAGAGGGCGCAGTCATCTTCAGCTCTGTGGCAGGGGTGTCTGCGCCCCTTCGAGATAACCAAGAAGTTGAGGCTCCGGCGCGAATTTATGTTATTTCTGGCCAGCAGACAAATGTTCTGTCCTTGTCAGTGTTATAAAGAGCAGCTATCTTGCACCACCAGATATGTTTCGACAACCAGTGGTGCACGGAGAATTCGACTTCTGGCCCTAACCTGATTAAGTCTGTCCCTTACAAAGTGCTATCAGTCTAAGCAGAACTTATCAGATCCATCTACCTACGTGTGCATACCTCCTCATCCGCAATGCCGACAAGCCCAATCCGCCTGGCCATTGTTGGCAAGACGGGCGCAGGCAAGACATCCTTCCTCGCCAAAGCCCTGGACCTTGATGATGAAAACGAAACCTACGTCGTAGGAGACGGCTTGGACTCTTGTAAGTGCAGTATTTGAGACTAGTTCAATCAAGATGTAGTACTTACACCACATCCTCTCCATGAAGGCACGCAGAAACTCCAAGTCGCCAGACTCACACTAGACGGCCGCGAGGTGGAACTTGTCGACACCCCAGGCTTCGACGACTCTGGCCACAACGATGGAGATACCCTGTTCAAAATGACCGACTGGCTCATGGCCTCTTACAAATCCAACATTCTCCTCAACGGCGTGATATATATGGAGCCCGTATCAGAAACCCGAGCAGGCAGAAGCGAACGCGAGCGCATCGAGCTTGTCAAGTCGATTATTGGGAGCCAAATCATGCATAAGGTCGTAATTGCTAGCTCGATGTGGGACACGGGAAACAGACTCTGTCAAAGGAACGAGGATAATCGCGTTAAGGACAATGCTTTGTGGGGTGAAATGGTCGGGCCAGGCAAAGCGACTGTCAAACACTTCGAGAACACGCGCGCCTCGACCATGGATATTATTCGTCACTTCATGGACGCGTGGAGATTCCCTCCGAGGGCACTGTTGCTGCAAACCGAGCTGGCTCGCAACAATGGCGTCTTGAAGGATACCACAGCAGGTCGTCTTGCGTGGAAGACGAATGAGAAGGAGCTTCAGGAGCAGGAGGCGAAGATACAATTCACTGGCGGCACTGAGGAAATGAAGCAGACCGTTGAGAAGAAGAAGACGTTCTTGTCTCGGCTCGAGAAATTCGTTGTGAGTTACATCCCGCAGGATCCCACTTTCGAGAGCAAAGTTTCTGACATTTTGCAGTCTGCTGTAGCCACAAATTTTGTCGCCGGTGGCATCGCTCAAGCAGTGTGTGCGATTATGTAGCGTGAACGCGTCTGTGGTCGTAATTTGCGGGTACACATGACTGTCATCTACTTGTGCCTTGGGCGGTCTTTTGATACCTTGCTACAACCAAGGGAAGGTCAAGCGTTGTAGTGCTGGATTTTCATCAGCTTATGAGGCGGCTGTCTACACTGATCTGGTCATTCTCCTGCGCCGAGAAATACCTGGGTTCGTGCGTTTCAGAGATTGTTGGGTCAGGTCTTAGTATCCCGAGGCTCTTCGCCTGTCGGTGCAGGGAAAATTAGTAGCGCCTTCTACCGCGGCCCGTATTTTGCGCGGGAGTATCCCGGTGACCGGTGTGAAGATATGCTCCACTGTTATCCCGAATGTCTTTGAGCGTTTACCACTGCATGAAGGCGCCGTGTATGGTTTCGGACGTATACGGAATAAGAACGAAACCAGTTATCCCGAATTTTGGTACGGTGGTTCTTGGGCGGGGCGACGTGATGTTGGCTGATATGCTGATTATCTTCGCCCTTCCTTTAGTTCTGCCGAGGACACTCTTGCGAGTGAAAGGTCTGTCGAAGAAGAGCTGCAGGGAACAGAATCTGTTAAGCGCAGAACACCATCGACTGTCCCATTCCGCACCGAGATGGCCACTTATCCCCGAGTGGATAGAATTTACTACATGCAATCTGAATAAACGACAATGGATCGAATTATTGCATTAGGATAAACACCCGCGTCAGAGACAGTGGAAATGATGTCTACATGCAATGACACTTCGGGTGGCAAATTCCAAGAATAGATGAAGATAGCAGTCCTTAGCTGCAGGTGGGCTTGGAGATGAACATCCATAGCAATATGCGCCAAGACCCATAGCCGAACGAGGTTAGGCATATGTAGGCTTATTTGACTGAGACTGTGAGCCACCCAGTGTCACCCTGACAAGACATCTCAGAGTCTGCATGTTCATTGGTGTAAAATCGTTGATTGTGGCTAACATTACATGCTGGCAAATATGCATACCGGTACGCATCAAGCGGGCCCATTGTAGCCCGGGGCCTACAAATGCTTCGGTTCGGTAGATGAGCGGGCAACCAGTTTCCATCCGTTTCTGTCCTCCCATTCGACCTCAGACAGCTTCTCTCACGATGGCTGACCGTGACTACGATTTCAGTGTGTCCAAGCTCAACGTCACAGAGCCCAAAGTGCAGGAAAAACAGGACAGGCCGCCTGAAAATGCCTCTATCTTGGAGAAACAGACGAGGACGCGAAGGCTGTTCTCGTCGGTTCAGCTCTTTTGCTTCTCACTGATATATCTCGTGACATGGATTGGCATGGGAAAGTAAGTGCGCGCTGGTGATGCTGGTTCCCGTCGAATGTAGTACGCCGAAGCTAACTTGTTCCGAATGCAGTAATATGTACTACCTACCGGGGGGAGGGGGGGTTCCTGAATGAACCACGCAATTCAATCACTAATTAATATTTAATTAAAATTCCAAAATTATAGCAAAATATTAAGGAAAGGCTATTAAAATACTATTAGATTAAAATTATTTTAAAGGGCTATATTATATTAAAAATATATTATATTAATACTAACACTATATTAATATTATATTAATATTTAGCGATATTAAAAATAAAAAGGCTATTAGTTTAAACCTTATTATCTTTAAATCTATAGCTATTTTTAAATATTTCTATAGCTTTATAGATAGTTAAGAAGCTTATAGTTAAGCTAGAAAAAAAGAAATAAGTAATTAAGTTAAGTACCTTAAAAAAAAAGATAAAAAAAAACTTAATTTTTTAAGTATATATTAAAACTTAATATAATATTAATGTTATATTAATACGTTTTAGTGCAGATTATATATTATATTATTTCCGTTTTATAGAAATAATGTAAGGTATATAAAAAAAAAATATTAACCTATTAATTTAATTTCAATATTATTGCCACACTTTATTACAGTGCTATCGCGATGCTTTCATTTACCCCCCCTCCCCCTGGTAGGTATGCCATGCTCAATGGAGGGCCGGCGGCATATGTATTCAACTACATCATCTGCATCCTGGGTGCTCTCTCACAGGCTGCGTGCTTCGCCGAGCTCTCGTCCATAATACCGATCGCTGGACCTCAGTATTACTGGACCTTCCACTTTGCCCCGCCGAGGACGAAGAGGTTCTTGACTTGGATTCAGGGATGGTCTACCTGGCTTGGGTATATCTCGATTCTAGCATCTTCCGTCAACGTCGGCGCAGTCACCATCGAGGCGACCGTGCAGCTCAACAGCCCGAGTTACGTGATCGGAGGATGGCACACGACGCTCCTGGTGCTCGCACTACTTTCCTTTTACCTCTCCATCAACGTCTGGTTCTTCCGCATCGTTCCATGGTTTGAGCTGGCATGCGGCCTCGCGAACATCATATTCTTCCTGGTCACTATCATAGCCCTCTGCTAAGTGGGTGCTGTCCCCGCGCAACCCTTCCGAATTTTTGCTCACAAGAACCAGTCTCGGCGGATGGGACAATATATTCCTGGCGTGGAATATCGGGTTGCTGACCCAAGTCTGGCAATTTGTTGGCCTCGAGAGTGTTATTCACATGGGCGAGGAAACCAAGAACGCCAGGCGTTCTGCCCCGATCTCCATGTTCTGGTCCACGGTTGTCAGTGGCGTCATGGGATTCATTGCAGTCATCACTTATACGGTCAGTTTTCTTCGTTTAAAGCATCATAGACAGAACTTTGAACGCTGACGGGATGTTTCTTGACCTGTAGATCTGCATGCCAAACATTGACGACATGATGGCGTCGTCGAACCCATTCTTGTATTTGCTGCTGACGTCGACCGGTTCTCGGGCGCTGACCACGTTTCTGGGAGCTGGGTTCATACTCCTCAACCTGGGTTGCAACATGTCGGTGTTTTCTTCCGCTTCGCGGCTGACCTGGGCCTGGGCGAGGGACGGAGGCTGTGGGTGCTTTCTCATTCTGGCGCTGCTTTGCTTGTCACAACGCTGAATATAACTCATGAACCTACCTTAGTGCCACTGTACTTCAGCTTGGTTGATGGCAAATACCGTGTGCCAATACGAGCCGTCCTGCTCACCTGGGTTCTCTGTGCCCTCCTGGCCTTGCTCAACATTGGCAGCGGCACCTACATCGCTCTTGGAGCCATTAATTCTCTCTCATCGCTCGCCTCGTACTTCAGCTACTCCATCATCTTGTGTGTCACCTTGCACACACGACTTACCACTGGACTGCAGACGAGTGAGTGGAGTATGGGCCGTGTCGGCTTGTATGTCAACGCGTTTGCTCTCGTCTACACGTTGTACGCAATGATTTGGCTTCCATTCCCCACGACTCTTCCAGTCGACGCATCAAACATGAACTATTGCGGGCCTGTGTTCGGAGCTGTTATGATTGGGGCCCTCGGCGCGTGGTTCGTCTGGGGGAGCAGGCACTGGCCCGGGCCCAACAAGGATATTGTTGAGATTGTTCTCCGCTTGGCATCTTGAGCATAGGCTCCAAGATGCTACCAGGTACTGCAGATCAGGAATTGTGCCCCTTTTCATTTAAATAAATACACGTCGCGACAAATGCCTGCCAATCGCGGACCTGTTTCGATATCGACAGTTTAGCAGTCCCAAGTAGAATTCTTGCCAGCTGTGAAATGCTTCTCAAATTGGACCTACCATGGAAACCAGTGGAAAGTATCTCTCATTTGCTACAATTTGGCTCCCATGTGCATCCTTGAAGTCAATGCTCGAGTTTATCTAAAAGCCCGAAGAGCCGGGACCGAGGATTACTAGCAGCATACTCAATCGTCCATCGCTGATTGGAAGATGTATCTGCATTGACTGGATGTCCATAATCAGAAATATGTAGTAGACGGTATTGACCGCGCCAGATTCTCTAATCTCTAAAGCTCTCCTTCAACATACATAGTTCGTCCTTCGAAGTATAAAGAGACAGTTTTAAGTGTCAATAATAATTCTATAAGATATGCAATCACTATTATTTCTATTTAATAATTAAGATATTATTGCCACAAGTTCGCTATAAAGAGATTAATTATAAAAGATTACGCGTTAACGCTTATAAGCGTATATAAACTATCTTATAAAAGCTTATATAAATTTAAAAAGTTATAATTTAAAGTTTAAATAAACTTAACATTATTAAAAAGATATTTATTATATAGCTAACCTTATATATATAAATTTAGCTTTATAAGATTATAAATAAATATACTTTTAAACATTTATTAATTATTATTATAGCCGCTTATAATCTTATATAGCTTTTTTAAAATATTAATTAAGAAAAATAATAAGTTAAAGATAATTATATTAATAATATTATTTATAAAATTTAAATATTACTTTTTATTAATAATAATATATAGCTTTAAAAGGGCGTTAAATATTACGTTTTAATTATATATTTAAATTATATCGCCGTTATTTATATATATATTATTAACTTTTTTATTAAACTATTATAAATAAAGTACGCTAAGCTAATTATATTTAAATTATTAAATTACTTTTAACTCTTTATAATTTAATTAAAATATTTTTAATCTTTAAAAATATAGTTATATAATAATATAGCTAGCTTAATATATAACTTATTATTAATAACGTTTTTATAGCTTAAGTTTTAAATAATTAAAATTACTTTTTTATTATAAATATACGCTTTATCGATATCTATATATTTAATAAATATATTATCTTTAATAATATTAAATAATTATATTATAAATAGCATTTATTACTTTATATTATATATTAAATTTATATAAAAAGTAATTATTACCTTTTAATTATTAAAATAAAAAGTTAAATTATTTTTATATTATATATTTTAATTTTAAAAGTATTATATATTATATATTATTTAAATATAATTATAAATAATTTATAATATATTATTAATTAAATATTATATTATTATTAAGTTTTAATAATTATTTATTTTATTTTATTTTATTTTATTTTATTTTATTTATAATATTTATAGCTATTAATATAAGCTTTAAAATAATAATTATTTAAATATTATTTAAACTTTATAAATAATTCTTTTTAAATATATTACGCTAATTAATATTAATATAAAAATATATTATATATTATTTTAATAATTATAATAATTAATTATAAGGCACCGTGGCGCATTAGTTAAGCGTTAAGGTACTCTTCTATATTAGCAATATAAAGGGTATAAGTTTAAATCCCGCTAATACCTCCTTTTCAACCTGCCCTCCCTTCGGTACGCCTCTTTAGCGCTAAAGGGCGAGACTATTTACCCCTTAACTAATTCCCTATAATTACGTACCTATTACTATTAGTTACTATATCCCCCCTAGCTAATAAGGTTTTTTCCCTATATTTACAGGTTTTTCCCTATTAAGCGCCTATAGGACCTCCCGGAAGGTACCTAACGGCGTAGTAAATACTCCTTACTATATAAAGTTACTTATAAAAGCTTAAGTATAAAGTAAACTAAGGTTTATTAAGAAAGCAAAAGCTATAGCCTTAACTATTATAGCCTTCCCCCCCTTACTTACTATATTCCAAGCTTTAAGAGACGGAATTTAAATAAGATAAATAATTTATAATTAATTATAATAATTTTTAACTTAAAAATATATAAATATTAATTATTTTATTTATTTAAACTTCTTTATTAAGCTAGAATAATAATAAGTTTTACTATATAAAACTTTTTATAATAATTTATTAATTTATTTTTATAAGTTTATTTATAGTTAAAAGTTATTATTTTATATTAATAATTATAGCGTTAAGCTATATTTATTTTATTTATATCGGTATTATTAACTTTAATATAAATTAGTTTATTAAAGTTAAAGTTATTATATATTATAAGTAATTTAGTTTAATATCGTTAAATATTATATAAAAGTATTATCGCTTTATAATTTAAGCTTTTAAATTACTTAAAATAAGTAATATTAAAAAGCTAATATTATTTTAATTAAAGTTTTAGCTTTATTTAAATATATATTTATTATAACCCCTTTTAAATATAAAGTTAAAAGACTTATAATTATATTTCTTAAGCTAAATCTTATTTAATTATATTATATTTCTATAATTAAGCTTTATTTCTTTAATTTATTTAAATAAAAGATAAACGTTTTTAAAAAAGCGTATTAAATTTATAACCTTTTATTATTTCTTTAATTTATTATTTATTATTACTTTATAAGTAATAAATTTTTTTATTATTTTAAAATAAATTTTATATATTTTTAAAGTAATAATAAATATATTTATTTATTTAAATAAAGAAAAGTTTTTATTTTTATACTTTTTTACTTTAATAAAAAAACTTTTTACTTAAATAAAGATTTATTTATTATAATTAAAATTTATTTTTATAGCTATAAAGCTATTAAATCTATATATTTAAAATAAATTAAGCGAGCTAAAACTTATATTTAAATAACTTATATTAATATAGCTTAATATTATATTTAATAATAAAATATAATAGCTTTACTTAGCGTATATAAATAATAGTTTAAGCTTAATTAATAGTTATCTCGGTTTTAATAAATTAATTCGCCCGGAAATCCTTTTAAAATAATAAATATTTAATAGTAATAATAAGCGTAATAAGCTAAATAATTACTTTCGAGTAGTTTTATAATATAATAAAATAAAGTTATATTACTTAATTTTACTAAATAGGTATATATTTAAATAAAGCTAGAACTTTTAAAGTAATAATAGCTTTTTAATATTATTTATTTTAAGTAACTTAGAGGCTTAAGTTATAAGACCGAAGATTTATATATTTATTTTTAAAGGGTATACACCTTAATAAAAGCTTAAAACACTTAAAAGTTAAGCGTATTTAATAACCTTAAATTAAAGCTTTTTTTTAAAAAAAAAGAAAAACTTTTTATTAAAAGAGTTAATAAAGTAAAAGGGGTAAGCTTTAAAATATAATAAAGAGCTATAAATAAAGCTAATAAATATAATATAAGCTTAAAAGATTAACCCGCTTTTTTTATATTTCTTAAAAGTTATAAAGATATAAATATTTATTTAAATAATAATATAATTTAATTAATTATAAGGATTAAATTAATTAATATTAAATATATACTTTCCGAAAATAGGTGCGCGAATCTTTAATTTTTAAGTTATATAACGATAATACTTTTATATATTAATAATGCTTAATAGCGTTAAACTAGCTTATAGCTTATAATAGCTTTAACCTTAATAGTTAAAGCTAATAGCTTATTAAGAGCACTAGTATAAATAAATTAAGTGTAGCTTAACGCTATAACTATTAACGTTAAATAGCGGCTTTTAATTATAGATAGGCTTATTACTTATAAAAGATTAATAAGTTATTATAAAAAGTTTTATATAGTAAAACTTATTATATTAATTTTAAAAGATATATTATACTTTATCTTTTTTAAATATTTATTATTATTTTAGCTTAATAAAGAAACTTAAAAATAAAATAAAATAATTAATACTTATTATAACTTTATTTTACTATATTATAAAACTATTTTAAAATAATTATTTAATTAAAATTAAAATAATTATTAATTAAGCTTAAATTAACACTTATATATATTTAAAACTTAAGTAAAGCTATTATATTTTATTATTAAATATTTTAAATATAAGTTTTAGCTTACTTTACTTACTTTAAATAAATATTAATTATAATAAATAAACTTTTACTTAAATAATTTTTTTTATTAATATAAAGAAATATAAAAACGAAAACTTTTTTTTATTTAAATAAATCGATATATTTATTATTATTTTAAAGATATATAAAGTTTATTTTAAAGAAATAAAGAAATATATTATTTATAAAGTAAAAGTTAATAATAAGTTAAAAAAAGAATAAAAAATTATAAATTTAATACGCTTTTTTTAAAAACTATTTACTTTTTATTTATATAAATTAAAGAACTAAAGCTTAATTATAAAAATATAATATAAAATAATATATAATTATAAATCTTTTAAACTTATATTTAAAAGAGAAAAAATATAAATATATAAATATAATAGCGATTTAATTTTTATACGTTATATTTAATAATAAAAAGAGATATATAAATAGCTTATAGCTATTAATTATTTTAATTTTTTAGAATTTCTTTATTAAGCTAAAATAATAATAAGTATTTAAGAAAAATAAAATATAATATATCTTTTAAGATTAATATAATAGGTTTTACTATATAAAACGTTTTATAATAACTTATTAATCTTTTATAAATTTATCTATAATTAAAAGCCGCTATTTTATATTAGTAGCTGTAATATTAAGCTATATTTAATTTATTTGCGCCGGTACTTTTAATAAGCTATTAGCTTTAATATAAACCGGTTTATTAAAGTTAAAGCTATTATAAACCGTAAATAACTTAGTTTAATGCCGTTAAACATTATTAATACTAATATATAAAAGTGCTATTACTATATAACTTAAATATATATTGCTTAAAATAAGCGATATTAAAAAGCCGCTATTATTATAATTAAAGTTTTAACTTTACTTTATAAATATATACTTATTTAATAAAATTAAGCGATATAACTTTATTTTACTATATTATAAAAGTATTCGAAAATAATTATTTAGCTTATTATATTATTAAAACTAAAATAATAGTTAAGCTTAAACTATTATTTATACACGTTTAAAACTTAAGTAAAGCTATTATATATTATTATTAAATATAGTATTTAGCTATATTAATATAAGTTATTTAAGTATAAGCTTTAGCTTACTTAATTTATTTTAAATATATAGATTTAATAACTTTATAGCTATAAAAATAAATTTTAATTATAATAAGTAAATTTTTATTTAAGTAAAAAGTTTTCTTATTAAAATAAAAAAGTATAAAAATAAAAACTTTTCTTTATTTAAATAAATAAATATATTTATTATTACTTTAAATATATCGATTATTTTATTTATTTAAGTTTCTTTATTAAGTTAAAATAATAATAAATATTTAAAAAGGATAAAGTATAATATATCTTTTAAATTAATATAATAAGTTTTATTATATAAAGCTTTTTATAATAACTTATTAATTTTATATAAGCTTATCTATAATTAAAAGCCGCTATTTTACGTTAATAATTATAGCGTTAAGCTACGCTTATTTACGCTAATACTTTTAATAAGCTATTAGCTTATTAAGATTAAAGTTATCGCGGGCTATAAGCTAGTTTAACGCTATTAAGCACTATATAAAAGTGTTATAGCTATATAACTTAAGCTTTTAAGTTATTTAAAATAAGCGATATTAAAAAGCCGCTATTACTTTAACTATATACTCTTATAAAACATATATAAGTTTTAGCTTTACTTAAATATATATTTATTATAACCTTATTCTATAAAACTATTTAAAAGTAATTATTTAGCTTACTATATAAAACTAAAATAATTATTAATTAAGCTTAAACCACCACTTATACACGCTAAATAAAGCTATTATATTTTATTACTACTTTAAATATATAGATTTAATAGCTTTATAGCTATAAAAATAAACTTTAAATATAATAAATAAATTTTTATTTAAGTAAAAAGTTTTCTTATTAAAGTAAAAAAGCGTAAAAATAAAAAACTTAATTTATTTAAGTAAATAAATATATTTATTTTTATTTTAAAGATATATAAGATTTATTTTAAATAAATAAGGGAATTTATTACTTATAAAGCAATAATAAATAATAAGCTAAAAAAGAATAAAAGGTTATCGACTATTTTTTATTTATTTAAGTTCCCCTATTAAGCTAGAATAATAATAAGTGTTCGAGAAGGATAAGGTATAATATATCTTTTAAATTAATATAATAGGTTTTACTATATAGGACTTTTTATAGTAACTTATTAATCTTTTATAAGCCTATCTATAGTTAGAAGCCGCTATTTTACGCTAATAGCTGTAGCGTTAGGCCGCGCCTATTTGCGCCGGTGCTATTAATAAGCTATTAGCCCGTTAAGGTTAAAGCTATTATAGGCCGCGAGTAACCTAGTCTAATGCCGTTAAGCACTACTAATATGCGAAAATGCTATCGCTGTATAACTTAGGTATAAATTGCTTGAAATAGGCGATATTAAAAAGCCGCTATTGCCCTAATTAAGGTTCTAGCTCTGCTTAAATATATACCTATTATAACCTTTTCCGTAAGACTACTCGAAAGTAATTATTTAGCCTGCTGCACTACCGAAACCGAGATAATAGTTAAGCTTAAACCACTATTTATACGCGCTTAAGACCTAGGTAAGGCCACTATATTCCATTATCTGGATATATAGATCTGATAGCTTTATTATAAATAGCTATAGAAATAGATTCTGAATATAATAAGTAAATCTTTGCCTAAGTAAAAAGTTTTCTTATTAGGGTAAAGGAGTATAAAAATAAGTAACCTTCCCTATTTAAGTAAATAGATATATTTATTATTACCTTAAAGATATATAAGATCTATTTTAAAGAAATAAAGAAATTTATTACCTATAAAGTAATAATAAATAATAAGCTAAAGAAAGGATTAAAGGTTATAAATTTAGTACGCTTTTTTAAGAAGGTTTACCTTTTATTTAGATAAACTAGAAAGATAAAGCTTAGTTATAGAAACGTAATATAGTTAAATAAAATTTAGTTTAAAAAATATATAATTATAGGTCTTTTAACCTTATACCTAAAAGGGGAATAAAAGGTTATAAATTTAATATATTTCTTTAAAAATATTTACCTTTTATTTAAATAAATTAAAAAGATAAAGCTTAATTATAAAAACGTAATATAATTAAATAAAATTTAGTTTAAAAAATATATAATTATAAATCTTTTAACTTTATACTTAAAAGGGGTTATAATAAATATATATTTAAATAAAGCTAAAACCTATATATATCTTAAAAAATAATTAAAGTAATAATAGCTTTTTAATATCGCTTATTTTAAATAATTTAAAAGCTTAAATTATATAGTAATATTACTTTTATATAATACTTAATAGCGTTAAACTAGGGTATATATAGCTTATAATAGCTTTAACTTTAATAAGCTAATAATTTATTAAAAGTATTAGCGTAAATAAGC
Source organism: Diaporthe ilicicola (assembly GCA_023242295.1). NCBI lineage: Eukaryota > Fungi > Ascomycota > Sordariomycetes > Diaporthales > Diaporthaceae > Diaporthe > Diaporthe ilicicola. The sequence goes on along the minus strand of JALPVH010000031.1, from coordinate 213,130 downwards.
GCGGCTTAAAGCTATTATTATTAATATAAAATAGCAGCTTTTAATTATAAATAAGCTTATAAAAGTAAATTAATAAGTTATTATATAAAGTTTTATATAATAAAACTTATTATATTAATCTTAAAAGATATATTATATTTTATCTTTTTAAATATTTATTTTTATTTTAATTTAATAAAAAAGCTTAAAAAATAAAATAATTAATAAATAAAAACTTTATTAATTTAATAATACACTTAAAGCATTATATATATAAAAAGTTTATAGCTTAAGCTATATTAAATTATTTTTAATTTAAATTAATAAGGGTAAGCGAAAACTTTATTTATTTTATAAGCGTTAAAATATTAAGTAAATTAAAATTTTATAACTTAAATTAAGTTAAATTATCTTTAATTAAAATTAATAAAGGTAGAATAGCGTAAATTAAGCTAAATTATTTTTAATTAAAATTAATAAAGGTAAAAGAAAACTTTATTAATTTTATAAGCGTTAAAGTATTAAATAAATAAAAACTTTATAATTTAAATAAAGCTAAATTATATTTAATTAAAATTAAATAAGGGTAAATAAAAACTTTTTATATAAATTTAATATTTCTCTTTTAAGTATAAGGTTAAAAGATTTATAATTATATATTTTTTAAATTAAATTTTATTTAACTATATTATATTTTTATAATTAAGCTTTATTTCTTTAATTTATTTAAATAAAAAGTAAACTATTTTAAAGAAATATATTAAATTTATAACTTTTTATTCTTTTTTTAGCTTATTATTTATTATTACTTTATAAGTAATAAATTTCTTTATTTCTTTAAAGTAATAATAAATATATTTATTTATTTAAATAAAAAAAGTTTTTTATCTTTATAGTTTTTTATTTTAATAAAAAAACTTTTTATTTAAATAAAGATTTACTTATTATATTTAAAGTTTATTTCTATAATTATAAAGCTATTAAATCTATATATTTAAATATTTAATAATAAAATATAATAGCTTTATTTAAGTTTTAAACGTATATAAATAATAGTTTAAGCTTAATTAATAGTTATCTCGGTTTTATATAATAAGTTAAATAATTACTTTTAAGTAGTTTTATAAAATAAAGTTATAATAAATATATATTTATATAAAGCTAAAACCTTTAAAGTAATAGCGGCTTTTTAATATTATTTATTTTAAGTAACTTATATTTATACTTAAATTATATAGCGATAACACTTTTATATAATACTTAATAGCATTAAATTAGCTTATAACTTATAATAGCTTTAACCTCGACGCTTATTAAATATATCGGCGTAAATAAGCGCGGCTTAATATTATAATTATTAACGTAAAATAGCAGCTTTTAATTATAAATAAGCTTATAAAAAATTAATAAGTTATTAACTATTTTATTTATTTAAGTTCCCTTATTAAGCTAGAATAATAATAAGTATTTAAAATAGATAAAGTATAATATATTATTTAAGATTAATATAATAAGTTTTACTATATAAAACTTTTTATAATAACTTATTAATCTACTTTTATAAGCTTATTTATAATTAAAAGCCGCTATTTTACGCTAATAGCTATAGCGTTAAGCTGCGCTTAATTTATTTATATTAATGCTTTTAATAAGTTATTAACTTATCGAGGTTAAAACTATTATAGGCCGTAAATAACCTAGTTTAATACTATTAAACATTATATAAAAGTGTTATTATTATATAACTTAAGCCTTTATAAATATAAGTTACTCGAAATAAGTAATATTAAAAAGTTATTATTACTTTAATTAAGGTTTTAACTTTACTTAAATATATATTTATTTAACGAAATTAAGCAACCACTATAACTTTATTCCGCTATATTATAAGATTATTTAAAAGTAATTATTTAGCCGAAACCGAGATAACTATTAATTAAGCTTAAACTACTATTTATATACGCTTAAAACCTTATTAAGCGAGTTTATAGCTATAGTTAAAATAAATAAGTAAGGCTATTATATTCTATTATTTAAATATATAGATTTAATAGCTTTATTATAAATAGCTATAGAAATAAATTTTAAATATAATAAGTAAATCTTTATTTAAATAAAAAGTTTTTTTATTAAAGTAAAGGAGCATAAAGATAAAAAACCTTCTTTATTTAAATAAATAAATATATTTATTATTACTTTAAAGATATATAATTTAAAGATTTATTTTAAAGAAATAAAAGAATTTATTACCTATAAGTTAAAAATTAATAATAAGTTAAAGAAAGAATAAAAAGTTATAAGTTTAATATATTTTTTTTTTAAAAAGGTTTACCTTTTATTTAAATAAATAAAGCTTAATTATAAAAATATAATATAGTTAAATAAAATTTACTTTAAAAAATATATAATTATAGGTTTTTTAACCTTATATTTAAAAGGGGTTTAATAAGTTATTATAAAAAGTTTTATATAGTAAAACTTATTATATTAATTTTAAAAGATATATTATATCTTATTCTTCTCGGATATTTATTATTATTCTAGCTTAATAGGGGAATTTAAATAAATAAAATAGTCGATAAATTTAATATTTAAAATTTTTTTTTTTTAAAAAGTATTTCCTTTCCGTTCTTTCTTTTATAAATTATTAAACCTTTATTAAATAATTTATTAAGCCTTACTTTTAATATAACTAATAACTATAAATTTAAATCTTTAAAATATATTTTAAAGTATATTTTATAAAAAATTAAATATTATTCTCGCTATATAAGAGATTAAGCCTTAATACTTTTTATTATTTTAAAATTCTATATAACTAGTAATATATATATATAATTATTTATTAAAGAAAAATTAGCCGAGCTAAAAGTTAAAAAAAACTTAATAATAAAGCTAAAATTAACTTTCTTAATATATTTAATTATTTATAAAGAAACTTACTATATTAATAAATATAATATATTATTAATTAAGAGTTATTAAGCTTTAAAGGGGGTATAATTTTCTTTTATAAATAAAAGAAAAGGTAATATTTATAAAAATTAAACTTATAGCCTTTATATTTATTATTATATAAAGTTATTTAATGTTTTATTAATATATTATAATACTTTTCTTTCTTTTATTTTATTTAATTACCTTTTTACTTAAAATTAATATTTATAATTATTAGATTTAATATTATACTATTTAAAAAGGCTATAAAAAGCTTAAATATTATATAAAAAGTTAAAAGAAAAATTAAATTAAAAATTACCGTTATAAATATTAATTTAAAGGCTTTAAAAACCCTTATTTCGAAAAATAATATTAAAAGCTATAAATATAACCGTTTAACATTAAACTTTATTTAAATAAATAAATAGTTATAGTGAATAATTAATAATTAATAATCCTTTTAACTATAAAAACTTTTTTAATAATAAAGATATATTAATTATTATAAAGGTTTTAAATTTTATTAAATTTTTTAAATAATATAATAAAAATATTTAATACTTTTAAATATAAAGTTAAAAGATTTATAATTATATATTTTTAAATTAAATTTTATTTAATTTTATAATATTTTTATAATTAAGCTTTATAATATAAAATATTTTAAAAGTAAAAGAAATAAATTTAAAAAGTTTAAATTTATAATAAATAAATATAAATAAAGTATTAAAAATATAAATATAAATAAAGTATTAAAAATATAAATATAAATAAAGTATTAAAAATATAAATAATATAAATAATATAAATTATATAAATAATATAAATAATATAAATAATATAAATAATATAAATATAAATATAATATTATATATTATAATATAAATATAAATATAAATATCTTTTTTAAATATAAGGTTAAAAAACTTATAATTATATTTTTATAATTAAACTTTAAATATTATAGCGTATTAATTAAGCGTTAAAGTACCCTTTTATATTAATAATATAAAGGTTATAAGTTTAAATCCCGCTAATACCTTTTTTTTAACCTGCTTTTCTTTTAAAGCGCCCCTTTAATAATAAAAGGCGAGATTATTTACCCTTAACTAATTCCTTATAATTATATACCTTTTATTATTAGTTACTATATCTTTAGCTAATAAAGTTTTTTCCTTATATTATAAGTTTTTCCTTATTAAGCGCTTATAAAGCTTTTTAAAAGGTATTTAATAATATAGTAAATACTTCTTATTATATAAAGTTACTTATAAAAGCTTAAATATAAAGTAAACTAAGGTTTATAAAAAAAGGGGGAGCTATAGCCTTAACTTTAACTATAGCTTCCTTCCCTCTTTATTTACTATATTTTAAGTTTTAAAAGATAAAATTTAAATAAGATAAATAGTTTATATAATAAAATATAATAAGGGCTAGCTTTAAGCTTAAAGTTAAAAGCGTTAATTATATATTATTTTATCTTTTTAATTTATTTAAATAAAAGGCAAACCTTTTTAAAAAATTATATTAAATTTATAACTTTTAATTTTTTCTTTAACTTATTATTAATTTTTATTTAATAAGTAATAAATTCTTTTATTTTATTAAAATAAATTTTATATATCTTTAAAGTAATAATAAATATATCGATTTATTTAAATAGAAAAAAGTTTTTATTTTTATATTTCTTTACTTTAATAAAATAACTTTTTATTTAAATAAAGATTTATTTATTATAATAAAACTTTATTTTTATAACTATTTATAAGCTATTAAATATATATATTTAAATAATAAAATATAATAGCTTTACTTATTTATTTTAACTATAATTATAAACTTATTTAATAAGGTTTTAAATATATATAAATATTAATTTAAGCTTAATTAATAATTATTTTAATTACGGCTAAATAATTACTTTTAAATAGTTTTATAATATAATAAAATAAAGTTTTATCGCTCGGTTTTATTAAATAGATATATATAAATTATTTATCTTATTTAAATTCTATCTTTTAAAGCTTAAAATATAGTAAATAAAGAGAAGAAAGCTAGTTAAAGCTATAGCTTCCCCTTCCTTTATAAACCTTAGTTTACTTTATATTTAAACTTTTATAAGTAACTTTATATAGTAAGAAGTATTTACTATACTATTAAGTATCTTCCGGAAAGCTTTATAAGCGCCTAATAAGGAAAAACTTATATTATAAGAAAAAAACTTTATTAGCTAAAAATATAGTAACTAATAGTAATAAATATATAATTATAGGGAATTAGTTAAGGGGTAAATAATCTCGCCCTTTATTATTAAAAAGGCGCGCTAAAGAGAGAGTAAATTTAAAAGCATTAGCGGGATTTAAACTTATACCCTTTATATTACTAATATAAAAGAATACTTTAACGCTTAACTAATACGCTATAATACTTAAAATAAATATATATTTAAATAAAAGGCATTATAGTGTATTAGTTAAGCGTTAGGGTACCCTTTTACGCTAGTAATATAAAGGGTATAGGTTTAAATCCTGCTAGTACCACCTTTTAACCTGCCTTTCCTTTAATACACCTCTTTAGCGCCGAAGGGCGAAACTATTTACCCCTTAACTAATTTCCTATAATTATATACCTATTACTATTAGTTATTATATCCCTTTAGCTAATAAGGTTTTTTTCCTATATTATAGGTTTTTCCCTATTAGGTGCTTATAGGACCTTTTAGAAAGTATTTAATAGTGTAGTAAATGCTTTTTATTATATAAAGTTATTTGTAAAAGCTTAAGTATAAAGCAAACTAAGGTTTATTAAGGAAGGGGAAGTTATAGCCTTAACTATTATAGCTTTCTTTCCCTTATTTACTATATTTTAAGCTTTAAGAGACGAAATTTAAATAAGATAAATAATTTATATTTAAATAAAATTAAAATTTCTATATATTTTATAAAAATATATAGTTAAAGTAATCTTTTTTAAATATAAGGTTAAAAGATTTATAATTATATTTTTTAAAATTTAATTTTATTTAACTATATTATATTTTTATAATTAAGCTTTATTTATTTAAATAAAAAATAAACCTTTTTAAAGAAATATATTAAATAATTAACCTTTCTTTTTCTATTTAACTTATTATTTATTTTTACTTTATAAATAATAAACTTCTTTATTTTTTTAAAATAAACTTTATATATCTTTAAAGTAATAATAAATATATTAATTAATTTAAATAAAGAAAAGTTTTTATCTTTATACTTTTTTATTTTAATAAGAAAACCTTTTATTTAATTAAAACTTTATTTATTATAAATAAGGTTTATTTTTATAGCTATAAAGCTATTAAATTTATATATTTAAATAATAAAATATAATAGCTTTATTTAATTTAAAGGTTTTAAATATATATAAATAATAGTTTAAGCTTAATTAATAATTATCTCGGTTTTAATAAGCTAAATAATTATTTTCGAATAGTTTTATAATATAGTAAAATAAGGTTATAATAGATATATATTTATAAAATAAAGCTAAAACTTTAATTAAAATAATAATAGCTTTTTAATATCGCTTATTTTAAATAACTTAAAGGCTTAAATTATATAACGATAATATTTTTATATAATATTTAACGGCGTTAAATTAAATTATTTATAGCTTATAATAGCTTTAACTTTAATAAATTAGTTTATATTAAAGCTAATAGCTTATTAAAAGCACTATTATAAATAAATTAAGCGCGGCTTAACGCTATAACTATTAATATAAAATAACGGCTTTTAATTATAAATAAGCTTATAAAAGTAAATTAATAAGTTATTATATTAATTTAAAAGATATATTATACTTTAATCTTTTTAAATATTTATTATTATTTTAACTTAATAAAGAAACTTAAATAAATAAAATAGTTAATAATATTTTTATATATTAATATTATTAATATTTAACGATATTAAATTAAATTATTTATAATTTATAATAGCTTTAACTTTAATAGGCTAATAGTATATTAAAAGTATTAATATAAATAAATTAAGCGTAGCTTAACGTTATAATTATTAATGTAAAATAATAGCTTTTAATTATAAATAAATTTATAAAATATTAATAAGTTATTATAAAAGGTTTTATATAATAAAATATATTATATTAATCTTAAAAAATATATTATACTTTAATCTTTTTAAATATTTATTTTTATTTTAACTTAATAAAGAAACTTAAATAAATAAAATAATTAATATAAACCTTTTTAAATAATATTTTTATATTTTTTTACTCACTTTTTATTTTAAAAAGGCTTAAAGCTAAACTTTATTAATTAATTATTTATTTTAACTTTAAATTATAATTAAGCTTTTAATCGTTTATAATTATTTTTATTAAGCTTATTAATATTTATATTTTTTATAATATTATTATTATAAAATATTATAAATATAATAAAAATTTAATAAATTAATTAAATATTTAATATTTTTATTATTAAAAGTATTAATTTTATATTTTTCTTTATTAAAATTAACTCTTTATATAATAAATAGCTAACCTTTTTATATAAAGTTAACCTTTATTATAAAACTTATATTTATAAAAGTAATTATTTATATTAGCTCTTATAATTTAATATAGCTTTTTAAAAAAATTTAAACTTATTTATATTATTATAAGATTTATTATACCTTAAAGAATTCTAACTAATAGGCAGGGGTGTGACGACTACCGCGCCTTTAAGCAGATATGCTAATTATAAGCTTAAAGCTTAGTTTAGACGTTAGTGCAGCCCGTTTAGTGTGGGTCGAGCCACCGTTTTGATCGACTCTCGCCACCCCCCGCCACCCCCCGCCCCTCCACCATCAGACCCGTAGGCAAGGGTTACCCAGTGCATGATTGGCCACCAATGCAGTCTTTGTCAACAGCTCACCTGCTGTGGGGAAATCCCAGGGACCATCCCCACATTCTTCTGACTTCAACTCCATTTCAATCGACATCGACACACCAAAACTCTCATAACTGGATTTCCTGAAATCAGGTCCCTGTCTTGATTGAGCTGCTCCAAACATCACCAACGTCGGATGCCAACCTGCCTCCAGTGTTTTCAGCCGGTCCCTTCCGAAGGGTCTGCGGCGCAGCACCGAATCTCGTTGCCCCGGCTACTCCCAAGCCCGTGGCCGTTTTTCGCGACCCGGCTTGTACAGTACACAAACAAACTCCCGACAGCGCGATCAGCATTTTAAGCACACGCAACCCTTCCTCCTCGAGGCCCCTCGATCCCACCGTCTAGAGCATTTGCACCTTCAATCGATCACTCATTCGACTGTCCCGACGACTACATCTTTCTCATATATTTTTTTCTTTTTTCATCACCACAATGTCGTCGCCGGCACCAATACAGTCGCCACTAGGGGCCGTCGAGGCGGCCCGACGCGAGAGCCAGCAGGCCGCGTACAAGCAGCTGCGCGCTACTCTGAAGGAGCTTGATCGCCTCGACGTCCCTGTTCTGGAGGACTCGCATCTGCAGGCCCTGGGTATTCGCAAGCTCCCTGATATCGACGTCGATGAGCATGCGCCGTTTGATCCGGAACCTCTGTTCTTCCGCCCTTACCCTTTCGACGAGGAGGAAGACCTGCCGGGATTTGTGAATGATTCTCTTCAGGAGGGTTGGTATGACACGGATCTGCAATGGGAAAAGCCTTGCACAAGGTCGTATTGCCCGGGCGAGTTCATTTCTCATGGTCGCCACTGCTCTTGTAGCCGATATTTGTGGGCGAACTCCATGGCTGGAAAATTCGATGATGGTGTTATGGGGAAGACAAAATGGCGTTACAACAAGTGAGTAATTGAAAACGTTTGCATTATCTTGGTCTTAAGACTGACACGAGCTATGATGCAGCGCCCTGTCAGGTGACGACGACATGTACATAGAAGAGGACATTTCCCACAGTTTTAGCCGCGGCTGGGACCTCCTCGGCACGTACGGCACTCCCGGCTTCTACATGCAATTGTCGACACGTGAGGAGCTGGATATGAGCAAGCCGCACATCGGAGTCGCAGTGTGCGACTCATCCAGGAGCAGCGTGGCCACTCTGGCCAGTGAGGTAGCCGCAGCCATCACAGTGCTTAAATTCCGCTACCGTCGCGGTGATTTTGTCGACTTTCACACCATACCTGTGAGTTTTGTGTTTCCCTTCAATGCGTCTCAATTACCGCTTTTGCGGAACAGACAGAGACTAATAATCTTCAGATCATCGTCTACAGCTTCCATCACGACGAATCTGCTCGCATCACGCAGGCGTATTGGGACAGTAATGGCCTCGTGATTCGCCACTCGAGGCTGCTCGATCTTCGCGGCGACGAGCCCACGAGGGATGCCTACCTCTTAATAGGGTGGATGGCCAACAGGCCGGTTGGAGAGACCGCCTACCACGTGATGCAAGAGACCAACAGCCTGGGCAATGGTGAGAAGCCACGGCCAGATTGTGCCACGCGCTGGGACATTAGTGTGGGGGCTTGACGGTCTCATGTGGTTACAGTCTACGGCCAAAGCATATCCTTGCTGGCTCGCTATGGTGCAGAGCAATGAGGCTACTGCGCCACCACACTGCTTCTCTAGCGGAGTACAATTGATGCGCAACCAATGGACGGTGTTCTCGCACAGGTGGCCGTTGGCTAGACTGCCTGGCCCGCATGAAGGTCGCCAGGCCCGGCCGACCAGAATGTACTGTCTTATTTCTGGATGCAGCCGTCCAAGCGAGCGCCTCTCGAGGCCCTAGCGACTGTGCTTCCTATTTAGAGAAGATGGAAGCCTGTGACCACGTCTTCCATCACTTGGCCCACGGGCTTCCTCGAAATTATATCGCATGACTGTATCGTCTTTGGCGCAACGATGTCGACCGCATCTTCCTCACAGCCGGCACATGTATTTGAAACCAACAAATGCGGCTCGTTCAACGGGAAAAGTCCAGAACACTCGTTGTTTTGGGATCGCCTTGTCCGAGAGTACTTAGTCACCAAGGCTGGCAATCAGCTGGAACCAGAGTAAGGAACTTCACACCACGTGTAGTCGGATGTTGGCGAGTCGCTGAAAGCATCATTTGATGCACATGGCGGGCACAACTGATTTGGCTATATTAGGTTGGGGAACGGCTCTAATCACATCCGTCTTTGCGGTTTGAAGAGATGGAAGGCCGGCAAAGAGGAACCCAAAGGATCCGCAATGAATATCGAACATTTCCTTCACCTTCGCGCTCTTATCAAGGACCATGTTGGAGAACCCCTTCCGATCCAGGATCTAGTTGACCTGAAGTACCTGCATGCTGCTGAGGAGTTCTTGAAGGAATGGCCGGACTTTGAAAACTATATCGACCAGGTTCCCATCGTTGACCCAGCGGTGGATGTTGACAGCCTCGGACTATTCGCTGGAGCGAAGATGATGCAGAATCAAGTACTGCTCGATGCTTACATGGATGTCTCTCAAGAAGAAGCAGATTCGTTCGAAGAATCTATATCGGAAACTCCTTTAAAGAAGGGGCGCTACAATCCAAATTCCTACAAGACACCACCAGCCAACGATGCCGCCGACGAGCAAATCGTTAACGAATCCCTGATATCCTTTGCGTCCGCACTCACACGAAGGTGGATGATCGAGAGGACAGCGGCCTCGCCCTATGGTGCTGACCAGACTCCATCCAAGGGCGCTGGTACCGCGCAAACGCACGATTGGAGAACCATCGCAGACTGGACAATGTCACGCGACAGGTTTTATATTCGGGAACGTGTAAGAGACAACGACGCTACACAAGATCGGCACATGAAGGGCTTGAAAGCGAGCGCGAAGAATACAGGGGCAATTGTGACGCAAGGCGACGGACATTCCTATGCTCGGATCCTGACCAGCGAGACAGACGGGTCGCTGTACCGCATTGGTCCGAACTCAACAGAGACCCTTGCAATAGTGGAGACCAAGAAACGCCTGCGGAGAAAGAATAAGGTCAAGATCGAATGGCAGGAAGCAGCGGAAATAGTAGCCTGGCTGAACCTGCGGCTTCGCACGGAGTCGGAGGATCGCGCGGTCAAGGGCGGAGGACCTTTGCCACCTAGGAGAGGAGTGCTGAAGCCGAAGCCAGCCTACAAAGGCGCTACAGAGAAGTCCCGGTGAGCCATCAAATCCCTCATTATATAATGGAGCCGAAATTTCTACACCATTTGAAGCCGTGCAGGGGCTCGGCGAGCGCCAATTCCTATCTACTCTTCTATCCTCCGCGTCTCTCACTGCACCACAAACCCATATATACTGTGGCCCATATCGAAGTCTTTGCACCCGGGCTAATGCAGTTTCTATGCAGTTGTCTCCTCCTCGCCCAGGACCGAGAAGAGGTATATATCGTCATCGGAGAGTGGGATGCACTGTATGAGCAATATGTCCTACAAGGAAATCTCTCAAAGGCCAACATTGAGATGCTAGATCAGTTGAGAGCGGGAAAAGATCTGGCAGTACTCGACGCTGGCTTTCTGACATGTCACGTATATGGACCATTCGGCGGATTCGTGCAGAGTTCCAAAGACCGAATGAACGCCATGAGGACGCTCAGCGCCAACCTCCTTGCCTTGTCTCTTCACCTCAGCCAAGCGTCGTGCTCCCCTTTGTCGCGACGGAATTCCCCTCCCGGCTCTATACAGCTTCCTCCTCAACGTGGCGAACCGTGCTGCCCAGGTTGCACGTGTGGATGCGGCTGCGGGCCTGTCCCCGGGGGTCCCGGCACCTCTAACCATCCGCCGGGGCCACCTAAACCCCCATCCGAGACCCCTAAGACTCACAGCGGCAGACAGCAAGGCCCCCGCGAAGGATCCGCATCAAGGGAGCCGGGCAAGAAGACGCCGTCAATTCATTCCAGCCATTCTTCCTCTTCGGGAGGACCAGACCCCACGCCGAGCAGGGGCCCGCGACCCGGAGCGAGGAGACCTGACGAGATACGCGCCGCCTCTGCACATGCACGAGACCAACAGCGAGAACCCGGACCGCTTCAAGCACAAGGACATGGCAGTCTGCCAATGCGGGGACGGCCAATGCCCAGCGAGCAGCGAGGCGCCAGAAGCGAATCGCAGGAGCAGGCTTCCCGGTCAAGATCGCGGGCCCGAGCTGCTGCTGCTGCGCCTGCGGGTGGACATCAAGGCCAGGGCCCAGCACCCGTGGCAGCGTCGCGGCACCCACCAATGCCGCAAGTCCCTGGAGGGCCTGTACAAGGTCCCGGGCAACATCAGCAGCCACAAGAACAGCAAGGGCAGCGGGATCCTCATGGGCAACAAGGCCATGGTACACAGCCGCACCGCGACCCACGGCACGCCGTGACGAGCTCTGCTACCCAAGGTCAAGGCGGAACAGCTTACATCCAGTTGCAGACGCGACCCCAGACACGGGCGCAGACGGCAGGCCATCCCCAGCAAGCACATCATGATCCCTCCTCGGGCCCCGGGCCTTCGCATCCAACACAGGCTGGGCCATCATCCCAGCGCATGCCCTCCAGGCCTGCTAGGCTAGATATAGGGGAGCCATCACGACCTCAACACAGTACAGAGGAGGCACCGGTTAAGCCGGACAAGAAGAATCCACTTAGTCCTAAGGCCTGGTTTCCTAAGATGGGAAAGGACAAGAAGGATAAGAAAGGAAAGGGTAAGGATGATAAGAACAATGAGGGGGGCGGTGGTAAGAAATAGAGACGGACTGTTTGTGTTGGTCTATCTACCCTACTGTTGGACAGTGATACCATCAAAGGGGATACATGTGTAGACGAGACTGAGATGTATCATCAAGTCTTGCACAGCACGGTGGGCGAGTCTGTGGCCTTTTGTAGTGACCAGACAGCCCAGAGTAGGCAACCAGTGTATTGTTCAACACTAAAGACCAGGTGGAAAGCTCTTTTGGGGCCCTGGGAGTTATTCGTCGAGGTGTGGGTGGCGTGCTGCCACCAAACTGCCTTTGCCACCTGGGTCCAAATCTCCTCCGCATACGCGCTGTTCTACTCTAACAAGCATCCTCCTTACCTAGGTACCTATCGTTCATAGTCACCTGCCCTCCCTAAGCGCCACTCGAAGAATTGGCTTGCCCCCTAAAGCCTCGCCAAGGACCCCTCTCCTCCCACACCTACTCTGACTCCTGCTTCTATGGGACCCATTTTTCATACTCAGCACTAAGACAATAATACTAGGCCAATCGAGTCTTGATAACCATTCATTCAGAGTTCAACTCTTTTGGACCCCATCACGGCTCAAGGTCCGTGCAGACACCGTAGCCGGATATCATGGGCATGTTGAGAGCCCTGATATTAATTTGCTCTACTGAAACACCCTCCATCAAGTATTTCTCTGTGGCAGGCTCCCATTTAAATCGAAGAAGGTATAGGTGTGTGATCAAAAGCACGGTCGGTGTGGAAGCACATGGTTGCGCCGGACAGAAGACAGTGAAGGATGTGAGGACGAAGAGACGTTCTAACAGTCCGAGTCAACGTTGAAAACCAGAACAGCTTCAACCGTCATGTAGTCAGTCGTCAAACTAGCGTGCTTACAAGGAGACGTGTCCGAGGCCCCACCCGTTGAATATATGGAGAAGCGCGCACCCTAAAAGTCGTGCAGATTGAGGCGGATCCTCCCGGAGGGTCCCCTACATTATAAGGTTAGCGTTATTAGTCTGGTCTAGACCATAGGATTTAGCATCAGCAGCTTGAAGGCGGCTTACCCCAGGCCCTCACGGCTCTTTCCGTTTTCTCACATTAATTATGGGATAAGCGAGCCTGTGCCAGATGAGGGGAAAATGCGAGTTGGTTACCGACTTCCGAGCACTGAGGCTAAGAAATACGAATGCTCAGGGTCTTGCTGGGCGCATGCGACGACGAGGTCTAGTGCACGATACACCATGTGCCCCGTGGACTAACGACCCGCGTATAATTTCTTAAGGATTCCGAAAGTCCGCCAGAGTAAATACAATTGGTCAAGTCAGCATACAAGTGCATTTGCTGAGAATTGCAACAAAAGGTACATTAGATAGAACAGCAGGGCTACATGTATTTGCGACGTGACTTGAATGGGGATTGTATGTCGCGATGTCCTGAAGTCGTACACGTTGGGCGACCTGGACGACTAGTAGGTGGATATGCTCCGGGACAGGTTGCGGCAACGTGCGACGCGGAGCCTCTCCACGGCTTGACTGCGTTGCGTTGCTTTAGGCAGCCGTACGCCAAGAGCCGTGCGATGAATGCAAGCAGCCTTGGCAACCTAAGTAAGAGAAGGGCCCTGTTTGGCTTATAAGCGCGGTCCGAGGGCCCAATTACCTCAGTCCGAGGCCTCAGCCGCTACATGTAATAACCCTCCGCCCCTCAGCACAACAATAAGTACGGCTTACCACTGCCAAAATAATGCTGAATTAGGAAAGAGCGGGGACTATAGTGGCGATGAATTCAATTAGCCTAAGTAACCCAAGAAAGAAAAAGGCTCGGCACGACTCATAAGGGCGGTCTGAATACCTGAGTCCGAGGCATCAGCCGCCACACAATCCTGCGCCAAGGGCCGCGCCCATGATAGCCTCACGTTCTCTTCCTGCACCGAGAGATGATGAATGCAATCAGACTTGGTGAACCACGAAAGGGACCACATTTGACGCTCAATGGGGAAAGAAAGAAGGGAGACAGCTGTGCGCCAAGGGCCGAGTCCACGATGGCTTCACGTTCTCTTCCTCATCAGCCTTAGCGAGCTAAGGAAGGGAAGGCGTTGCAACATCCTGCCTCACCGTATTGTAACATCGTGCTTATGATATTGCCAAATCGAGCCTCATTTTACACACGGAAAAGGATTTTAGGAAAAACTTCATCCCATGAGCGGCAGGCAGAAGGCAAAGGAGGCCGGTATACGCATACAACATGAGAAGTCAACAGGGTAGAGGAGCAGCAGGTGAGACTCGACGAGAGGTCGAAGACAACGTGATGAAGTCTTCCAGAAATGCATAAAAGGCTTGCTCCCGCCTCTGTCTGGAATCTCTTGAACTCATCTCCATCCAGCTCAACATCTTCAGCCTCTCAGCACAAACAACAGTCCGGCATCAAGCAACCTGCACAGCTTCACTCTCGCGAAAGCAAATTCTCCATCTTGAAACAAGCAAAATGCAGTTCTTCACCGCCATCGTCGCTGGCCTCTTCGCCACCGCCGCCTCGGCCATCGACCTGCACCTCGAGTACGCAGGCGGCTGCAGCACCAGCGGCGGCGGCTTCATCTGCCAAGGCATCAACCCCGACACTTGCTGCAGCGTCAACGCGGGCACCTACTTCGCCAGCGCCTCGTTCCGCGCCATCCCTCCCAACTGGAACATCGTCGCTCGCGGCCACGCCGGCCCCAGCTGCGGCACCATCCGCGAGCAGAGCGCCAGCGGCGGTCGCGACTACGTCTGCCTGAGCAACGGGCCCTTTGGCGGCACCGGCTACGGCTTCGCCAACAAGAAGATGATCCGCGGGGCGACCGAGGCCCGCGAGGAGTCTGGGGAGTGCGCCACCCCCGACGTCGCCTACCTCGCCGACGGCACCCAGTACAACTACACCGCCGTCGCCGAGACTGGCCAGCCCGCCGACGAGCTCGTCCAGCTTTTCCAGTCCGGCGACATCCCCGAGAGCTTTGACGCATTCAAGCTCGATGAGACGCTCGCCCTCTAAATATCGGACGTGACTTCGGGACACACTCCACGACCTCCCCAAGCCTTGCCCAGTTACGCTACAGCGAGTGCTTCAGCTAGGACTTCACGTAACGTTACGGCATAATTCTTGGTGTTGAGACGGTTCATGTCTCTCACTCTGCAATTTGTTCCTTTTATCCGCGGGTGGTGGGTGGGGCGCACCTTTTCTCTTTCTTCTCACGCTCGGCTTGTCCGACTTTGCTGGAAAACGGCTTTTGAAAATTTGGGTGGATCAACCCTAGGTACCTAGGCAGTACAAGACAAGACCATCATTGCTGCCAAATATTTACTGACTAACCACTGCACCATACATTTGCATGTTCATGTTTCGTTATTCAATACAGTGTGACTGTAGTAGTCGCGGGATGCGCTATGTATTAAAAGCCCTCAAGTACTTCTTGAAACTACTTGTATTCTTCAAGTCCCTCTACAAGCCCGGAGCAACATAATGTGTCCCATAGCGACGAGCAACAACGCAGTGTCTCATATGCGCCAGGTGCTTACACGCCACAGGGGAAGCTGTAGCTTCACTGTAACTTGGATGAAGACGTCGCGCATGATGTTTTCTCAATGTTTCCTCCGGGATATTTCCTAGCGATATATTATGAGTAGTCACCCGCGTTTGATAAGAAGCAACTTAGCTGAAGGCAGGTGCCTGAGGTTGTCAACGAATGAGCTATATCACAACATAATGCACTGGGATAACTTTGCAGCAAATGCCGTACCAAGAGACGAGTTCAGCTTGACACCGCCTAGTCGTTGTGAGTGCAAAGTCAGCAAGGGGAGTTACTGATATGAGATTCCAAACTGTGATAAGAAGCTCGCAACCATTTCGGTTCCCCCCAAAAGCAAAATGGTATCAAAAGAGCCCGTGACCACTACACGAAGATCTTGCTACATCAAAAAAGGGTACATTTGTCCAACTTTGGGTACCTAGGTAGAGTTGTCCAAGATCCAGCCAGCACGCCGGCCAATTCTACCTATCTCCACGTTGGAATGTCGGGCGTCGACTTAAGAGCCGTTGATGCCAGCGAAAATAGGCAGAAGTGAGTGTGGTTACACAAGACTCAATCCACTAGACTGCACTGGTAAATGAGTGGCTGTGAGGCGATAAGGCATCTATGCACATGCATTCAGCTCCGTTGATGTGGCTTTCTCAGGCGGGGCCCAGCTTGGGGAATTTTCTTTCATCCATCCGTTCCCAACAGAGCTCTAACTGGAGCGTATATTCGGATGAAGAACAAAACAAGATTCCTCATAGCCCTTCCAGTGAGGGCTTGCAGTGGATAAAACCACATGACAAGGTAATAGCTCTCGTCCTGTGGTACACCCGCTGTTGATGCGAGGACTGACACTATCCCCGTGCAGATACGACACCACACGGCGAGCCTATTCTGGCCCAGCGGCGATCATCGAACGTCGAACCGAGCATCTTGACCGTTCCGAAAGTTAGGCCGACTGAGCTACTGTCGATGCAATGGAATACCGGGTAGTGATCAACGAGGTGTATTCTCCACCACCAGAACAGAAACCAGTTGCCAAGTAAGGCCGGGATATGGAAGTCTTTGGTAGAAATCAATACCCAGAGACTAAAGATCGTTTTAGTGTTGTTCTAGTACATGGTCTCTATGGTGGACCATGGATAGTGAGCGAGAATAGACCCTCATTCGCTGTAAGATGCTCAGGGACAAGGACACATCTTACACCATCCAGAAGCTGCACAGAGATCCGATGTCGAGAATAGCCACTATGATGCCCGGTCTGCCGCCAGTAGGGCTATCAAAATGGACCTGCCACTGATCCATGACCCGAGGTGTGTCACTGCAGAGACTGAATGAGATCAATTCTTGCTGAACAGGACATGCCCTCTCCTCTCACTCAGCATGAAAGACTTGCGAGGTGGCAGTATATCAAGTCAGTCTTCTAGCAGATGTGTTACATATCGGTGTCTTGATAAATGTCCATCGATTGAACTCCGGCCAGAATATCTACGAGGGGGTGGGCGCGCGGGTAATGTCGTCGGCTCTGATGATCCCCTTGAACATTATCTCACATGCGACGAAGTTCAATTTTATCACTGATGATGAAGTGCACGCCCCTGTGATGGCCCAATGCCGTGACTTGCAGCGTCCGATGTCAATTATACAGCTATTTTTGCGTGTCAAAAGGCAGCTGGAGCCGCGGTTAATGGCTAACGTTTCTTGCCTCACGTATGATTTCAAGGACCCGTTTTCTTCATTCCCGCCGGACACAATCTCACGGAATTTCCGACCCTATAGATTTGCACATGAGATCACTCACTTGACGACACCTAAAAGTTTCCCATGTTCCCTTTGTATCGGCGCATAGCATCTGGGATGCTTCAGACCGAATCGACAAAGCTTCCTCCTGCATTAGCCACTGAAGTACCCAGAAAGGCAGTTTTATAACGTTAATATCTGTATGGTCGCTGTGGCAATAAAGAGCTTTCCATGTTATGGGAGAACTTCATTTTTGTTTTTCTAAAAGAAAAACAAATATTTATTTATTCCTATGTGAGTACTATCATGGCGCACTTAATATTGACTGCGGTGAGACTATATAGGACCTTGTGTCACTTGACCCGAGACGCCTGCTGCAGCCAGAAGCGCAGACCTTTGAGGGGGCCTATCATGAGAAATATCGTGAACTGCTCTGCCTCGAATTCATATAAAATACCGTGTGACGGCTTGCAGACTCGGAATAAGATAACCTGGGCAGCCATGCGCCATTGAAGAAAATACCTAGTGAGGAGAGGGTGTCTTGACCGTATACATGTGCGAATCCTGTGGTCGCCATGCTGGGCCAGCAGACCGAGTGCGAATGATGCCACATAAGGAGCAAATCCTAACCCTCTAGTTCTTTGATATGGAAATTGTAGTCGTGTGTTGATATGGCTAGCTGCCTAGCATTGGATGATTTTCTATATGTTTTTCCAGGTTCTATATTTTTGTTGTACACCTTGTCCCCTATATCCTCATATGAACTGGCAAACACACATGTGCAGGCACTCCCCCATCCCAGCACAATCACGACAAGCACCTTTTGCACAATGGATCCTTCCTGTAATCCGGCACGGGGTTGCATCTCAGGGACAATCTCTCACATTGCAGATTGATGTTGCAGCTTGTATTGTATCGACGAGTGCAGGTATCGATGCTTTCAGCAAGACGTGCGGATTGCTCACTTTGGGTCCTCGAAGGGGGCGGATGGTCCGGCAATAGTCGCGTTGATGTCCGGCAAAAGGCAGGGAGGTTGGTAGGTGAGTAGCAGGCAGTTCCGGGCGATTCAGAATAGTGGCAGGTCCGGGCAGGGTGGTTGTGGTTCCGGGCTGAAGAGTCGTGGGTCATCTGGCCTTGGTTGGTTGTCGACTTCAATGTTGGGATCCGGGCAAGTGATTCGGTCACGGCTTTCTCAACAGTCACACGCAAAGCCAACACTTCATCACAGTAGCAGACTCAGCAAGTCACGTCGGTTGGGCGTCAGCAATATCGATCGGAAGGAGGGCGCAGCTGGAGGAGCGGCCAGGCGAGAAAAGGAGTGAAGACGAGTCTCCCCGCCTACGTTGGTGGTCCGGCATAGTTGGCGTGGCCCCAAACGAAGTACCAGGCAGTCGAGATGAAGGTGAAGGCGAAGAAAACGACAGAGGCATAGTTCATGGTGGCAGCCGTGACGGGCACGGTTGTCGGCATACAGAACAGTGGGATGGCTAGAAGTGACCAGGCTTCACGTAGTCATTCAAAAGTCAGCACAACAACAAACACATTATCTGCCCGGCCATTGCTCTTTCACCTGCGCAGGGCACGCCGGGAAACCCCAGGGGACGGGGGAGACATCGGAGCAGGTTTGAGACAGGCAGAAAAGCCTGCCAGGTCGAGATGTAGAAGAGAGACATACCGAGGGCGACGTAGTTGCAGACCATGCCAAGAGTACCCAGGTGGAAGCTCGCATCCTTGATGGCCTCCCTGTTGTTCAGCAGGTTGACGGCGATGGGTATGGCGTAGCTGGTCGTGAGGCAGATGACTCCAACTCCCGAGAAGGCATTGAAGGCGGCAGTCGAGCCGAAGTAGATGACGCCCAGGATGATCTGGACAACCATGGACAGCATCATGGCGTTTAGTGGCACGCCGAGCTTCGCGTCAACCGTCTTCCACAGCTGGGAGCCAGGGATGGCGCCGTCCCTGGCGAAGGCCCAGATACACCGGGACGTGGCTGTTGTGCATCCGATGCCGCAAATGAGGGCGAGCACAAGCAGAGGGATCAGCAGGCCAAAGGCACCGCCTGACGAGCCGACGGCGGACTTGATGAGCGACGGGACTGGCTGCCCGGAGGCGAGGGCCACAAGATCGTCGATGTTGGGGAGAACAAACATCATCGGGATCAGGGTCAACAGACCAGCAAAGGTGTTGAGCACAACGGTGAAGACCATGGCCTTGGGGACCTGCGTCGCGGGTGCTCGCACCTCTTCGCACATGCTGTGGGGATTTTTTGTTAGCAAACTTGTCATCATATTTTCGTGCTTTCTTTTGAATTTCTTTTTTTTTTCCCGTTTGGCGCATAGCACCGGATCAAGGTATAGTCTTCACGTACGAGATGACCATGCCCGTGGACGAGGTGGCATAGGCGGCCTGCAGGAGACCAACACAGAACGACCAGCCCGGAATCCACCCAGAGCGCGGCTCAAAGGTGGTGAAGACATATTCGGCCGAGTGGCGACCGTTCTTGGCGATGGCGAGGATGCAGACAATGATAGAGATAAGGCCGGCAAATGTCCAGAAAATGGCCGCAGTGTCGAGGATGGGGAGCCACTTGTCGCCCAGGGCCGAGACAGCATTGCACAGCAGAGTGATGCCCAGGAAGATCAGGAAGACCTGGTAGGCCTCGCCAGGGAAGACACTCTCGCCATCCGCCGTCTCGAACACGCCAATGCACGCCACCAGGAACAGGGCGGTACCGAAGTTGACGGCGAGCGTGATGGTGACGTTGCCCACGACATAGAGCCAGCCACAGATCCAGCTGGCCACACGCCTCCATCTCGGCGGCGACATCATAAAGGTCTGGTAGTAGACACCGCCGGCAGTTGGGTAGACGCTGGTGATCTCGCCGAGGGACGCGGCCACGCAGAGGATAATCAAGGACACGAGGATCCAGCCCCAGACGATATTGGCCGGGCCACCACCGGCCAGGGGATAGTACATTGTTGTCGAGAGACCGTAGGGGATCGCTGCCAGCACAAAGGACATGAAGGCCACCTGAAGGGTCGATCGGTTGCGGGTCATTTCGGGGGCGTATCCGAGTGTTTCGAGGAGCTGGTCGGCCGAGACAACCTCACCACTGCTGGGGGCGTCGAGGCTGTTCTTGTGCACCATGCCCATCTTGGCCTCATGGTCATGACGGGCGCCATGGTCCTGGGGCACGACTACACCAGACATGATGGTCTGTCTCGTCGTTCAACGTCGGCTAGAACGGTATGGTGGTGAGACGGTGGTCTACAGACACTGGGCTATAGAAGCATCTGAGGGAGGAGGAGGAGCACTGAGGAATGTGGAAGGAGAGGGAAGGGGAAAGGACAGTATGTGGTGAGAGTACTGAGAGCAGATGGCGGAGGGAGTGAGTGAAGGGAAGGGATAAGGAAGAGGAGTTCGCCAAGGTTGTCTATTTCTGGGCAGACGAATCACTAAAGAAGGAGAGAAAGCACTGCGGATCCCAACATTGAAGAAGTCGGATAAGGAATGAGCAAGCATGGCATGGACATGCAGACAGAGATGGGTCGGACATGCTTGCCACTCTTGATCAAGCAACTTGAAGTACATAGACTACATGCTTGGCTGCTTGGGGTACTTGAGATGTGTATGTACTTGCACACACATCACTCAACCAAAGATTGGGAACGAGGACGACGAAACCCACACTGGACTGGGGACCGAGCGAGAGAGAAAAAAAAATCCAAAAAAAACTCTCAAATGCCTCCCGGGGTGGTCGCGTGCACAGATGAAGCAGAACCCTGTTGACATACATAAGTGGTCGGTTCCATATGTACCCTTCCCTTCCCTACCGTACAACATTCCCATTGCTAATAATGCGTGTGTACATTGCTGCTTCTGCTGCACACGGGCATATTGATCCGAGGATGTGGTTCGGCAAAGACCTGGCTGGCTGGCTTGGTTCTAGTCACTCAATGGCGAGGCTGGCGAGTCAGATGCTTGCTGTACGTACATGGGGAGCACATGCATCTCTGGTGGGCCCACATCTGGTAGGCCCGCATCTGCACTGGGCCCTCTTTGCACGTCCAATGCCACCTCAGGCGCGCTGCCAGTGACATCAGAGACCCCCCAAGGGAGGCCCACAGGCTTTTTGCCAAGAGCTGGAGCGCCCTCGGCGAGGGCTGCAAGGGCAAGGAGAGCCCATGGAGCCACGGCCGACTGCTCGGCCAAGCGGTTGGGATGCCACGCCGAGCACTTGAGAGCCCGGCGCAACCGACGGCGTGGTGCTAGGCTTGCCTGGCCCTTTTTTTTTCTTCTTCTTTTCTTTTTTTGTTTGCCATGCCGGCCACAGGCATTTTGCAGACTCTTCTGAAATGTCAAGCCGAACCCAGCGACCCAAGTCGGTCCGGCTCCTTGCACGGCAAATCCTTGGTCTATCATGCATTCCCGAATTATTTATTATTTGCAGGCCTGCCCTCGGGCCCATCTGTGTGTCGACTTAGCTTGGTCTCAGGACTATCTACATATCCACAGGACCTGGGTCTATGTATACCCACTCATACACGGATAAAGAACGGGCAACAGAGCAGTTGCTGATCCGACACTCTCTTCCTGATCCCATCCCAATTTTTAGGTTTTTTTTTAGGGGTTTAATTTTTATTTTTTTCATGAAAATTTTTTATTTTTTTATTTTTTGAAACCGAGGAACAGCCCTGGGTAATGGGCAACGGCAGACGGATTGGCAGCAGCAAACTGGGGCAGCGACAGTCGAGCAGCAGTAGTCAGCAGTCAGCAAGCGGGACGGGACTACTCTCATATGCAATCAATCGTTCCAAAACCACGCTAGTAACGCAACATGACCGACACACACGAAATTGCATGCACCTTGTCATTTTGGACTACATTTGGATATTTCTCAAGATTAAGAGGTTCAAAAATTTCAAGGAAAATATGAGTAGATAGCTGTAATTCCGCTCTTTCTTCTCATATATAGCTTGAATTTATTGAAGCAAGATTGATAATTGCATGTTTAAGGGGGTGTGTTTTTGAGGTTTCTGGCCACTTTCACAGGGCTGCAGCTAGTGTATATAAAAGAACTCCTAAAAACACCCCCCCTTTCCAAAATTTTAGAGATTTATCAAAATTACACTTCTAACTCAAATATCTTTACAACGAAACCTCCAGAATTAATATGGAAATAAGCAATAGATAGCTGCGAATAGCCTCTTTCTTTTGATATACAGTTCGAATGGTGTGTAGCGAAACTGGTAGGGAAAGAAGCAAATATATTGGAAAAATAACGAGGTATGCTACTAAAATTACACTTCTAACTTAAATATCTCCACAACAAAACCTCTAGAATTAACATGAAAATAAGCAATAGATAGCTGCGAATAGCCTCATTCTTTTGATATACGGTTCGAGTAGTTTGTAGCAAAACTGGTTGGGAAAGAAGCGAATATGTTGAAAAATGACGGTTGCATGTAAGTTCGCGTGTGTCGGTCATGTCGCGTCACTAGCGTGGTTTTGGAACGATTGATTGCATATGAGAGTACTTCGGAGCTCCGCCCCCATCGCCAAACGCGCGCAATGTTTCGTAAAGAATACAACAACCTCAGGCAACCAGGCGGCCTTTTTGGATCTGCAGGCCCACCTGCACAAAACGGGATGACGTTAAGGGGGGCCCACGCTTGCATATGCCGTAGTGGGCTAGACTAGACGTGTGTAATGAAATGGAGACCTGATGACGATGAAAACAGACGGCAATGCGTGTGCCACCAGTTGCTCCGTACATATCTGACAGAAGACATGTACTGTACATACTAGTATGTACGGCTGAAACGATACAGTAGCACACATGGCGAGACAGGGAACACACGAACCCACAATGTATGTGCATGCAGTGTGCACCTGGTTATCATCTTCAATCTGCCTGCAGACCGGCAGAACAGATAAACTAGATGGATACATAGATAGATCTACCTTGGCAGTTGGTTCCACAGACCGAGCGCGGCCGGTACGTGGCAAGGAGTGGCCTCTGGTCTACTCTAATGTTGTATTCCCGGCGACCAAGGCTCTTGGAAGCGCAGACAAGCACCTGATCGACCAGGCCCCGCGTGCATACAGGTACAGTATGTAAGTGAGCAGACCTGTCATTATCGGCTGCAGCAGCTGTGTGTAGTCTAGGCTTACCTGTTGGGTGGGAGCTGCATGGGAATTGCAGAGACACATTGCACCGGGTGGAGCATTCCATCAATGCAGCACATCAGGAGCCACCAGAGGCTTCCGGGAATGTTCCGCAATACGCATAGTTACTCAGCTGTACTGTGCTATCCTGAAGTGTATCTACAGTGCAACATCTCAGATACTACTTATTACTACCTTTGACCTGCGGCTGGCCGCCAAGGGGGCCTGTATCAATGGCCCTGGGCAGACGGCCTTGGGACCTGCAGAGAGACCTGACGACCGAAAGCCGAGAATCCTCCATGATAGGAAATTCACCGGACAGTTACAATGGATAATTGCGCTGCATTGCACAGCACAGCAAGTTGTGCATTCCTGCTTTGCAATCCGTCTGTCTCTATCCACTTGCCTATCTTTTGTGCTCGCCGCGCCAGCGTCTTCAAGATAGATATCATGGTCGTCGGTCCTACTCATCACAGTCCGGTATATTCCGTAGGGGATGGAACTCTTAGAACAATACGTAGTGGGTCAGCTTTGTCGGTGTATGTAAATCTCTTGACCTCACCGTTGACCGACGGATAAAGGTCGAATTGGCACAGGCGTTACAATTATCCACGTACAGTATCGGAGTTTTCTCAGCCAATCGCAGATTCTACGTCGGTTATGCGGATCAAGTGTGTGTAAGTCACCCACCGTGTGCAGACGGGATTTATACTAGGAACTTCAAGAGGGTGCTGCTGACAAGAGCCTGCACTGTCAGGACTGTCTCGAGGCCCAGAATGGACGCAA
Organism: Diaporthe ilicicola; assembly: GCA_023242295.1. Lineage (NCBI taxonomy): Eukaryota > Fungi > Ascomycota > Sordariomycetes > Diaporthales > Diaporthaceae > Diaporthe > Diaporthe ilicicola. The sequence continues at coordinate 188,308 of JALPVH010000031.1, read as the reverse complement.
TAACTATTTGCCATGTACAAATGCAATAATAAACTGCCTCTCGCTTATAGAAGAATATATGAGTCCTATACACGTGACAAGTCTTTCTGTGGACATGGATCCAGTGCGTCCGATACCTATTCCAGTTGTTTCTAAAATCATACGCCTGGAACGTCCCACAAGGTCAATCTTACTAGCATGCCTAGACCAAAAACATACTCCATTGTCGAACGATGTCAATCATCTGCTGGGAACATGATTCAGAAACATGCGAGGTTTAATTATGACTTTCTTGAAACGGCGCAAGAGCCACGGTAGTACATGGGCACCAGTTGACGCACCTGTACAACTAAGTGATATAGAACCCGAGCAGTTGTGGCAAGGTGCACATGTGATTGAATCGATTTGAAGTAGACTACCAAAGTTTCAGCTTCTCCTGTGCAACCCATTGTACTATTCCAAAGCAGTTGTAAGACATGCACCCTGTGAGAGACAATATCCGGCCCTCGTACGTTCCATGTACAGCTTACCCCTACGCGGTTCTCTTCGAAAAGATGGTGGACGCATCGCCCACCCCGTCCCAGCCCAGGATCGAAGCTCCCGTCACGACCAGAGCCCACAGCTCACCGATCGTAGCCCCTTCCACCCCGGTGGCACTCACAGGTGCCCACGACGTGGTCTTGGTAGCACCTGCCACGAAAGCCAGCACCAGGGTGATCCAGCCCTTGGCATCCTCGGCAGCCCGGCTCCCCGGGGGTTGACGAAACTCCACCGTGCCCTGGGACAGGTTCATGGCGTTGCTGGCGCCCTTGGAAGAGGCCGACCGGGGCAGCATCCTCGAGAAGTCCCACTTGTACACCTTGCCCCGGACGAAGTCGTGCTTCTTTCCATGTGCCCTTCCATACGTCGACGACGCGGGGAAGAGGTTCATACTTCCGACCACGGCGCGGGTCCGCCCGTTCTCGACCGACTCGCTGCCGAGGGGGCCCGCCGGCAGGTCGACCGCGGCGTCAACCATGGCCAGGCAGTCTTGTAGGCTCAGCGAGCCCAGCCCTACGCTGGCACGGTTGCTCTGGCACCAGTACGCCGCGGACCCGCGCCTGTCGGACGGGACGAGCTGGTCGAGGGCCGGCTCGAAGTACAACGCAGCCTTGGCAAGCGCGGAAAGCTCAGTCGACGACAGGGGCAGGGGGGTTGCTGAGATGTGGATGTGGGTGCTGCAGTGGGGGCTTGGTGCCACGGTGAAGTAGTGTCTGACGGTCGAGAATATCAGCTCCAGGTCGGCGGCCCAGTGCCATGTAGCTGGGTAGACTGGTGACACAAGTTCTATGCCCCCTAATTATGCAGGCAGATATTCCTGGTCAGAAGGTTTCCACGAACAACAAAACAACAAAGGGCGGAAAGACGGCATACACAGGCCCTTTGCGAGTTGGTTGGGTATGGTGACTTCGCGCACGATAGAGTACTCTCGATAGTGCTCAACTGCCTTGTCACCCCCGTCATTGATATGGTTGGCGATTCCAGCGGCGGAAAGGCGTTTGCTCAGGTCATTTGCGAGGCTTTTCCAGGACGAGTGTGCCTTTTTGCGGCCGCCAAGGAGAAACTCGATCTCTATGCCAAACTGAAGAGAAGCGTAGTCCATGGCCGGGATACTCATTATCGACGCTTGAATCAGTCTTGAGAGAATCAGGACACAACAAAGGAGAGAAGGTGATGATGCCACCGGTGAGCTGGCAACAAGACGCCCATTGTTGCTACTGCTCAGGAGCTATATATACTCGAAAACAACACATTCCCTAGTGAACGGTTTGGCAGAAGACCCTCAATATCTTGCCCTTTACATCACGAAATCCATAATTGATCATAAGCGCTCACACATGTTTGAGCGCAGGCCAGGCTCAACGTTATTCGGAACAGAACCAGCCCAAGCTGGCCGCCCGAGCGGGCCATCTCCCATGGATGATGCCCTGTCTAGTGGCCTGAACCACATCGTCGAAGGATCATCACCAGCGTCTCGCCTGGGTGATGGGCCATGCTGACCCCTCTAGACCTCTGCTGGAGCCAACAGTGAGCCTTTTTCCGCCGCGTTGGCCCCTCTCCCAACTGCCGTGGACCTTGTCAGTCAGGGGGAGCCAGCGAGACGCCCGCGCTGGAACCACGCTGTCGAGCATCATACCCTGTACAAATGCCTCTTCTGAAAGGTGTCTGACCGACATGGCGCCGCTCAGTTGAGGTTGGAAAAAAGTGGGCTAGGCGAGACGCTGGCTCAGTCGTCACTCCAGCATCCCGGGGCCTTCACCTTGCCCGATCCCCAGTGGACGCTGCCTCGCAGAAGATGCTAGGCAACGGCAGTACTGAAAGCCAGTTGGAAGGAGATGGTGTGTGAGAGAGAAAAACCCGGTGTTATCGAGCCCATGACGACAGAGAGCTCAGAACGACATCGCAGCCTGGTTCAGACGACGGCAGGCGGTCACCATGGAATTCCGCCCTCAGGACTTGTGTCATGCAAACAGGCGTGTACCCGCAATTGCCTTGGCCCCAGCTGCCTCAGACAGGCCCTATCGTCCAGAGATCCTCATCTGGATATATCCCCGGCCCCCAACGCCCCGGTGGCATCGCCGGCCCTGAGCCGGGGGTCCGTGGCCGGGATCCTGGTTCCAAGGCGGCCACACTGCGGCCCTCAGTCGACCTGCGTGCAGAACCATCGACAGATCCGAGAGAAGGCATTGGACAGACAGATCGTTCGAGCTGAACTCTCATTCGTGAGGCATGTGGCCTTCGTTGGGGGCGCCGAAACCATGATCCAGCCGTGGCCGTCCTGGTGTAGGGCTAAGTTCAGGTTAAGCGCCGCGGACACCATGGAGGGGGCCTCCTGCCAGGTTCAAAGACTGCCCTGGAACCATCTGTCACGAGAAAGAAAGGGGGAGGGGTGGTGATCGACAGAGGAGGCGAGGCGTAGTGTAGAGTGAGGGAGAGAGAGAGGGAGTCCAGCTAGACTGGCTGTGATCATGTGTCCCAAGTGGACACAGACCTTGGTACCGCCGGCCAAATCTTGGTGTTGCAGTGGCTGCAAGAAAAGGCACATGTGACTGGCGGACCAGTGACTCCAAGAATGTTTCAGATCCCAGATCCCACCCTGGAACCCGTAAGCTTTCGGCAGACAAGACTCGGCAATGAAGCGGCCGACGGTCCGGCTCCGGAGCCTCGGATGTGGCTGGACCGGCTCGCCACCGGGCCGGGCAGGTCGGGCGGCAGTCCCATTGTGGTGATATCCTTTGCTGTCCCTTTGTAATTCCTGTCTTCGCACACGACCTCATGATCTCAACGGCACTCGCTGCTTACTCCTGTGCAGGTATCATAACGACAACGATTTATTCTTTGGTATCTTGAAACAACGCGCCCCCGTCAACGAGCCCAACTCCATGCTTGTATAGTACGCGACCCTCCTCCTGAAAAAGAAGATCAAATCAGACCAAGGCAAAGTTAACCAGGAAAGAAACTGAGGGGAAAAAAAAGAAAAAAAAAGACAAAGTGATGCCGCAATCTCCAAACTCGGACCAAGAGCACTGTCCAAGATAATCGTTCGGCCTCACTTGCTGTCGTCATACGCCACGCTCCCACAGCGCCCACAGACGAGTCGCTGACGGCCCTGGACCTTCTTGGGCTTGAACTTCCTCGCCCCACACTTTCGACAAGGGGCATCGTCTCCATCGTTACTGCTGCCACGCCCTGCCTCACTGTCACTCGTCAGCTCCGAACTGAGCTTGCTGATGACCGAATCAGCCGGAGCAAGGCGGTTCTCCTCGTCGGTCGTCACAGTGCTCAGATGTGAAGCGTCACGCTGCACCTCAGCTGGCCGCCTCTCGAACCCAGGGACCGGGGGCATCACCGTGTCGGAGCTCGGCGAGAGGGGCATCGTTGAGGACCGGGACGCTGCCAGGCTCTTCCGATGAGGAACTTCCGAGGGGGGCTCGCGGTTCTCAGCCGTGGCCATTACAGCGTCACTGGCAGTCCTCTGGTGACCCTTATTCCCTGCACTGGACTTGCCCTCTCCGCTGGACCCTCTAAGTCCCGCTAATCCCTTCCAGCGGTTCAAATTCCAAAATCCGTAGCTTGCGCCGGCTGGATCAAGCCGTAGATCTTCTGGTCCATCTTCAGCGGACCTAAAGCTGAATGAGGGCACAGGGGGTGGCGTGGGGGCTTCCTCGGCCTTCTTGGAGCCCTTGCGCTCTCTGGCCGTGGATGGCCGGGGCTTGTCCTGTGGAAGATCCTCGCGACTGTTTTTCTTGTCGGCCTCCATGTCATCCTTGCTCGCAACATGTAAGGGCGAGGAGCCGGTGGTCTTCTTCGGATCAACAGCACTGGCCGTTTTTGGCCGCAGCCGAGCGCTTGCCACACTGTTCGTGGGACTGTCGGGGACCTCATTGGTACCCGCCAGAATCCGCGGAGAGGCACTCGCATACTGCGACTTCCTAGCGTCTGCCGCCAGGTTTGCCCGGCTGCCGCTTGCCGCCTGCCGCGCGCTCTTCCCAGGCGAGATGCTTCTCTCGCTTCGGACGGGGGTTCCTATGCTGCCAGCAATCGAGTTGGGCCTGCCGCCGCCGCCCTCGATATCCTGACGCCAGCTTAGGATCATGTCGGACGACAGTTTCGGCGTCCCAGGTGCGCCCCACGCGATACCAGGCGGGAGGGCTCCAGGCTGCCCGGCCCCGGTGCTTACACTACCGCGTCGTGAGTGCGCAGCGCTGCCAGTGCTCGTCCTGGTCCTGATGCTGGATGAGCGGACCAGCCCCGGGCCCAGAGCACCTCCAGGTTTTCTTGAGAATGTGCTTCCCGTCTCCCAGCTTTCTTGACGTCGTTTCGCGAAGGCACAGTCCTGCCGGAAGACCTTGATGATACCTTGGTCGTCTGTTGTCACGATAATGTTGCCACTGTTGTGGGATTTCCGTGCGAGGTAGGCCGGCGAGTATTCGATCTTCTTGACCAGGCCTGGCGTTGGCGGCGGATTGTCCAGATCTTGCGCCTTCTCTTGGCTGTCGGCTTCGGATGGCGCGGCCTGAGACGATGTCGCAGCGATCTCATCCGAGGGCATGAGGGTGACTGGAGGCGGGTTGCACAAGTCGTAGATTGGATCTCCAGACTCACTCAAAAGTTGCCTGGTCTTGACCGGGGCAAAGAGGGCCGTAGTCACGATATCCCCATGAGCATCGAAGCTTTCACTAGGCTGTTTGTTGGAATCACCGACGACTGACGCGCCCACCTTCCAGATGAACGCCTTTCTGTTCTCACTCCCGGTAATGATGTACTGGGCGTCGTCGCTAAAGCTGGCGCTGATTTGTGTGCAGGCGTTCTCGTGACCTTTGAACTTGACATCCAGGCTGCCATCTTTCAAGTTGTAGACCCGGATCCTGGAATCGTTGGTCGAGATCATGATTTTGACTTCGCCAGGCTCCGTCCCACCCGATCCGCCCGAGGTAAGGGGCATCGCCATAGTCTGTATCCCGGTGATTTTGCTCCCTTTGGAGTTCTTGCCCCGCGAGCTCTTGGCGTGTATCTGGCTATGGAACTTGAGTCCCTCCGTGTCAAACACCATACATAGCCCGTTCAGGAGGCCCGCGATGGCCAGCTTCCCATCGGGAGTGAATGCCACGGCGGTGATGAGGTCTGGTAGACGCACGCTGAAGGCGACGTTTTTATCAGGTATGCTCCACAGCCGCAGGGTCGTGTCGAGGCTACCTGCGAGGAAGAACCGGTCATCTGTGGGGTGGAAAGCTATCTTTGTAACCACGTCCTTGTGCTTGAACGTGCAGAGACAATCATCGCGGCTGGTGTGCCAGAGCCTAACTGACTTGTCCATGCTGGTTGACAGGAGAAAGTTATTTTTGCTCCAGCTCAGGTCCAGGATCTCGTTCGTGTGGCCTGAGAGCTCGCGGAACGGGCGTTCAACAAAGACAGGCGTCGACAGCCTCTCACCTACAGGGCATATAGCAGCCTCCTCCTCCTCTTGTGCCCGCCGCTCTTCCTGGGTAGATATGACGGCCCATATCCTGACAACCGTGTCCTTGCCGGCAGCAGCTAGGTACTTCCCATCCTTGGAAAACTCGGTAGCCCAGATCGCACCTCCCGTCCGCTCCCTCCTCCTGCCCCCGGCACCAGCCACAGACACGGTCACGACGGGCACTTTAGAACCTGCTTGCACGCCGTCATCGTCGGTCAAGTTTGGATGGGTTCCAACGAGCTCCTGGGCAAGGAACATGCGGTTGAACTCCCGCTCCTGGTGTTTTTTGTTGTTTGCCTTGATGCGGATATATCTCGGCGGCTCCTTGTGGCGAGGAATGAAGCCTCCCGCGTCGACAATGTCGGAAAATACCCGGGCGTCTGAGCCGTCCATCCGAGACTCGCCGTTGAACTCGGACTCGCTATCATGGATGGAGTCGACATCGGCCCTTGCCTTACGTGTGGTACGCATTCCGAGCCGACTGAGAAACGAAGGACCTTTCCTGTACAGAGGCATTCAACGTTTAGCTTGTGTATAATGCTTGAACTGGCAGCAATGCATATCGTGAATTAGCCCAGACCGTCCTAGCTTGCCCCCTTCCTATCCTTTAAGAGACGGTTCGCTAGGCTGGACTGCACGCCAACGCAAGTAGAGCAGTATAGGTCCACTTACTTCTGGTGCTTTGCAACATCGCCAAAGGGCGTCGTTTGTTTACCGTTCAGGTCTGAACTTTGGCGCGGAATAGTTTCGAGGGGTTCAAAACTGTCATCTGGCTTTGCAGGAGCTACACTCCAAGTTCGAGGCTGCTTGGACAGGGTGGACTCGGTATTCGTACGCAGGAAGATGTGCTAGAACCCGACGTGTTGGTCAGCCAAACAGTCCGACAGCGCTGCAGGATTGGGCTGCTCCACAGGCGCAAGGCCAGCCGTATATGGACAACGACATGTGATGGACATACTTGTGACAGCGGATCGACGCCGGGATTAGTGGCAGGGGAGTGGACAGGCTGGGCTATGTTCGTGGCAGGTGCCTTCGCGGCGCCGTCGTGAGCATCCTTGGACACGGGTGCTGACGCTGTATCGTGCCGAGTGGTGTGGTCGGTTCCCTTCCTCGCTGCGACGGGAGTGGCAGGCGTAGGTGGAGCTACGGTTGTGGCAGTGGCCGGAGTCGGGGTGGACGACGGAGTCGGTGTGGAACTATGGTTGCCTGCTTCTTGTGGCGCTGTAAGCTTGGAGGAATCCTACAGGAAGCTCGACAGCGAAAAGGGATGGAGGGAACACGGAGGTTATGGAGAGGCACGAGAGTGTGGCGGAGAGTCCGGGGACGGGGACAAGGCGGGGACGGGAACGGAGAGATGGGACATCCTATGCCTCTATGCACTACGCATGCGGCGGTCCGATTCACATGTGGACCGATGGATGGATGGATGTATGTATGCATGTATGAATAGATACAGCAGGCTGATTGGCAACCAGCGAGGGGTTGTGGACCGTAAGCACGAGAATGGCCAGGGCTTACCTCGTGGGTTGTTCTTGGGCGTAGGCGTGGGTGAGGGCGAGCCGGACGCCTTGGTGTTGAGAGGCGGGACGAGGACATCTCGGGGAGAGCGAGAGGCAGACGGGGCGTGTCGAGGACCTTGGGAGGTCTTTATGGGGGGAGGGTTGGCTGCCATGTTTCCATCATGTATGGCACGCACAGCCGTGCGCCCAGCCAAAGAGCCAGAGAAAGTATCGTGGGCGCGCGCCGGACGGTCGGTCGGTCCGTCGTAATGGGGTATTCAGATGTGCAGCGGAGGGGCGGAGGGGTTATGCCGCACAGGAGCAAAGACGCAGGCGAGGTGGAGGTCGTCGAGAAGGAGGAGGATGAGCACCAGCAGCAGCAGCAGCACACTGTGACGGGCCAGTAAGCTTGTGTCCAGGATGGCAGCAGCAGCACAAAACATAATCACAAAAGGAACGGGACCCACCAAGAGGCGCGACGACGACGGGGATGGACCAGGGTTTGCTCGAGTCTGCTCCAGTCTTTCGCCAGGGACAGGCGAGATGCGAGATGGCAGATGGCAGATGGCAACAGGGAACCCCAGGCAGCATTTCAGTGGGTTTTGTGGGCCGGTGGGCTGGCTGGTGGGGGTGGGCGAGGTGGAAAAGGGAACAGAGGAAACAACGAATACAATCATTGCCTGCTGGGTTCCTGAACGGAGTAGGACTACGTGTACCTGCCTACGTAAGGGATGGCGTCGTACCCTCCTGCGTATCCGTACCGTCCCGCACCGTACTCGTTTCTCGTACTTTTCGTATCTTTCGTATTAATCGCATTTACCGTATTCGACGCATGCATGCAGTCGACATCTCACACATGTCCCGCCGGGGAGTATATATGTATGAACCCTCTCCAGAGCAGGCAATTCTTTGAACCTGGTGACATGATTTCTTCCGTCTGCCGTCTGCCTGGAAGCGGAATGGATGTACTGTTAATAATGTTAGTCAGTGCCTTGCATCGTGGTCAACCTAGTGTGCTCATCGGGTTCCCTCTCCCTCATGGTTCCATCCGTACACCGTCCTTCCAAAGCTTCTGCCCTCACACCGTGAAACAAAACTGAGTCCTCTTTCTGTTTTGTTTTTTCCTCGGTCCATGTGCCGGCGGGTGGGCACATGCGCAACACGGATCTCCTAGCCCCCACAGCCTCGGAAGATGGGATGAGACCAAGGCCAAACCCAAATCCAAGACAGGGAACCAGAGATGTGACAGGACGGATCCAAACTCAATTGCCATAAGGCTGCTGCATTCCCCGGGGCCCCAAGCTTTTCTCTACCTATCTTTGACCACTAGCCGCCGAACATCCCGGCGTCTCTCACTTCTGCAATGGATGCATTGAAGTCTACCGGTGCACACACACATACACACACACATACACACACACACACAGCACACGCGGTCCGTGCAACTGCTATTCAATCTTGTGGATATCAGCTAGTGTAGAAAAACACATGACTGCAAGATGCACATGTTGTTAGTAACTAAGTAACTAGACGAACTGTATAAGCTTCCACAGCTTCCGCTTGTCGCCCTTGTCCTCCCGTCCCGTCCGGTCACTTCTTCACGTAAAGTCACCCCAAAAAAGGAGTTGCACTCCCCAGCCTGATGCCTGCCCTTGCAGACCACGTCCTTGGAGAGAGTTTGGCTCCCCTCGTGTGCGACACGTGGTGCCGTTGCTCACACTTGTGGCAGCGTCATCTGGTATTGGCAAGTTTCTCCTCCTTGTGTGCGTGCGGCGATGGCAGAGTAATATATATCCCTGCCCGCTGTCTTCTGCATGCTGCTGCCACATGGCAGGCCGTCACACAAGCCCGGTCCGCCTGTCATCTCCGGCAGAGCCGCCCGGGAAATCCACTGGCCAACCCGCATCTCCGGCCTGTGCGCATGTCGCCGGATCTCCCCCGAGTGTGACCCTTGGCGGTGATTCTTCACGGTAAGGTGTACCCGTTGCCGCCCGTGCTTGGTCTCATATGATCACGTCGCCATTCTGGGCCCCATCATCTCCACCCTCGTCATCCGACTCGTCCAGGTCACGCATCGGATATGTCAGGATGGCGGCGATGCCGCCCAAGCTCCCCAGCCTCTGCCCACTCTCGTGATCGCTGCTCAGCACCCGCGCCTCGCCCCCATCCTCCTTGACCTTGTCTACCATGGCGACGTAGCGCTTCCTTGTCGCGATGTCCTGGCTCCGGAAAAGGTCGTTGTTGACGAGCAAGACGCCGCCGCCGCGGCCCACAGCGCCCTCCATGACCGCCTTGTCCACGGGCCTGATGCCGTACCACGCCCTGCCGTCGTCCTTGCGCAGCCTCTCGCCGAGCTCGTCCAGGTATTTCGTCTCCGAGGCCGACTTCCGCTCCTTCATGAGCCCCAGCACCTCCTTGCTCTTAAGAATCTCGTTGAGCGAGTATACGTTGCCGCTGCTCGTGTGTGTGACGACGGCGTTGTTGGCCAGGGCCACCAGTTTCTTGTCGGCCAGCCGGGCCCCCTCCTGCAACACGTACTGTCTGAAGTTATTTGCGACATACCCGGGGCTTGCGAGCAGGAGCGGGCGGGGCTGGGAGAAATCGACGGCTCGCAGCAGGGTGGCGAGGGTCTTCTCGAAGAACCTGCGCACGCCCTTGTCGTCCTTGGAGGAGGTGGAGGCCTTGCGGGACATGCTGCCGCTATGGACACGCGACTTGATCAGGGTTTGGTACTCGGTGATGAGGCAGATGTTGGCTAGGCCTTCGTCTATGACGACGGCAGCTATTGCGCCGTCCTTGTCCTGGTTCAGGGCGTCGCGCAGGGTCTGGACGGCGACCGAGTCCCAGCCGTGCTTCTTCCACAGTGTAAAGGGCCTGTTGAGCTCGAGGTCGAGGGTGTGGTACTGGCCACGGCTGACGAAGGCGTTATCGCTGGCCACACGGCCACTGACGTGTAGGGAGGAGGCGGCGGGGTCGAAAAAGGTGGAGGTGACGGCGATGGTGAGGTCAGTGTGCACGCGCTCGGTGGCTGAGGAGCCGGTGGTAGACTCCTTTGCAACCTTGCGGATGGCATGAGCGCGGATGACATCTTCAGGGGCGATGAGGTTGTTGGCATGCCACATATCCTCGGGGTTGGTGGGCAGGAGCTGGACCGAGTCCTCGCCGAGGTCCTCGATCTTGTGGATCTTCTTTGCGTTGACAAGCTGCATGGTGGGGGTGTTGTGTGTGTATGAATGCTATGAGACAGTTATCTTTGGGCTGGACGGTCCTCAGCAATATGTGCTGCGAGCACTATGCGCGGTGGTTGGGTTGGTGAGGTTGAAGCTGGGTGATGCTGGTGGGTGGTGAAAGTCGGGTGGGGTGGATGGCGGGGTTGGGGCTCAGCACAGCAAACAATTCTGCTGATGTCACTGCATAGGGGCAGGATGATGTGGACTTATACTCCCCTGTAGTGGATGAACCGCAGTGTGTAGCCACCCATTAGTATGATGAAAAACACTCCCCCCGGGAGACAACTCGACTGCCAGTTGCCAAATACAGTTTAGCGGCCCCTACTAAAGCTTTTAGCTTTTCTCTATCTTTCTTTAACTCTAAAAAATATATCTTTTGCTTATTTTTAAGGAATATAAAAAGTACCGGGTTAAGCCTTAAATAATACTCGGTAATACTTATTAGCATTATTTACCCTTATTTTATCCGGCCCTTTTAAAATTTAATTATTAGCTGGGGGTTAAAAAGGTTAATTTTAGAGTTAAAGAAAGGTTAAGAAAAGCTAAAAGTTTTAATAGGGCTTTTATGCCGCTTTAGGCAACTAGCAATCGAGTTGTCTCCCGGGGGGAGTGTTTTTCGTCATACTCGCCACCCATGGGTAGGTACCTAGGTACCTGTGCAGACACGGGGCTGAGTTGGTTTAAGGCACTGTGCAGTACAAACTGCGCAGGCAGGGTCCCGCCCTAAGAACACAAGCACCCAGGTGCCACCCAAGCAATGCCTGCGGACAGAATTCAAAAAGCTTCACCAGCTCGGACTGCATTGTAGAGATCAGCTTGCACGTAAAGTTTCTAGCTGTAGACAACATTTTTGAGGGGAGAGACAGCCAGGTTTGCAGACTTGGAGAGTCCAACACAGGAAGAGTTAAAGAGGTGCAAAATTGACAAGCAGCCTACACTGTCTGGGCGCTTCCTCCTTGGTGCCAGGGCCAATGCATCCATCCATTCACGCATCCGTCAATCCAAATCATCGCCCTCTCCCCTGCTTTAAGGTGGCGTTGCCCTACTGCAAACAGTAGACTACCTCCAGTAGACTACACTCTCTACCTGCCTGCCTGCTTTCCTGCAGCTCAATGTTTGATTGCACTGGGCCGAAGTAGCAGGATGGTATTTTGTGAAAGGGTCATTGGTCGATGGATTCACTGGCTGATTGCATGATGGTGTGTGAGATCAGCCACAGCCTGCCTACATCATCCTACATCACATCCCACTTAGTCTACCTACATAGGTAGATTATAATCCAGCCTATACCAAGTCACAGTGTTTATCTAGCATGTGCATTATACTTCTCCTTCAATTGCAAACAAGGCCTTAAGATGAGGAATGCCGTCTTTAGTCTTGTCGCCATAAGCCTCACAGCTCTATTGGCTCTGTGGCTCATCTTTGACCCCTTCAACGCAGACTGGACTGTCCCGGCCTTCCATTTCTCCGTAACACACACGGTCCTCTTCCAGTTTAAGAAGGATGCAGAACCAGGAGCCGTCCGAAATGTATGGCCATCCTGGTGTCCTGGTGTCCTGATGTCCTGGCGTGGACTGGCCTCCCGTTCAATATGCTAACCTATTCCATTGTTGTCAAACAAGGCATGCAACCAGATGATGTCTCTGACCACCGCCTGTGTCAACCCTTCCACGCTCAAGCCCTACATCAAGTCACTCAAGGGTGGCAAGGACAACTCCCTCGAGGGTCTCCAGGTCAGTCAGAACCAAGCCCAAACCAGCAGAGTCTGGCCTGTCTGGGTGGACAACACCTTATGCTAATTGACGGCCTGTTGCAGCACGGTGCAACCCATGGATTTGTGAGTTCTCCTGTCAGCCCCAGGCCCTGGACTTCAAGTCTAGGTCTGATTCTGGTTCTGATTCTAGTTCTGATTCTGATTCTGGCTCTGGACTGGGCTGACTTCTAGGCTGGATACAGGTGGTTGAGTTTGCCAGCACCCAGGACCGTGACTATTACATTAGCCAAGACCCTGCCCATAACAAGGTCAAGAAGATCATGGACTCGCTGGTGGAAAATGTTGTTGTTGTGGATTGGGAGGATGGCCAGTTCTAACAAGGCAGGGTGGGGTGTTGGAGGTGCAGGTGCAGGTGCAGGTGCAGGTGGCAATGCTTTGGATGTTAGAGCTGCAGTGCTTCCTTTGGTGGTGGGAGCCCCCATATCTTATCGCCGACAACATCCCACTACAGACAGCCAACCCCACCAGAGCTAGGTACATAGATCTACATCTGATTCAGACATAAATAAATCCTACAGTACGTATGCACGGAGCTGTGGTAGAGCAACTGGCCTGCTCACAGCACAGCTTAGTTTCTTTGTTCCAAAAAGACAAGGAGACCCAGCCAGCAGGCGCATACCTGCTTGTAGCTATAACACCGGGGAGTTTATTAAGGCAATCATAAATCAACAATCTCCCGGTCCGGCAGCATCTTATCAGATCTGGAGCATCAGACCGGGAGCCCCTCACCGTGCCGATGTTCGGAAGCCCGGGGCTGGCTCAGGGCCGCCGAGACCTCCAAGACTGCCTGCGGTGAGCAGACTATCCAGGTGTCTCCCCTGGGCCCCAGGGTGCTTCTGAGGTGACATGGAGCTTGTTTTTGAAAATATGCCTCTATAAGAAACGACGCCTTCCCCCGGCCATTCAAGCCGGTTCCTGCAGCCCTTGTTTCACTGAGCCACAACTGCCATCATCACATCATCAGCATCATCAATCGACAACTCATCTGATCTCTTTAAGCCACACAAGGACCAATTTTTCACTATGGCCTCCCAGTTGACCCTCCAGACCAAGGTCAAGCTGCCCACCGGCCATCAAATCCCTCAGCTGGGATACGGTGTGAGTGCTGTCTCCTTCAATGTTGGCTTTATACCTGTTGCCGTTTCTAGGGGCCAACTAGCTAACATCATTGCTCTGCCCTACAGCTCTGGCAGACGTAAGAACTCCCTCTCTCTCTCTCTTGTGCTTGTCCTTGTGCTTGTCCTTGTGCTTGTCCTTGTGCTTGTCCTTGTGCTTGGTCTTGGAGTCCCGCCCACCCTGCTAACACGCTGCTAGCCCTGAGGATGTTGCCGAGGGCGTCTGCATAGAAGCCGTCAACGCTGGCTACCGACACGTACGTTAGCCTCACCTAGCCTGTCTCTGGCCGGCCTTTGCTGACCCTTCTTTCTTCTCCTCTCCAAAAAGATCGACTCAGCGGCTGTCTACAAGAATGAGGCTGGCTGTGGAGCTGCCATCCGCAAGATATCCGCCACTGTCCCGCGCGACCAGCTCTTTTTCACCTCCAAGGTGCCCGGCAGGTCATTGTCCTATGAGAACGCAAAGGCCCAGGTCAACAAGACCCTGGAGGTCACTGGGCTCGACTATGTCGACCTCATGCTCCTGCATGCCCCCTACGGCGGTTCCAACGCCCGCAAGGAGGCCTGGCGCGGCCTGGTTGAATGTGTGGAGGAGGGCAAGGTCCGCAACATCGGTGTTTCCAACTACGGCGTGCAGCACCTGGACGAGCTTGAGAAGCACATCAAGGAACTCGAGGCTGAGAGGGGGGGTGCGGGCAAGGGTGGGGTGCTGAGCGTGGGCCAGTGGGAGATTCATCCTTGGTGTGCCCGGAACGACATTGCCGAGTGGTGCAAGAAGCGGGGCGTTGCCATTGAGGCCTACAGCCCCCTGGTACGTGGAGAGCGCTGGGGCGAGCCGGTGTTGAAGAAGCTGGCCGACAAGTATGGCAAGACCGAGGCCCAGGTGCTGATCCGGTGGTCTCTGGACAAGGGCTACATCCCCCTGCCAAAGAGCGTCACCCCCGAGAGGATCAAGCAGAACACCGAGGTCTACGACTTTTCCCTTGCCCCGGAGGAGGTCAAGGAGCTTGAGACTACCGAGTACAAGCCCGTCTGCTGGGATCCCAACACCTCCCCCTTGGACAACTAGGTAGCATTGCATCTGACTTCTAAGCAAAGACATCCTGCACTTACCTAGGTACAACACTATTCTGCAGTGGTAGTGGCAAGGCTTAGAATTGCAGAAGTAAAAGACTTGCCGCCATGTGTGTGTTGCCGTGGCTTTGGCATAAGAGTCCAATCCCTTGAGCAAGGAAGATGAGTTCACCAGGCATTTTTTTTACATTTTCTGTGTACCATCTGTGTATTGTCAAAGTGAGCAAAAAGGTGGAACTACCAAGGTATGTATGTGAATAGGCTGTAGAAACAACCACGTGTCTGCAGACACAAGAAGAGAAGCTATTGTACATAGGTGCCATTGTTCCAACACCTCCAACCAAGGTTTCAATCCAGAGATCTCATCTCCAACATCCCATTTCGAAAGAAAAGTCAAGTCTTGTTGGTGCAACCTGCTGCAGGAAATCCACAATGCATGTGTGCAACTCTTCTGGGTAGAATGACCATATATCCTGGGCCCTTGAGAAGCTCAGTCTTCAACAGATTGCCATCATCAGAACTGTCAAGGATCTGTATGCAAACAGGTGCCGGTAGGCAGAACGATGCTTTTGTGGCATGATCTGTGCCATGAAATGGGAAACCAAAAAAAAAAAAACCGAAAATCCGAATCAACATTGAAGACATCCAAGGCAACAAAGGACAGTCGGAAAAGAATCCTTGGGCTGAAGGAGGACGGCGCATATTGGTGAGCTTCAAGGCGTCGTAAACTGCACACAGTCCAGTAAGATGGGGCCAACTTATGACCACACACATGGCTGTGATATGGATGAGCCGTGGTTAGAACATGTTGTAGTGAGTGATACTGAAGTAGGGCGGGATGACATACCTCTGCAATATGGGGCACATCCAATCCTAGCCGCTCTCTGTTTACTCCTCTGTCTCGGTCTCAGCCTCATCATACAGCTTGAAGGCGTCCAAGAGAGTCATGGTGCCCTCCTTGCTCTGCTCCTGAGCCTGGCCTGGCTCGATGCAGTTGCTGTTGGACAGCCAACGACCGCTGGTCAGACCTCCCGTGGCTTCAACGTAGTTTGGAATGCCTGCCTGGGTGGTCATGGAGGCCTGAGTTCCAGTCAAGATCTGGGAAGCAGCATTATCAGGAATGCGATCCTGGTGTTTCTCGGTGCTGTTGTTGTTGTTGGACAGCCACTGGCCGCTGTCCGGGCCAGTGGCTGGGACCTGCCAGTGGGTTGCACTGCCCGCGGCATCAGTGTCAGTAGAGACCTGAACATCAGTCAAGTTCTGGTCGGTAGCATCACCGGCAGCCTGGGTAAGGGCCTTAGACTCCTCGATGGCCTTGATGACGATGCCGGGCTGCTTCTTGGCAGTGTTGCCATCTCCATGGACCCAGTTGTCAGTGTCCAAGGTGAGCAGACCCCACAGACCAATGGGGATGGGGGAATACTCGACGGCAACAGCAGCCAGGAAGTTGAGAGGGGTGAGCATGTAAGGGTAGGTGGCCCAGAACTTGCGGTGACCAGGGACCATCTTGTGGATGTAGTACGCAAGGAATCCCAGCGCAAGGACAGGGTGGTACCAGAAGGCGTGGGCCCATCCAAAGAGATGGACTATGGCGACAGGAACTCGCAGCAGGCGGTTGACAGTTGTGTAGAGGATGTACGGGTGGCGGTAGGTCTGGGGGACTTCGGTGAGGAACTTGATGAAGTTCTGCAGCGTGTTCCGCTCCTAGCGGAGACGCTGGTGAATCATGGTCGAAGTGGTCTTCACCGTGCGCCAGACCGTGGTCTCTTTGAGGTTCTGGACAGCAATGATATGGCCGTGCTGGTGGAGGTAGCGGGTGATCATGTTGTCGCCTCCCGAGTTGAGCGGGCGACCAGCCCAGGTCTCGCCGTTGTATGCCTCGAGGAAGTCCGGGTCCTGGAGAATGGATGTGCGCGCAAGCCAGGTGCAACCTGCCAGGCACCAAGTCCACTTGTCTGCGACCCAGCTGGCGGCTCCACCACCACGGCCACCAAAGAGGAACTTGGCACCTATCAAAAGGGGAATGTCAGCCTTGACGGGGTGTGACGTGCGGTACAAAGGAGATGAGAAAACAGATGTACACACCAGCAACCTCCCAGGCTGTAACGATGTCCTTGGAACGACGCTCCTCGGGAATCTGGACACCGATTGGTCCACCAGCTGCACCGACCTTGGGGTCCTCGAAACATGCGAGCACTATGGGTTTTCAAAAGCCGTCAGCTAGTGGCCAGGGCAACAAGTGTCGGCTGGAAGCTTTGTTTGTTTGTGCCAGTTGACAAAAGGCACGTGAGGTCAGGCCAGGTGCTTAGGCTCGAGACTTACTGTGCTCCAGCAGGCCATCAGCCCACAGAATCTGATCATCAGTGATAGCCATGATCTTGCCACTGGCCTCTTGGAAGCCCATGGTGTGCTGGAGACGGTGACCACTAACACCCTCCTCAAGATGAACGACCTTGATGATGGCACGCTCCTCGGTGGTCAGGTCGTAAGTCTCAAGGGTCGAGAGGACAACTTGGACTAGAAAGTGTCAAATTCTTGCGCAAAATAATACAGAACAATGGGGTTTCGGGGCCCTCCGTCCACGGGTGTGGGAGGACTGAGGAAGGCGCTTAGACAGATCAATGCTTGGGTGAGCACTTACAGTAGTCAAAGGTGGTCACAAGGATAACCTCATAAGGCTGATTCTTCAGCCAGGACTTGAGGCACAGCTCGAAGATCTTGGGAGGAGTGAGGAGGGCAACCATGACAGAGACATCCTTGCTGGTGAAGAGAGGGTTGTCGGGGATGGGGAACGGCTCATACTGAGAGCTGTAGGCAGAGTCGATCTTCTCCTCAGCGGCACCCCAAGCTCTGTAAAGATCGAAGTCAGTTCCATTTCAATACGATCCCTGCTCGAGACTCGCACCTTGGCAACGACCGAATCGTGGTTGCGATCCAGCCTTTACGCGGTGATCTTGGTTTCCTCACACAAGCATGGAGAAGGAAGGGGGGCAAGGCTTTATTGGGAGATAGAGAGAGAAATAGTGCTTCTGGGAGTGGCCCGATCGTGATTTGGGCGCGTGTGTTTCGCGTTTGGGAGGGAAATGGTGCGGTGATGCATCTGCCATGCTGACCAAGGAAAGAAACCAGTTGGCTTGACTTACCGCATGAGGCCAAGAGTGGCCAATCCAGTGTAAGACATTGTGATAGAATGTAGATAGACGATTATCTTTAGACACGATAGTCTGGTTGCGTTGTGGTTGGGCAGAGGGAGGTCAACTGGTGTTTGCGACAGTGAAGGAATGCGGGTGAGGTTGTGGACTGGACGAGGTCGAAGCTGGGTGGGAAAGTTGCGGGGGAGCACAAAAACAAAACAACAAAAGGCGGCAATCAGGAAAACAACGTCCTGGCAAGAGAGTTGCGCTTAGATAGGCGATAAGTGACTTGAGATGTACCGATGGGCTTCAAATGTTGAACTTTGGTCAGTGGGGGGCGGGCAGTGGGAAGGGAGACAACTTGGTTGTGACTGGGGGGTGGGACTTGTGAGCTCCAGCTCGCAAATAACTGTCAAACAGCTCACATCGGACGAATTCACGTGATATCAGGGCCAGCTGGGCTTTGGCTGGTAGAATCCAACAAGATGACGTGCTCCAGTACCTCTTTTGTTCAGGCAAAGCTGGACAGGAGGGCAACTTGAGTGTTGACATATGATCAGTAGAACAAGGAGGCCTAAGAAGGTATATCTTAACTATATGACTACTGCAATCACCCAAACACTGCCTTTATTCCACAAATATTAACCAGCACAGCCCATAGCTTGTTGATGCCTGATGTCGGGAACTTGAGCGCTTGCTGAAGCCCTCGCTATTTGTTGAGAAGGACACTGCCCCACACCGTTAGCCATCATGCCAAGTCTTGTGACTGGGACGGAAGCAGTGATATCAAGAGGAATTAGCCATAGATGAAAACAATAATGAGAAGGTTTGTTCCTCTGTATAAAAGCCACTCTCTTCTTGTCCTGGCTTTGAATGAGCCAGGATTGCTTGGTCTCCAACACTTCAAGGTATCTGGGTAAATTCCTGCTTGCCAACAGAACAGAGAATTCACCACAGTCTGAAGACCCACAGCACGTTCCAACTGGTCAGGCCACAGCTCCTGGTAGAACGTTTTGCCCATGGAAGGATTCCAATCCTTCCCCCAACAGGTTTGCATCAGAAGCGTGCAGGCGTCCAACCACCCTATGGCTGCTACTAAGCAAATATTGAAGCATCAATCGCAAGGAAACGGGCTCATATGTTAAATTCGGAGAAAAGAAAGATAGAAGAGCACATGAGCTCAGCAAGGGCGGAGAAGCCTTGGAGATCTGAATCCGGAGTTGCATAAGAACTTTGACTGAGGTAGTACAATATGAATCATGCTTGCTCATCCTGTATGTATTATGGTGTGTTATGAGCCTGACAAACAAGAATGGAGTATGGGAGAGCTTTATATAATACATGTGTATATATATCTATGTAAGATCAGGATTCAATGAAGCAAGGCGAGGATTCCTATGGAACTATTGCAACAGTCCTGACCATGTTGCGTGCTGGTGCCCTGAACACAATTACATGTAGGGTTGAAATGTTGCTGGGCCACGCAACGGTAAGATGCTTTATTCCTTCACCCGTTCAAACCTTCGCCAAGATGACACTCTCGTTCCCTATACCGATCGTGCTTCTCATTTAGGAAGATGAGTCTAGCAAGAAAGACTGAGAGACAGTACTGGTCAAGAGCCGACATCGTCTGAGCAACCTATGCGAAGCATCATTCATAGCCATCACAATTGAGGTTACAGATTGCTGACGAATCATACTCAGGTAGTGGTGTCTGAATACCGAGATAGCTGGACAGATACAACTGAGCACTTGCACGGCACAGTGGGCAAAAGCCTCACAGCCAGACCGAGTGAGGGATTTCATGTAGATTCGTAACTAGACATGGTCAAATTTCAATTGCTGTCGGAGAACTGTTTTGGGTCACATGGCACGTATCCGGAAGAGAATCGTAAAGCGTTCTTCAAAAGTCAAGAGAGAATCAATTTCTATCACGGTCTCCAGAATTCATCCGCATCATCTCCTTGAGAGCCGCCGTCTCAGCCTCTTGTCTTGCCAGCCGGAGCTTCAAGTCATCCCTCTCCCCAGTCACACTCTCCAGGGCGTCCTCCAGCTCCTGGATCCGGTCGAGGCGCTTCTGCCTGTACTTGCGCGCAGCGATGGTGTTGCGCTGGCGCTTGAGGACCACGTCGGGGTCTTCCTGCGACCTGGCGGGCTGTCGGCCGGCTCCGCTGGTGCCGGCTGCCCGGGGGCTGCCGTCTGACGAAGAGGATGCTGGTGACTTGCTCCCGGAAGAAGCAACGGCAGCAGCGGTAGCGGCAACGGCAGTGGCGGCAGCAGCAGCAGTGGGAGCGGTGGTGGTGGTGGTAGTGATGGGTCGGAGGGGCTGAGGTGGCGTGAGCATGTGAGGATGAATACTGGCGTTGTTATTGACGGTGTGTGCGACGTCAATGAAGAAATCTGGGATGTTTGTAGAGTCGGGGAGGGCGTCGATCAAGGCAGGGTCTGAGTCGCTTCTTAGTACATATTCCGCCATTTACTGGCTGCCATTTTTTGAGCGGGGGGAAAGAGAGAGCACTCACCAAAGTTCAGGTCAAGGTCCAGAGGGGGCACGGCAGCAGAAGAGAAGATGTCGCCCGACGGTTCCCAGGGCTGCCCAAACGACAGAGGGTCTTGGGCAGCATAAGTAGTGTCTCCAGCGGTGTTGTCCGCCCAAAGCAGTGGCGACAGGAAGTCGGCGCTCGAGGGCCCGAGACTGAGTCCTGCCGCCGCCGAGGGGTCTTGATGATGGAGACGGTAGTCTATGAAACTACTGCTGGGAAGGTGGGGAGAAGACTCTTGCGGTCTGGCGCGCCGCCGCAGCAGAGGAGGATGCTGCTGCTGCCATTGTTCGATAGTGTGTGACGGCCTCTAGTATCGAGGCCGGCGTCAAGATCTCCTGAGGAGAATAAGGGGGGTTTCGATGTGGTTGAGACTATACCATCAAACCAGGGTTTTGAGTTGGGAGATCAAAAGCGTTGCGACCACTTTGAGATTGAGGTCATGGTCATTTATACTTATGTAGACTACAGTAGTCCAGTCTAGACAGACCAGGCCATCAACGCCCAGTAAGTCCCGAGGTCCCCATGAATACCGGTAGGTTGAGTGAGCGACCTGCACCCGAACAAGCATCCCACCGCGAGCCCTCAACCCGGCCTGGGTCTGCTCAGCCCCTCGCTCCTCATCTGCATTGGGAATAGCCAAAATGACTCATAGTGACTCTGAGGCCGGGGCGCAGACTGAAACAAAGGCCGGCCAATCGGAAATTGCCTGCAATCTTCACTTCACCCACACCGCCCGCGCCGTCTCACGACACTACTGCGTGTCAGCACGACCACATGCCGCTGCTGTAGTAAGCAGCCAGGGCAGCATGATGCAGTGCAATCGCCCGTTCCGAGCCGATGCCGACGATGCAACAATCCCTTTGCCCACGACGGCCCCTTGGCGCTACGTATCAAGTTCGGAATCGGGAAACTAGTCGTCTACCCGGCCCCCTCTGATCATGTACCGGTATGGAGTCTTGCAGAAGACACGAGTCTTATAGGACAACAAGAAGGCCAATCCTCGAGCAAGTATTGTCAATAGACCAGAACAGTTGACAGGAATGAGACCCACCGGTAGCTGGCACCGCTGGCCGAAGTCTGTTCAAACGTTCCGAACGACAAAACGATGCATGAATTCATTCCCAATTGGGCCCGCAAACTCCTCCCCTCTCCAAAATAATGCTTTCGCTATGCTCAAACAATGGTTACATACACGCCGCCCACGCCTGCCCTCTTCTGATTGGCCAATGGCAAAATCTTGGGAGTACATCGTCATATGTCGCTCAAGTCATCCTCGGCCCACGTAACATCGGCTAGCAGGTCGAGCTCTCCAGCCTCGAAGTCAAAGTCTCCGTAATCTGTCTCTTGCGAAGCAACCGGCTCCGCCCTGGCCCTTGCCGCCTCCTGTGCGCGGAGCTCTTCCTTGCGCCGCCGCTCCTCGGCAAGATTCTGCTTGTAGCTGCGCTCCATGGCGACGAGAACTTCGGCTCCTGGTCCACTGGAGCCAAACATTCGCTTCTTCGGAGGCGACGCTCCAGGCGCGGGGCAGCCATTCTGGGAACAGGGTGCGGCGCGTGATGCAGTATCCCTTCGCAATTTGCTCGGTGTGCTCAGTTCTTCCATATCCTGAGAGGACAGGACAAAGTCCTGTGTCGCAAGGATGGGAAGCTCGGGCGACATGTCTCCAGTCGGCTGTTCCTGGACCGGCGCTGCAGGTAGTTGTGACGGACGTCCTGTCGGTACTTCAGCTGTATGTGCCTGTTGCTGATCCTCGTAGAGCTCCCGTGCTTCCTGAGAGGGGCTTGGAAAGAGCTCGTCTATGTGGTTCATGACAAAAAGCTGGGTGCTTGTGGGCAGCTCGTTGGCTATGTTTGAAGCTGATCGCCTTGAGCCTGCGTAAGTAGGAGAAGCCTGCACTGGCTTGGGTGCGGTCTCGATTTGCTTCGGGAGAAATCTCGGTCTTCCGAACTGGGATTTCGCAGCTGCTACAGGTGATTTGAATCTAGGAGGGTGAGGTCGAGGTAGAGGGCGCATCGGTTGTGGTGGCGGCACTGGAGCCCTGGGGGCGATGGTGGTATGTGATGGAGGTTGTGCACGCGGTCTCAGGGGTTCTCTGGCTGGGCTCTGTCTGTGCGGGCTTGATTTGGTGGCACTCTTGGAGGAGGCCAGCTCAACGTCTGCTATGAGCTGATCCTCCAGCATGGTCTCAGTAGCGGGATCATCAGCGTCGATACTGCTTGGCCTTGACCATGATTCCATGTGAATCTCCTGGGCGACTCTTGCTACGGCGCCGATCGATCGCTGAGAAGGAATGTGTATCATCCTGTCGAGTAGGTTCTGGTTCCTATCTGGCTGACTGAGCTTCCGTCTCTTGGCTGGTTTTGCTTCCGGGTCCCCGATGGCGTCTGTTGGCTCTTCATTCTCCTTTCCCGGCACCGAACCATCCTTTCCTTGATTGTGATACTCCTCCCGGTCCTTGTTTCGATTATTACAGGCATCGACATCGGATTCAGCCTCTGTTGCCGACTCCGAGTCAGCTTCCTGAACTGTTTCAAGTCCGATGGTACTGTTGTTGGTGGCCGGCAATCGAGGCTTCCCTCCGGACCCCAGCCTGTTGATGAACCTCGAGATGGTATCTTGGCTTGGATGGACCTCGAATATTGGCAGGCCCTTCTTCCTCCTCTCGTCTCTTTCCTTGTCCTCCTTTGCCTTCTTTTTGTCCCGTGCAGTCCTTGCCCTTGCCTGGGCCTTCTCCTTCTCGAACTCCTTGCGTATACGGTCTTGTTCCATGAGGTCGATACGGCGTTGTTCAGCTTTTGAGAGCCTGGGGCCCTTGCTCTTTTGTTGATAGAGCTTCTTTGCCTGCTTGGTGGTCATGGGAGGTTTGCTTTGGACAGCTGCAGGCGCGCCCGCAGGTTGTTGTTGCCGCGCCTGACCAATACCAGGCAGGTCTGGGAGCAGCTCGAAAGTCTTTTGTTTGGGTGCCATTGCGTCATGATCCTCCTCAGACTGAGTCTGGGTGTGTGCTTGTCGAAGTGTGGAATGGGAAAAGGAGTGACGAGAGGGAAGCGTGACGAGACCCCGCGACGCGTCCTGGCCTGGAGCTCCAGCCGCCCCCCCTGCTGTCACGCTAGCACGTGCAGCCTTCCAGGTACCAAGGTACCCAGGCTCTGTAGTACCTGCTTTTTTGCCGTCAGTTTCCTTACCACAGTCACTTCAAAATGATTTTTCAGACAATTCATATTACCAAAGTCGGATAAGTGACATGTAAACAGCCAATCATCATATGTACCCAAGATGAGTTCCATTTAATAGGTGAGATGAATTAAGGATGGCTAAATTCCACAGACAAAAGAGGAACTGTAGAAACCCAACATTAACCCTTTCATCTAATTACCTGTTGGTTATAATAGAGGATCATATAAAGAAAAGAGGCACAGCTGCTTAGTATATAGTACCTGGCTCTAGCAGCATTGCATCCTCGACAGATGTTCCTACCTACCTAGGTAATTGTCTCTGGCTTCCAAGGTTGGTCACATTACATAGTATAATTGTTAACAGCTATGCCCCAATTGTCCAGGAAACGGTGTTCAACCCCCTCGCAATATGCTAGCTTCAAAACTTACTTGAGTGTGTAATGCCAGTGTTGCTTGAACGAAATGGCAGGCAGTAACGAAGGAGTCGGTGGATGTAAATCTTGCTAGATTCCCCGGAGCTTTAATGACACATTGTTGACTGGAGCCACAGACCTGGCAGATGCGCTTGCCATGCAAATCTGTAGTGCGAGTACCGAAGCCTGGGCAAGACAGAACTGACAGACAGAGAGACAGACAGACAGACCAGCGCAGAGCTTGGGAGGGGTCTTTTGCTGGTGTCTCGTGTCTTTCGTAGGGCCAGGAATTACCCGACACCGGGTAATGGGTAATGGGTACCCGTGGGTACCCGGTGGGTAACGGGTACCCGAGATTACATAATCGGGTAATAGGACCCGACGTCCGTGCATGGGTACCCGTGGGTGGGTAATTCCCGGGATTCTTTCGCCATGGCCAACTTGAAGTGCTTAGCCCAGATTTGACCTAGGCAGAGAAGGCACCTTCAGGATGCATTTGTACTCGTTAACTTACTCACCTATATGTAATCAAGATGCGTTTAGTGGTCGAGGTTTAAGGAGGTGCAAGATGATTAGCTACATACAAATTGATAGCTATCCACTATATCAAGGCTGACTTGGAGCAAGAAAAGTTGAAGACTCAATCCCATTTGCAATCTACACGGGAAGAGTATTTGTACTTCCGTCCCTTTCACTAGCTACAATTTCTGATTGCCCCCGACCGTTGACGAATGCTTGCGTCTTTCAACTCACTGGCCGTCGCGAGGCGTTGCTCCCGGGGCCCCGGACTGACGCGCGTGAGGTAGCAGCGCAGAGGTATTCTGGCCCACAGCCCGTAGTTCCTCTGTCTCTCGATCCATCTATGGCTGTCGTCGGCGAGCCGTAGGTCAAAGTTGAAGATCAGGCGTGCTAATATAATGCGCATCTCAACATAGGCCAGGCTGAGTTGTCGCGATTGGTCAGTTGTCACATCGTTCTCAACTGTAAAGATGAATGAGCTACGTGGGGAGGCACATACTTGCGTCCGATGCAATTCCTTGGGCCAACACTGAAGGCTTGCAGGGCTTCCACCTTGTTTCCTGGTATATCCTCTAGGAATCTCTCCGGCTTGAATGTCCACGGCTCGGCCCAGTTTTCCGAGCTGTGGTTCATTGACCAGGGCTGGCACTCGACCAGGGTCTTTCAACTCGTTAGTTGCGCAAGACTAGGTACCAGAGCAGTAAGGCAATGGCGTAGAAGAGAAATGGACTCGAGACAAGTTTGCTTACACCTTCAGGTACCCAATGATCTGCAACAAAATCACCACCAGGAGGCACAACCCGTACGAGAATAGATGTCACAGGCGGATATAGCCTTAGTGCCTCGTTGAGAACCCCGAGCATGTACGACAGGTTGTTGACGGAGCTTGCCGTGATCTCACTCTCACTTGCGAATGTTGATCGAACCTCATGCTTCAGCTTCTCCATCTTGTCAGGGTTCGTGAGCAACAGGTAGGTGCAGCCCGAGAGCAGCGTTGCTGTGGTCTCGCTGCCGGCAATCACCAGGATCCTAGCATTGGCGGTGAGCTGCTCGAAAGATATGTTCTAATATTGCACAAACAAGCCCGGCGTCAGCGGCCTCCTCTTCCTGTCTGCATCGTGGCAGCCGACCAGACAGACTTACCCATTCAGCCTGTTTCTTGATCAATCCTTCAAACAAATCGTTTCTCTCCTGGGTCATGTTAAGTCTCGAGACAACCATATCGTTCGTTTGCTTGTTGAGCGTTTTCATGTTCTCGCTCGCAATATAGCGGAAGAACAGCAGGACCAAAGAATTCCAGCCCACATAGACCATGGCCGCCATGCTGGCGCCGTACTTGACGTTCTCCAACATGAACTTGACCCAGGGATGATACTGGAAGTCGTCGAGGCAGCCGAACGAAAGCCCAAAAACCAGATCACCAACGACATCAAAGGTCGTCCAATTGTACCAGGCCTCCATGTTCAGCGGCTTTCCTTCCTTGCAATGTTCTCCCAGGCCGTCCATCAGCTTGTCGACGTACTTCATAATCAGAGGCTCTTGCGATCGAATAGAAGCGTCGCTGAAGCCGTGGCTCATCGCTCTTCTCAGCCGCTGATGTGCCTCTCTATCTGAGTTGATGATCGTCTTGGGGAGGGCGTCAACCGGGGCTGAGGTGACGCGCGACTTGGACATCTCCGTCTGGTGATGCCCATCCTTCTCGGCCCCCGTGCGGTGGCCATAGATATCCCTCCATGCTCGAGGGTCGGTGAAGGAGAGGTGGTTCGGTCCGATGCGCACCACAGGCCCGTACTTGTCGTGCTGTCTATGAGTGTAGAATGCCTGCACGCCGACGGAGTGGCTCAGGGCCCAGGGCCACGGCGTTGCTCTAGATAGCAGAGGCCCTGGGAAAGCGCGCAGCGGGTGGAAGAAGAGGTTGTAAGTAATGAGGCTGAGTTGGTGGACAAGGATCTGCTTTTGATCAGCTTTGATGACAAAACGGCTTGTCCAGTCTACCAACCAAACTGATGCCGAGGGTGAGGACGTGGGTCAAATCTTACCGCACCTAAGACGACAACGACAATTGCCATTGGGCCGACCGAGGCCCCTGCATCCATGAAATTATTTATGACAGCCATGATTTTGTCTGGATACTGCTCTGAATCTGTTCAAAAAGATAGATTTGGAACCTGGAGGTCTCAAGGGTGGCGAGGAGGGCGATGGAGAGCATCAATGCCTAAAGAACCAACCTCCAAGAGCCCTTGTGCGGGGATGTCGACAAGAAAACAATCTCAGGTAGCTGCAGCATTATACGTCGAAGACCGGCCGCTGCGGAAACATTGCGTCCCGAGCGGTGACATCCGTACCAGCCGACGACTCCAATGGTTGGGTCTCGCTTGACGCCGTTTTCGTTGTAGGATGCGGACTGAGTTTCCATCCAGCTGCGTTTATGTTGCACTGAGCCCCCGATGCGCCTCTTCTACCCGGTCCTGCCGCGCTTGCAATTTTGAACCAGCAGGTGGCATTGTGTAGTGGTATATATATCATGGTATGATTCTAACGTCTTCGGCACATGCAATTCTGTCCCGTGTCGAGTGACACGGCGAAGCCGTACAGTCCCGACCACTGATCTCAAGCCATGATATCAATCTCGCACACGGACAACTGGGTCTGTCCGATGGCCTGGGTTTCCCTGTCAATGTGTGTGGTTTCATCTTCCTGTAAGGGAATGGAAACTTTATATCTGAGTGCCGACTCTTTCGACTTTGCTCCATCTGACGCGTTGCCATGACTAGAACAAGGGATATGTAGGAATGGAAAGAGAGAGACGGGGCAGCAAGCAACCCGCAGAGCACATTCGCAACAACGAAAAAGGATAGGTGAGTTTCTGACAAGAAAGACATTGGAGAGAAAAGAACAATAAAAAGGAAAGGAAAGCAAGATCATTATGGGCTCGAACCCAAGACCTATCTGCAAAAGATAGAAGTGTCCGAAGAGGGGAAGTTGGATAGGATTCAGGTCTATTGGTAGTTACTGCTGGTCGGTTGAGCTACTTTGCTGGTAGAATACATTTTGTAACGTCTTATAACACCGTGTCGAGTCCTTTTAGGGTGGCTGTGGGAGGCTGGCTAGGAAGGCGGTAGGAAGGCGCGGTTGCCGGTTGATGTTGGTATGGCAGATGAAGAATCCAAACTATTCCGAATAGAATTCCATTGCATTCTTGTTCTGTGATTGGGTTCCCGTATTGATTTGCCACCTGCACTGTGCGATCAAAGATAGTCCCTTGCAGGTTGATGGGCGCCGTGACAGCAATGACTATTTGTTCATGAGCCATGTATAATGAGCATCATGGGCAGTCAACATATTGGAAGTATTTAATCTGAGTCCTTAGCACAATCCTCATTCATCATCAAAAGATTACGGTTCTCCTATCAATATTGCAACTTTGGAATATAGTGATATTTAGTTATACACAACATACTACAGCTTCTAACTCGTACAGAATGCCCTTACAGTTGTGCATAGCATCATCCTGACACTTGATAGAAAGTTGTGACTATCCATATCTATTTGGGAACTGGAGAATTTGTGTAGGTAGGTACTTTGCCATGACCCACCAAGTCCTGATTGATATTGTTCAGCCTCTTCAAAACATTTCATATTACTATATTTACGTAATACGTCTTTTAAATGAGTCATGATGGATCAAAGTCAACAATTCCATACAATACTTAAAGGCTGTAAATCTTAAGGGTGTTTTCAGTTGACATTTATATCTTCCGTTCATTTCCACAAGCATTGTTGGTGAGGCTGGATCATCTCGGGAGGTCGTCACGTAAGTCAAGTTTTCCCCTTCGACTCAATTTTGCAATTTTCATCCTTTCGTGGTAGATACGTATACCTCGCTTCCATTGCTCAGGAGCTTTACATCTCTCAAAGACTAATCTTACTGCACCCATATGGATCCTGAAGCATACCTATGTACATATCCGTGTTCAAACCCTTATTACCATATTTCTCAAGGCTTGCTCACGTCAATATCCTTATGCCATGTGCATATTCCACATATCAGAGCTATTCCCCTGCTTCAGCCACAAATATAAATAGAAAGTGCATTGTCGGTACACACCTCCTACTGTACACTGCACAAACAGTCCTGACTTTGTTTTAACTTCTCAGCCTGCACAGCGAAAATGTCACTGGCGGCTATGGATCACCTCCGTTGGGTAGAAGACATGTTGAATACCCATTTTTGCGAGTACGGCAACCATACCGTGCAAGGGGGGTCTTCAAAGGCGGTCACTATGGCCTTCATTTAGCCAATTGGGTGCTTTTTCTGTCAAGGGCCTTCTGGGCTATCTTTCGGGTTTCTAAGGTTTTAACTGTTAGGCTCCTAATTGCTATTTGGCTATATTTCTAAATAAACAATTGCAGAGCAGAAATGGCCTCGCAGCAGAAAAGCGATCGTAAAGCAGAAAGGTAGTCGCAGAGAGGTTAGGTAGGTACCTAGGGAAGGGAAGGGAAGTAGGGATAGTACCTTTCTTCTTAAAGTTAAAGTCGAAGTCGAAGTTAAAGTTAAAGTTTACCAGCCCTTTTAAATCAAAATTAGAATTAAATTCGAATAGCTTACCCTAAAGGGTAAAAATCTAAAGAGGCGAGCAGTGGGAAAGGAAAGAAAGGGATTCTTCTTCGACTAGCTATTATCCTAAAGCAGGGAGGGCTACTCTAAGGGAATTAGTAAGGGATTTACTCCGAAGAAAGAAACCTTCCTACCAGAAGCCAATTCCGCAAAAAGTTTACTTCCACTCTATAACTATATTACTTTTCTGCGATTATTTTCCACCTTTAAAGCCTTTTTTTTTAATTTAGTAGGAATTTATATAAAGTTTATAACCTATAGTAAATTAGAGGTTATACTATAAAGAACTTTAGAGTAACTATTTTAGGCGAGAAGAAAGGGCTATAAAAGAAGAAGAGTAGTTTAAAGGCCCGTAAGCTTTATAGTGACTGCTCTTAAAGACCCCCAATGCGCGGTATGGAAGTATGGTGACTGTGGAATGGTGCACTTGAAAGGCTAACTGGATCCAGAAAGTTGAGAATAGTTTAATTAAGCATGAGTCTGCTTAATTGTTACTTTAAACCTTGCTTACAGCTTTCTGAACTGTTGGTTCAAAGGGGGTTGCTAACCCCTGCACTGTAAATCCTTCGGGTTTCCACATGCATACTTAAGTACGTATATGTAGCCCTGCAAAGTTGGCTGTGCCGCAGTGGAAGGAATGGAGGCATGACTTCACTAGGTCGTGTACCGCGATATTTCAACTTTCTACCTATTCTCTACTCTACCCATCTGCCTGCCCGTATCACGAGGATTTCAACAAACACAAGCAACAGCTGTGACGTTTGTTCATCTACTTTGAAGGCCAACAAAAGACTTGAGAATGCCGCTTAGCACTCTCCCGGTGATCCCGGCCATCATCTTCGGGGTCCTTGAGCCCGCCATGCTGTCAGCCTCCCGAGGTCCTTTCCTTTCTTTCCCGTCCGGCTCTCCTCTGATTGACGATGCTGATGGATACTCTCCCTCGCAGCATATGGGCCTGGATTGTCTTGCTCCAGGATCCCTACAGCTACTACGCCTCCCAGTCCCCCGTGCCCGTGCCGTTGCCCGTCGAAGGTGGCTTCCCAGGACAGGCTCTCTCGCTCTCGCTGCAGTTGGGCAACATATTTTTACTCCTGGCGGGCATCGCTGTGGTTTGCTGCTTCTCGTCCAGCCCTGGGACGGCGCGCTGGTACCTCGTTGCGGTGGCCTTTGCAGACTATGGGCACATCTATGCTGCGTACAGGGGCATCGGGCCTGAGGTGTTTTGGGACGTGGCCCAGTGGAACGACATGCTCTGGGGGAACGTTGGCGCGAGCGCGGTGCTGAATCTTGGGAGGTGGCTGACGGTTTTGGGGGCATTTGGGCCTATCAGGAGCAGCGACGGTGGTGCTAGTGCGCTGGGGAAGAAGCGGGCCTGAGCACTGAAGCTACCGAGGTAGACTACCCAGACGTGCCAGGCTCCAGGTACCTGCCGAGATACTGTAGACTACACTACCTACTCCGTATAGGCAAGCAGACCGGTGCTTCTTGCCTCTGCCTTAATCATCATGGCATCCCATGCAGTCTCTACAGGTTGCTTCAATTACTTCAGCACCAATGCACATAGACCCTCGTCGTCCTCATCGTCCTTCTCCTCCCTCGCTTCGATGAGCTGCACATTCAGTCCTGTCTCGCCGGGTCCAGATCAACCTTGCCAACGATGCTGTCAATCTCAGCCATCACCTCTGGCGTCAGCTTGTCCAGTGCCTTCAGAGCTGCACAGTTCTCCACCACCTGCTCCGGCCTCGAAGCCCCCGTGATGACGGCCGACACGTTCTCGTTCTTCAGGCACCACGCCAGTGCCAGCTGTGCACGCGTGATCTCAAGCTTGTCTGCGATCGGCTGATGATCACCCCAAGACCGCCTGTCAGCCATGCTCTTGCCAGCTACACGATACAATGTACGGATTCCAGGCTCGGTGGATTCCAAGTCGGAACCGAGACCCGAACCGAAACTGAAATCACCAAGGAAGCTTTGTCGCTCACCTTCAGCTGCTTCGCCTTTGCAATCGTATCCTGCCACTCCGCATTCGCAAACGAGTCTCGGACGGAGCTCACAAACTTGTCGTCGCCCTTGGCAAACCTCGACCCTGCTGGTGGCTTGTCGGGGCTGTCGTCGTACTTGCCGCTCAGCAGCCCAAACTTGATCGGGCTGAAGGTCGTCAGGCCGATGCCGAACCGACTGTACAGCCGCTGGAACTCGCCCTCGACCTTCTTCCTCGAAAGCATGTTGTAGAATGGCTGCTCCACCACCGGCGCGATCAGTCCGAGCTGCTTTGCAATACCGCAAGCCTCTGCAATCTCATCCGCCGACCACTCGCTGGTGCCCCAGTACATTGCCCACCCCTTCTGATCGATGACGTGGTTGAAGGCCCGAACAGTTTCCTCCATCGGCGTCAGACGATCCGGCCGGTGGGCGTACACAATGTCGACATACTCGAGATCCAGACGCTTGAGCGACGCCCTGAGGCCCTCGATGATGTGTTTGCGTGACAGGCCGTGGTTGTTGACGAGCACCTCCCCATTGGCCCCTCCCCAGTTGAGCTTGGTGCTCACCACAATGTCGTTGCGCTTCCACCCAAACTTCTTGATCGCCTGGCCCATCGCCACCTCGGACTGGCCCCCGGCGTAGCTACGACACCCTCAGAATCACATCCCCTGTTGTTCTTGGTAGGCCTCAGACACTTACCTTTCAGCCGTGTCGAAGAAGTTGATACCCAGGTCATACGCCTGCTTCATGCACGCAAATGTGCCCTCTGGCCTGGATGTCAGTGTCTGCCAGCCTCAGAGGTCTCCCGCGCGCGGTCCCCATCACACACCGTTCTCAAGCTGTCCACCGAAGCTGAGAACGCTGTCAGCACATCGGACGCAACCTCTATTGGGGGCCGGGGTCTTGAGAAGACGTACGTGAGCCATCCACCCAATCCAAGCACGGAAACATGCAACCCCGAATTGCCTACGCCGCGTCAGATCTCGATGTCTTGCCAGCATTCGGCTTGCAATGAACCGTACCTAGCCTCCTGTAGGCCATTCCGGTCTTTCTAGGTTCTTCCCAGGCCATTTTGAGCGTTCCGATTGTGGCGATTTCCGATGATGGAGATTCTGGCAAAAGCAATGGCGAGCTGAGCTCTTGAGTTTGTCCACAGGTTGATGCTGCAGGGTGCAGAAGTCTTGCCAGAATGGTTGCCTCTACAAACCTTTCTTTCGGCTGAGTGACCTAGTCGGTCATCGGTCGATGAGCGGAGAAATTCTCGGCATTGTTGGACCGGTGGACCGGGGACTCAATGCAGTGGTCTGAACCGGTCTGAACCGGCGCTTTTCGGCGTCAGTATCGTGAATCCACGTTCCGAAGATCAACACGCGCATGCCTTTTCATTCTGTTCACTGTCGCATCATGGAACACCAGGCGATCAAATTACTCGTCATCTATTCGCCACTTCAAGCATCGTGTCTATTCAATCCCACTACAGTACACAATGACTCATGTCCACGAAATCCGCAGCCCATCCATCCCACGACTCATTTACCGGCTGCGTGAGGAACAAGGTGGCCATGCCTTCATCAGAACCAGCCTCGAGCACGCGTTGGCTCGACCCTTGCCGAACATCAGTCCACAGCGGTAGCTGCATGCGCAGAGGATCATTCAATCTCGTCATTGTATCGACGTCCAGGTGCGCCGAGTTGGGCGCCCTCCTCAAGGCCTGCAGTCCAGCTTCGAAAGATGCATCGCTGACGTTGTCGTCGCCGGCTTCATATGTCTCTACAGTTGGGTTCGGTACCAGCTTCGCCGACCCAACGCTCTCCACCTCGGCTATCCTCGCACATAACAGGGTGAGAAGGGTCTTGTTGCCCCCGCGCGACGAGGCAAGAAGCCTCTGTAGCTTGATGAGCATCTCTACAGGTCGTATGTCAGTGTTGGCGACATCTCGGGCCATGCCCGAACCCGTCGTCAACGTGTATATGTATTCCGTGAGCGCACTGGCAATCTCAAAGATCTTGAGCTCTATGGTCGGACCGTGGGCTTCAAGTGCCGTCTTTGAGCAGTGACAGATGTGTGATAAAAAGTCGGCCACGATGCGGTACGGCTGCGAGCGATGAGTTTCTCGCTCGGAGAGCGTGGCTGCCTTGGACCGCCGCAACGACGCTCTCCACACCACCGCCTGCATCCAGCACTTGGTGACGCATATGTCGGCCCTCTGTACATCGTTGCTCTCACACTCATCTGATGAGATCTCCTGCAGGCGGTGCTGAAGATACTCCAGTCGATTCTCCTGATGCGTCTCAGTGTCGTCATCGGCCTGCGTGAGCAGATCGAAGGCTCCGCTCTGGTCGAATAGCCAGAAGAGGTCGACCAGCTTTTTAAAGGCTGGCAAGATGTGCGCTTCATCGAGCTCGACGGTGATCCTGTCCACGAGCAGTGGGAAGCTGGCCTGCCACTTCAAGACAACGGGCAGCTTGTGCAGCATGGCTACGCCTCTCTCCGTGACGAAAAGCAACCACAGAGTGCGGCGTCTCACCTGCTGCTCCTCTGGGGCCAACAAGACGTAGGACGACTTCCGGTGGAGGCCCATGATCTGTGCGATCGTGATGGCCTCTCGAAGGAACATCAGGCTCTTGGTCCCCCCTGGGCTCTGGTTCTCATGATAAATGTGTTGGAAGAATGCTATTCGAACCATGTTGAGTCCCGCATCTGGGCCATCGTCTCCGTTCGCGTCCTGCAGAAGCAACTTCGTTCTTTGACACTCCGCAGTCATAGACGCAGCCGTCGCTGGATCATTATCGTCTGTCCTCCCTTCGAAGGGCAACTTGAGCTGTACTATCACCGCTGCACACACTGCGTTTGCAAGTGTGTAGGTCCCAAGATCCGTGGGATCTTTGAGAAGTAACGCTATGACGTCCTCAGCATCGAGGATGGGCCATACTGGGAAGAGACGGAGGCGGTAAATGCACAGTCGAATGATCAGGGATGACACAGGGGTTCTTTGGGAGCAGGTGGATCCGCCATCTTTGCCTCTCACCAGGGACTCTCCGGAAGGCGGACTCTGGCCTCCGGGAGAAGATCCGCCGACAGGCACATCATCAACCAGGCGACCAGTGTTGCTGCTGCGCCCACACGAGCTCTGCCCCTCCTTGCGACTTTGGGTGTTCTGTATCTCCTGCAAGGTCTTTGCTCTCAGACTTCGAGGGCCCCTCGTTGCCTGGCGTTTATTGAAGGTACACTCGATTCCGATGGAGAAGCATCGCGTGCAGGGTGGCTCTTCAGTACATCTCACTTTGCGAATCTTGCAGCCGTCGCAAGCTCGGCTCCCGATTTTGCGTCGAGGCAAGGCGGACATGCTGTCCTCCCCTTTTCAGCGTGTAGACCCACTTGCTGGGCTCCCTCAAAGGTGACGAGCATGCAAAGCAACATGCGAGCACTGTGCAATGCAGGGACCCGAGGATCTACCACGTCATGCTCAGCGGGCCGTCCCTATGTTTCGTCCGAGCTGTCAATACCAGTCAGTCGGTTTCGTTGGGAATGTCGTGATCCGGCGCAACGATGAGATGCCTGGGAATGGACGGCTGGCTGTGAGGGGAGAGGTTGAGCAAAGACAGAGAGTGGCCACCACCGGCACCTGGAGGGCGGGAGCGAGTGCCCTGGCTCGAGCCTGGGCTCCTCGACAACGACCCGCTGAACCCCGATTACCCCAGATTCTGAAGTGGGTCCTGTCCTTGCGCCATTCCGCTCCACAATGGAATCATGCATTAGCGTGGTTCTGTTGTGGATCGTCCTTGGACCCGCTCTGCCACCTTGGCGAGGGCACCGGAGGATTACCAACGAGGGGACGCAGTCTTTGGTGTGAGGCCATGGAATGGCTCCAAGGCCAAACATCAGGGACAACATGATAGAACTAGGCTTTGGAAAGGGGCTTTCGTGCGGCATTGGAAACACCTTCCACGGAGAAGCAGACACACATGGCATTGAGAGCAAGACCATTTTGCCACAACAACCTCGACCGCGACGTATTTCGATCGCAAGAATGGAGTAGACAAAGTTGGAGAGAGGGAGGGAGCATGGCTGGGGAAGCTTCTCCCAATCTTGCGCTACCTACTGCACTCTCAGTACACGAAACGGAAGTCCAGCCTTTTGTTTCCTTCCTTCTCCCTCGCCTCTGTGTCGTTCTGATACGCAGCCTTCTCCGCAGCACTCATTGTCTCCCACTGCCTCTCCTTCTTTTTGTTCAGGTACACCAAGACCTGTCGCTGCACCAAAATCGATGCCAACGATAGCACGCAAATGGCCAGCAGGACTGCATTGCCGTGCTTGTAGTACGGAGAGTCCCAAGACCTATAGATCTGTGACCCAATGAGACTCCCGACCTGTACGATCACGTTGTAAGTTGCCGCGGTAATGGCTCGCTTCTTCACGTCGAAGGTGTTCTCGGAAAGCCAACTCGAGATGATGGGGTGGAAATAGGGGTATCCGGAAATCAAAGTGACCAGCGAGAAGCGGCCCCAGTCCCGGCCTCCATCCGGAAGCGTCAGCATCGAAATCAGCAACGGCATGATCCAGAACTCGCCGAAGAAAGCATGGAATGCCCGCTCGTTGAAGTAATCACTGCTGAATGCCAGTGCCAGCATGGTGATGATCTGGAGGACCGCCGAGGGGATGGTCAACATGTTCGAGTTGAACGTGGAGAACCCGAGCCTCTTGAGGGTCAAGGTCAGGTATGCCTGCACGGGGGTAGCAGGAATATAAGCGACCAGGCCAACAAAATACAGTCCCCACATGGACTTGTCTGCCCAGGCTCCGCGCACGTCTTTCCAGGCCACCGGCTCCTTGATCCCCGTGAGGCCCTTTGCTGGGTCGTCACGCAAGATGCGCTGTTTCGACATGCTGTCAGCAGGCTGCTCTCCTTGACCGAGGCGGCGGCGGCGGCGCATGAACCACACGACTTACGTTGACCATAATGACCTCTTCGCGCTCTGTGTACCAGGGCTTCCGCCAGAGAGGCCCCTTGGTTGACACAGGAGATATTGGGAGGTACAGAAACGCCGCGACGGCAATGACGCAGGTCAGTAGGCCCTCGAGCAAGAAGAGCCAAAACCACCCTGGCTTGCCGCCAATGCCTCGCATCTCAAGAATGCCTGCTGCTAGCAAGGCAGATATGACCCGCGCAATATTCAGGGTGGACCAGAAGGCGGCCAGCCGTAGCGACAGCTCTTTCGACTTGTAAAAATATGTAGCAAAAAGGATCGTACCCGCTGGTTGAAGATGAGAGTCAGCGATTGTCCAGAACAGGAGTCGCTCACGACGTTGAATCAGGAAACGAGGGACAAGGTCCGCCCCAAAGGCTTCACCTACGTATGAAACCGCCCTCGCACAGTCCAATGAAGGCGCGGGTGACATAGAATGACGCGCGGTCCGTCATCCAAGCCTGGGCCCACGAGACAGTTCCCCAGGAGAACATCATGGCGGGCAGGATATATTTGAAGCCATACCGCTTGATGAGGACCTGGACAGGGAACTCGGCGGCCAGGAAGCACAGAAGCTGGATTGTGGTGCCGTTGTTGTAGTCGTCCGTCGACAGGTTGAGGTCTTTCAGCAGGCTGTCGGCCAGAGCGTTGGACAGGTTGCCACGGTCAAGCTGGAGGCCGAAGAACATGACACACAGTGCCGAGAGCAGGTACGTGTCCGTCTTCCGAACGACGCGGCGCTCCTCGGCCTCGGTCCATGTCGCTGTTGGGTCGAAGCGGTGCCTCCCCTCATAGCTCTCGTGAGGGGGAGTCACGTCGGCGAGCGCATCGCGGCCGACATTGACGGCCGAGACGGAGCCCTCAGCGCTGACTGACTTGGCCGGGAAGGATTCAACGTCCTTGGTGTCCATGATGGAGGTAGACGTGCAGGCAAGATTTGACTCTTGTGGGCTGTACCGTATCCTGCTGGGAATGGTCTCCCCTCTACACGCAAGGGCGACGTCGTCTTGGGCCTCGTCGAGTGTTGTCTCAGAGTGTGGATATCAGAGCACCTGCTCACAGCCCATACAAGGCCCAGGGCGATACTTATGTAGGTATGGACGGTGTGAAGTAGGATCCCGCCGGGTTACCCATCAGCCACATGCTCGCTCCTGGAGATGCCAAAGCTAGTGACATGGGCATGGCACATCATGTCGTCTGTCAAATTTAATCCGCCAGGGGGAGGGGGATGCGCATGGATATGGACATGTACCTTGGTCAAGAGCCCGGGGAGGACCGAGGTATCTGGGCTTTCCTCGCAGAGAGGAGACGCAGAGTGGGCGCTCCTCTTTGTGACCAGTGACGCTGCAATTTGATGGCGAGGAGCAGAGGAGCACTGGTCGATTGGTGTCTAGCCTGTTGCTCTAGGCCTCTTTGGTCAAGTCAACGCCCAGCTCGGCGGACCGACATGGGTGTCTCGGAACCTTGAACGAATGCAACGCCGGGGCACTTGGCTTGTTTTGTGGGGTGTAGCCGCAATCACTCACTCCGGAGCCAGATGGCGCGATCACTCCCACCTTCTGCAGCTCCGATATTTTCTCCGCCCTCGTGGCGGCATTGAACTCCGCCGCGTCGTACCGAGACGCCCTGCTCCTCTTGGCTCTCTCTCTGTCGAGTCATCTACGGTGGGGATTGGCCGCCTGGTGCTGGCACACAAGGGTGGCATTGCCAACTTCTCTGGCTGTGCCGTGCTTTATACGCAGTCGATGTGTACATTACATATTTTACGACAAACAGCACCGTTCGTCTTCCGATCGCCTGAGCGGGTGCTCTCATCAGCCGATCTTCCCGGCAGCGAAACCTAGCCCATGAACTAGAGTCCGTTGACAGTCGTTATAGAATAAGTATCCGGCCTACGCCTCTTGAACCCCCGCCAAAATTTCTGGCCCCTCGTAGTCATAGCCAAGCACCAAGTCCTCGGGATACTTTTCAGCGTCAATATCATATCATCTTTACTACTCCGTGGCCGTGCCCTACTAACCTCCTGAAGTCGAAGTCCTTGAAGACCGACCACCACCATGCCTTCTGTGGCGTTACCCGCGGGTGAGCGACAGCTTGACGGCCAGTTCTTTGGTGGCAACGCCCAAGCTCATCCTCGTCTGCTTAAACCACTGAGGTATGCCGGCACGTTGGACAACTTTACGCACCAAGATGTGACTCCCGTGCTTGGCCGGGAATATGAAGGTCTTCAAGTGAGGGACCTACTCAAATGGGGCGATGACATGATTAGGGACCTTGCTGTCACGAGTGAGCCTCACCAAAAGCCACAGAGCCCCCTCTCTCAGGCTATGTCGAGCTAGGCTGACCATGGACCTGTGTTCTTCAGTCTCTGAACGAGGGGTGGTTTTCCTTCGCGATCAAGATGTCACGCCGACGGAAATGAAGGACTTGATGCTGAGGATCACAGAACTGGCCGGTTGTGTAAGCCCTTCCTCCCTTCATCTGAACATATCCAGGGACATATAAGGGGGAAATCCCATGCATGTGTGAGATGACGCGGACTAACACCAAGACAAGCCTGAATCATCCGGTCTCCATGTGCATCCCCTGACGGAAGAGGGCAGCGAGCTCGGCGACCAGATCTCGGTCATCAGCAGTGAGAAGCAGAAGAAAGGGGGCGGCCTGACCCATCAGCTCTCAGACGTGAGCAGGTTTGCCTCCGCGGGCTGGCACAGCGACATTACCTTCGAGCCAGTGCCCTCTGACTATGCCATGCTCAAGATCCACACGCTCCCACCCACGGGCGGCGACACTCTGTGGGCCTCTGGCTACGAGATTTATGACAGGCTGTCCGCCCCCATGCAGAAGATGCTTGAGGGCCTGACGGCGACGCATGATGCCAAATTCTTCCTGCAGGAGGCTGAGAGGTTGGGAAACCCGTTGAGGAAGGGCATCAGAGGGAATCCCCTGAATCAGGGTGATGGGCTGACAGCAGTGCACCCCGTCATCCGCACAAACCGTAAGTCACCCGGTTTGGCTTCTTCACGCACATCGGGGCTTCGACTGACGTGATGCCATCTAGCTGTGACGGGTTGGAAGTCCGTCTACGTCAACAAAGGATTCACCAAACGGATCAACGGCGTCACCAAGGACGAGTCGGACATGATCCTTGGCTACCTCTTCAACCTGGTTACGCAGAACCACGATGCGCAGGTCCGATACAAGTGGCGCAAGAACGACCTGGCCATCTGGGACAACCGGAGCATGTGGCATTGCGCGACCTACGACTACGTCGAGGCCCGAGCGGGCGACAGAGTGTGTTCTCTGGGTGAGGCTCCATATCTGGATTTGGCGTCAAAGAGCCGGAAGCATGATCTTGGACTGTTGTAGAGAATGCACGGTGGTCCTTGGCAAATACATAGGCGATTCTGGGCCTATGCTTGCGTCCAGATGCGCTAATTCACAAGTTCTCATCTGTCATCGATGCTCAGCATCTGCAACCCGTCGCTGTTTGTGTGTCGCGGCTGCGCCCAGCGACTCACCAATGTCCTTGAGCGTAGCAGCTAGGGACAGCTGGCGGCAAACGATGGGCGCTCTGGCTTGGTTGAAATGGACGAGCAGGCCTCTAAGTCACGCAGTCAGTGGCATGCGACCTCGTGGCCGTGTAAGGTGAAGCTTGAAGTGCAAGCGCTTTCTTAGTTCGGCCTTGGGCTCAGGGCGAGTTCACACAAAATCCAATTTCTACAGCAATCCGCATACGTATCCCGTCTCTCCTCTCGAGTCGGAGAAGTTCGAACAATGCTACAACATAGCAGGAAAATTGTTGTTGAGTTATCACGATGGCACGATCAATACCCACGCAGCCGGCAGCAGAAGAGGCTGCATTGAACGGTCTTTCTGATTCCGGGCCAACCCAGCAACAAACAAGCCCGAATACTATGCCTGATCACCAAGATGACGAGTGTAGCCCTTGTATCTCCACGGGCCTTGAAGCCATGATCAGGCAGTCTGAGGTGCCGGATGGGATGTCTATCCACACCAAGAATGGATCTGACAGCCCAGCAGCTGCTGAACAAATCCATCGCGACATAGCGCCTGAAGTGCAAGCCGATTCTCAAGAGAAGACCCGAACCGAGCATGTATCAGGCCCGGGGATGAAGACATATGCCATGTCACGCGTCTACGCCACCTCCCCATGCACATGTGAGCAGAGTCAGGCACATGGACGAAATGAGCAGCACGGGAGCTGTCTTGGTCGCCCAAGGCTGAGGCGACGCCACTCTTCGCCAGGTTCACAGCAGCTCTCAAGCCATTCGTCGCCCCTGAGGTGTCGGCCGAGGCAATTATCGATTCCCGATTCAGAATCACAATACGCGGCGAGCGAGAATGGGACGTTGGCTCTCACATTCACCGTCGCCGAACACCAACACCACGTTGCCGTGGCGGAGCGGTGGAGCGAGGAGTTCCATGAGACGCGGGCTGCAGGCTGGCAAAGCACGGCGGCGGCCTTGGGCGAGGCGTGGAGACACTGGTGTTTTGCGCAGCGGAAGGTCATGAGGATTTGGCTAGACAACTATGTCCGGGAAGACTTGCCAAAGCTTTGGCAACCAATGGACGACTTCAGCTATGTCCTGAGTGTGTATTCCTTTCTTGAAGGGGTGCGGGATCGTAACTTGCAGCCGCAATTACGAACACAGTACATGGGTTGGAGGTCACCGGAGCAACTCAAGTTGCACGGGGACTTGGGGCTCACGGATGAAGAGGAAGGCCCTTCGGAGGATACACTGGGCGATGGCTCATCACAAGGAGATGATGACCTCACAGCCACGGCAAGCAAGTATCCGCTCACACTCCATCAGCACTTGAACGTCGGGCGAGTCTGTAGCGACGCGGAAAGGATATTGAGAAACGTACATTATTGGTTCGTCGAGTTCCAGAAGCGTCGGGTGATTTTCGCAGGGGCAATCAGGGAGTTTGGCCTTCCAAGGGAAATCAAGGCAGAATGCCGATCGAGTCTCGAGGAGGCTGGCAGAGAGTGCTCAAGCCTTGCGCGGGCTCTGGTCGCAGAGCTCAAATCCTGTCGCATCCGACTGTGCGAGGCGCTGGGTCTGGATCCCGACAAAGTCCCTGGCGGCGATGCCACAGCGAAGCCGAGCATGACTGTCATGAAGTACGACAAAACCCCCGACATTCCTGTTCCCAGCCAGGGCAGCTCGGAACTTCCACGGCACTTCAGACTCAAGAAGGCCGCCCTCCAGGCCAGCCGCGTCGCCCTCAAGGCCAACCTCTTCATAAGTTTGCTGCCTTGCAAGATCGCAAAGAAGTCGCTCGAGCGGATGCTGGTCAAATCGACAAAGATGGCCGATGATGCCAGGGAGGCGGGCGACTACAAGGCAGAAACTGCAGTGCGCAGCCTGCACAACAAGATCAGAAAGGTGTCGGAGAGGGCGAGCCAGGAATCCCCCGACGTGAAGCCCCGGATGACGCTGCTGGACTCGGCGACATGGCCGTCCGTCCTCAGCCCACGGAAGGACATGGAGGTCAAGGTCCATGGCCCCCACAGATCGTTACCCGTCGAGACCTTTATAGATATGTTAAAAGCTACCCCAAAGAGCGCCTCGGAAGGGAGTCTATGTGTGCAAGGTAGTCTCGACGGGCCCAGCAACCATGCCCCGGCCGCTTCCACCACAACAACTCCGCAGGGCTCACCCATTGAGCGAGAGGGCGAGGACCATCAGCCCCCGAGCAACGTCGGGCTCGACAACGGGCGGGGCTAGAGGCTGAGACAGACAAGACTTGAACGGGCCGATGCATGCTGCGGCCTTTATGTAACTCGGAGATGATTACATCAAGAATGCGGTCCAGATGAGAAGACCTATTCCAGTGCGGTTTGATGAAAGGCCAGCACGGTGTAGCCACGATTAATGTCCAACAAAAACCCTGTTGAAAGAATTGCCCTCGTTCTCAAACCGTTGAGCATAGCTTTATATCCTATATGCTTGAGCAAAGCAATACAACATTGCACCATTTCACTTCTGTTCCTGTGTCTGTAACTGATTGCATGCCTTGGAAATCATAAATTCTTGCCAACGCAACTGTTTCTTGTGCAACCAAATGCCCGAGTTCCCTTTCCTGCAGGAGTCGAGGCGTATTTTGGGTAGAACCCGTCTCAATCTGGTAGTGTGATTCATCAATATCTTATTTGATTCTTTCTAATACTTGATGATTGGGCAAGTAGGCTCCGGAACCTTGCGGTCTTAATATTTCGGACCCTAGGGTACCGCACCTGAGCATGCTAGTTTCTCCGTTCTGTCGACAGAAAGGTAACAGACACTCTCCAAGTGTGGGAAGGAAATTATCTAAATGAGGCTGCTGTTAGTGGCATACTTGCCTTGGAGATAAGCTATAAATCTTGTCCTCTCCCACACATGACAGATATGATGCGGGTTACTGGGGTTGTATCAATGTTATAAGTTGTACATAGCAGCCAGAACAAGAAGATCCTGATGATATTGTCCAAGGAAGGTAAGTGAAACCAAAGAAGTGTCACTCAAAAACTGACTGACTTCGTATGATATGCACAAAAGCCTAAAGGGAGTGGCGCCGGCATAGGGAAGGGAAGAACCTACTTCTTCTGTCTGTCGGCCAGCGCAACACTACCCAGATATTACACTCCGTTGTAGTCTCACAGTTGCAGCCTCGGCTTGCCCGCAGATCCACCTTGCAGATCCACCTTGCACAGAACGAGAACGTGCGCCAGACCTCTTGAAAAGCTTCGCATGTGAATTAATCTTGCTGGCCTGTGAATATGGAAAGCCCTATCAAAGCCTCACCATAATGCCAGCAGCATTTCTATTTATTGAGGTGTTGCAGTACCTGTAGCTCATGCAAGTGGGAGAGTTAGAGGCCGGGCCATGATGCACTCCCCGTCTTCTGTTGTCCATCACACCATCCTTCCTTTCGTGAAACCGCAGGACATGCCTTCCATGGTGCAAGCATCACGCCGCAGGACCAGTTGGTAATGGCCTCAGCCATGCACGTAGATACCGGTAGAGCGAACGCCGTGTGCCCCTCTTTGCCGCCTGTAGCTGGCCGTTCAAATGCAGTGTCTCAGTTCCCCAACGCCGTGCAGGAGGATGCATGATTCATGGGGAGATTCGTGAATATACCGGTAGTCAGAACAAACATAATGGCCCGAGTCATGGTGGTGGTTGTTGGTGTATTCCGTTGCGACGCCATGCCCTCGGGCGGGCGCCCAGTAGTCCGCTGCTCACATGAAGATGCCGACCCAGGCAGCGTTGGGGGACACCTCGGACTCGCAGTCGTCGACGGCACAGAAGATCTTGATCGACTTGGACGTCTCGCTGGGCTGGAAGCGGAAACCGGTCTTGGCGGCCGCCGACTCCTTGCCCTTGCTGTGCTTCTTGCGGTTGTCGTAGCAGTTCTTGCAGTAGACCTGGAGGGGAGAAGGGGCCAGTTAGCAAGCTCCTGACTTTTTTTGCGGGATGTTGGGGGGGAGGGGGAATTTGGGGGGAAACAACGAGACTAGAGACAACAAGTCGTGTGTACGTACATGGCCACAGTTCTTGACGGCCCAGAAGTGATGCTCCTCCTGACCCTTCTTGCTCCGGGGCTTCTTTGCAGGCTGCGGGGTGTCGTCCTCGTCATCGGGCGAGTACTTCAGCTCGCTGTCACAGCTGGGGCAGACGACCACCAGCTCCTCATCCGGGCTGGCGTCGCCTCCGTCTGGGCGTGTGTCACGGGTGAAGCCCGGTCGCGCGGGAGGCGGGGCCTGGAAGTCGGGCCTGGGCGTGGGCTGCCGTCCGCCGTAACCACCGAAGCCATTGGCCTGGTAGTTGAACTCGGGAGGGTTGCCTGCGAGAGGGTTGGGATTCATCGGGAAGGCGGGTACGGGCATGGCCCCAACAAATTGGACGTCAGCTTCGCGTGGGTTGACGGCGTGGGCGAGGAGGCCTGGGAGCAGACCACGAATCGAACCGATGAGGTGGCGGCCGAAGTCCTGGTACTGGGCGCGATGTGCAGGTGCAGGAGGGGCGGGCGGTGGCAGGCGGCGGTTGCGGTTGACAGGCTGGTTCAGTCGCGCAGCGGCAGGAGGCGGAGGCAAACGACGGTCGTCGGGGATGTTGTCGTCTGGTGAGTCAAGGGTGAGGTCGATTACGGCGGCGGCATTCCCGTTGAGGATGCTACCGTCGCTGCGGTTGAGAGAAGGCATGCGTCCATTCTGCGACATGTGTCTCCGCGGGTTTCGGGGAGCCTGGTACGGCGCAATATCGTTGTCCTCCTGCTCCTCCTCGTCGTCATCTACATCGAGAATGTGAATGTGGTTATGGTTATGGTTATGGTTGTGATTGTGATTATGATTGTGATGATGGTTGTGACGGAGTATGTTGATGGGTCTGTGGCGTTGAAGGACAGGACTGTCGGGCTCTTCTGTCAGGTCAATCACAGGGACATGATTGTCCAAGTCGAGGTCCATTTCAATATCCAGGTCAAGGTCCATCAGGTTCTGGCCCCGGTGGTTGTGTTGGCGTTGCTGCCTCTGGGGCCTCTGGGGCCTCTGGGGCCTTTGTTGTCGGCG
Organism: Diaporthe ilicicola; assembly: GCA_023242295.1. Lineage (NCBI taxonomy): Eukaryota > Fungi > Ascomycota > Sordariomycetes > Diaporthales > Diaporthaceae > Diaporthe > Diaporthe ilicicola. The sequence continues at coordinate 143,705 of JALPVH010000031.1, read as the reverse complement.
TGGGGGTGTTGGAGAGGCAGCAACTTGGCGCTGGTACACCACCTCAATGAGCTCGTCGTCATGATCCATACCGTCACTGTGGTCCAAGTCCTCCTGGCCCGACCCCTCGTGGTCCTCTCGGTCCTCTCGGTCCTCTGGGTCCTCTGCAACTGCCCTCCTTACTGGCCTAACGGGCCTCCAATTGCCTCTTGCTGGGTGCGGGTGTCCAGCCTCCCTGGCGAACCTTGCAAACCTTGCAGCCCTGCGAGCCCTCCGAAGTCGTAGGCGTTCTCGCAGCGATAGCTCCTCCTGAAGCCAGTCCAGGTACTCGTGTTCAGGTTCGTGCTCGTTCTCGTGCTCAAATCCGTTATCCTCCTCGTGGGGGTCTCCGAGATCTCGAACTGCAGCCTGCCGCTGTGGGTGCTGGCGACGGCGATGCTCGGATTGTCTGTCGTGGCTGGCAAGGTCCGCGGGTGGGTGGACGATGCCTGCGCTTAGAGAATCAGGGCGAGATCGGGAAAGAGATTGAGGTCGAGGCTGAGGCTGAGGGTGAGGACGATGGTCAGATTGGCGGTAGTTGCCGAGTGGAGGCAGGTTGTTGGGGCGGTCGGGGTGGCGGTCGGGGCGAGGAGAAAGGCTGTTGTCGAAGGCGAGGACGTGGTGTTGGTGGTGGCGGCGATGGTGGAGGAAGTGGTGGTTGTTGTGGTGGTTGATTATTGGAGGCCCAGGCAGTCGACGATTCGGGTGAATTTCCGGTGTCAGGCTTGCACGGGCTTGCCGGGCTGGATGGGGTGGCAAGCCGTGGAGACGACGGTTGTTGACGTTGTTGTAGGCCTGCAAGTGGTGACGGGGCCGATCAAGAAGTGGGTCTGGGTTAGGTGAAGAGGCGCCCGAGCCTGGGCTTGCACCATCTAGGTCTAGGTCTGCGTCTGGGTCTAAGCCTGAGCCTGAACCTGAGCCTGAACCTGAGCCTGAACCTGAGCCAGGGCCCGAGGAGTTGGAGTTGAAGTTGAGGTCGGAACCAGAGTTTTCAGAATCAGAGATAGACAGGCGAGGCGCTGCACGCACGTGCAGCCTTGGGTCCTCGTCTAGATCTGCTGCCGAGTCCGAGTTTGAGTCTGAGTCTGAGTCGAGGACGGGGCGGGGTAGAGGCGAAGACGATGGTGATTGTGACGGCGAGAGGAAGAGGGAGAGAGAAGAGGGTGGCTGCTGCTGTGGAATATCGCTGTCGCTGTCGCTGTCAAGTTCGAGGTTGTGGTCAAGATGCTCGCCGCCGCCGCCAGAGACTGGGAGGTCAATGTCGTCAGAAGAGGAAGCAGAGACTGAGCCAGCAGAGGCAGATAGCGACGAGCGCAGGGGGAAGGGGAAATCTGGGATTCGGTTCAGGTTCAGGTTCAGGTTCAGGTCCTGGTTCTGATTCTGATTCTGATTCTGTAAGTGGAAGTCCCGGTCGAATCCGTCGCTGTCGTCGAGTCCGAGTTGGAGGAGCTCGTCACCGTCGTCGCCGTGCTCCAGGAAGTAGCCGTCCCCTAGCAACGCGAGATACGGCGGGGGGCCCAAGGGGTCGAAGGCTAACGGAGATCTGCTCATACTGGGAAGCCGAGGTCAAAGCATCCTTTTTGCGGGTCCTTGGCTCTGGTCCTTGTCCTTTTGCCCCTTTCTCCTTTGTCTCTATGTACTGTAATTACGATTAGGGGACAGTTCGTATGTGTGTGTATTCTTTTCTTGTTTGATTCAGAGGGGAGGGCTAGCAGCTGCTGAAAAACCACAGCGTGGCGATGCGAGTCGCGTCGCAGAGGAACGAGTCGCGTTGCAGAGGAATGTGGATGAGCGAGGGGAAAGAATACAGGTGAACAAACAGAGGAAAAGAAGACACATGACAGGGGGGTTCACTGTCTGGTGTGTATCGAGCTAATAAGGCTGTAGTTGGAGCGAGCTGGAGCTGGAGCTGGAGCCTGAGCCGGAGCTGGACTCGGGCCTGGGGAATCTTTCTGGATGTGCAGGGAGATAAGACGGGGAAAGCAAGAGAACATCGCGCCTCACCCTGCTGCTTTGCTTATACTCCACCCTTCGATCATCAAACTTCAGTCCATGAAGAGGTCAAGGTAATTTATTTGCGTGAGTGACTGACATTCACCTGGCCGCCTTGTGTCAAGCTGCCGGCACTATACAAATGCACCAGCATATCAGCTCCCAAGCATTTTCCAGTTGTCTCTTATCCTCTGATTTGTTTTTTGCCCCCCTATTGTTTTCCCTCCCTCCCAGCCAAAAGAAGCAGCACGGACCACATCCCGCAATTCGCCCTACAGGTACATAGGAGGGTCTGGGGTCTGGCAAGTGGGGAGCATTGCAGACTTCCCCCCAAAGTAGGTAGACTACCTAGGCACCTAGGTACCTGGGTACATACCTGGATACAGTTGATGGGCCAGTTCATCCAGCAATCATTGCAGTGAGTGCAGTCTACAGTTTATTACGGAGCACGTCTCTTGACAGCTTCAGCTTCTTTGCCTTTAACACGACCACCCACATACAGGGACATAATGCAGGCCTTTTTGGGCATTGCATTTCCGGTCCAAGCAATCCAGTCCAATTATCATGTCAACCAAGGTCCTTGCTGTGCTTTTCGCTTTCATCCTTCCCTGGGTCCCTTCCCAGGATGTTGACACTTTCTTTTCCCATGATATGTAAACAGTACATTCTAGCCCTGCCTGTAGCCCTCACACAGAGCCTCAGGTGCACTTCTCTTTGATCTGAGCTGGCCCCCCCCCGCCACTCGTGGCCTCAAGACAACCCTCTCCTCTCCGGTCTTAAGCCTCGGCTGGAGACCCCAAGACCGAGATGACACCGTCTCCGTTCACCGTGACCAGCTCCTTCGCCTGCTCGCCCCATCCCAGCCCCACTGCCGGCGTCGCGCTCTGAAGGAGCTCGCTCCACTTCTTGCTGCCCTTGGAGTATTGCTGCACCGTCACCCCGGACGGCCCGGCCGTCGCCAGGAACTGGCCCGTGTAGTCCCATGCCAGCCTCTGCACCGAGCTGCCCACCTCCAGCACCTTGGCCGTCGCCGCCGCGCCCTCCTTGCGCAGGTCAAACACCGTCACCGTCGTCTGCCCCTTGGCCGTCGCTGCGATCCAGTACCCGTTCTCCGAGAACGCGAGGCCCTCCACCGGCGCCCCCAGCTCGAACGTCGCCGCCTCCTCGCCCGTCTTGGTCAGCAGCATCTTGATCTCTCCCGTGCTGGTCCCTGCCGCGAACAGGTGCCCATCCGGGTGGAACGCGCACCTCGTCAGCGCCGCGTTGGTATACACCCGGCTAACCCTCTGCAGTGCCGAGAGATCGTACAGCACAAAGCTCTTGTCTGTGCCCACAGATGCCAGGATGTTGCCACCTGGGTGTAGTGATAGCGCTGTCGCCGCGCCGGCGTGTTCCGAGAACGACGCCACCTCGCTCCCATTCTCATACACCTTGACCGACCCCTTTGCAGTGGCGAACATGACCTTGGAACCGCTCCACAGTGTGTCTGTTATGGGCTCGTCGACCTTGAGCGACCGCTCCAGTGTGCCTGCCGTTGTCGAGAAGATGGCCACGTCCCCCTTCAGTCCGCCCACTGCTGCGTAGCCTGCTTCTAGCCCGATGGATGTCGTCTGCGGGGTGGGCAGGGACTCAGACAGCCGTGGGGCAAAGGTCGCAATCTCGTCGGAGCTGGCCCAGCCGCTGGGCACTGGTCTCTTCTTGCGGCTCTTGGACAATCTGTAAACCAGTCAAGTTAGAATCGGGGGAGGAGCGTAGTAATTATTCGAACACCAGGTCACATACTTGGCTTGAGTCTCGTCTACATGCGCGGCCAATTCCTCGGGCAGTGTCTCGTTGTCGAGAGCCATCGCATCACCATTTGCGCCGGCGCCGGACCCAGCAGACACGGTCACCCTGGACAGTGCCGCTCTGGCTTCGTCGCGCTCCCTCGTCACGCGGGCGATGACCCTGACGGCTGCATCGTGTTGATAGAGGGCGTTCGCCAACTCATCGCGTGTCTGCGAGAGCTGTTGCTTCAGCTTGAAGGTCTCGATGGCGAGGGCGTCCCACTCGTTCTGGAAGGTCGACAGGAGCGCAGGGATTGAGGTCAGGTTTGGGGCTCGGGGCCGCACGACGCGGGCGGACTGGATGGGCAGCAGGTCTTCGGGATCGAGCTCGTCGCCGGTGATGGGGTCCTTGCCATTTTCCTCGATGTACTTCTCGATCAATCGCTTCTCGAAAATAGTGCCGGTCTTCTTTGAAACGACGGGCTCCTCGGGAGCCTCACCCGAGACTATTGTGGTTGTCACTCTGTGTCAGTAGCAATGATCGATCAGGACGGACGGACGGACAGACAGAGACTTGCTGGCTGGCCCGAGAATGGAAAGGACAGAGGGCTGAGCAGCACGTACTGGCACAAAGCATCTTCTTGACTCGTATTGTCTGGATGCGCTGGTTGTTCAATGGCAGGGCCAGCTGTTGGACTTGGGTGGGCAATGGACTGCGGTGCAGTGGATTGGATATTCTTTCTTGAAGCTCAAGGCTGACCTGCACGGTTTTGCAACCGCGTTTGCTGGCTGAGCAAGGCGGGAAGACAGGGTACTTGGAACAAGGTACTCCGTACCTCCACCAGTGTACTTGCCTGGGCTGGCTGGGCTGGCTGTGACTAGCCAGCTGGGGCTCACAGCTGGCACCAGATGCCGTGGGCTGGGCGTGCAGTAACAATTACCCGGTGATCCGTGCGCCGTAATTATGGTGCAAGTTCTGGGTACGTACCTATCATGACGACATTGGATGATAGCAACCGGCACCTTAGCTTCCAAGGCCTTTGCAGGCGCGCGAGGCTATAAGCAGCAGAACGCAAGAGATAACCTGGAGATTGAAGATCGTCCCATTGAGCTGCCAACATCTCATAGAAGAGAAGCACAATATAGCACAATACAGCCCCAACTCGTATCACATATATACAACACGGCATCATGGCCCCGACACTTCCAGACGTCACCAGCCTTGCAAATCTGCCCGATGCAGAACTCACAGCCATCCTCGATCTCCTCTTCGAGCCCAGCGATGACTTGCACACCCTCGCCCTTCCAACACTACGCGCCATCACCTTTGCCTCCTACCCTGAGCTGGTAGATACTTTTCGCGACCAGCTCCTCGTCATCGCCCAGAGCGTCCACTCGGATCCGGATGCGCGCAAGCCCCTCCACTCCATCCTGGGATCCCACCCTCGGCTGGGCGAGAAGAAGGTCCACAGTGCCCAGAGCGCCGCCGAGCAGGCACAGCTGCAGAGTGGGGCCGAGCACGAGGCGGAGAGGCTGGCAGCGCTCAACACAGAGTACGAAGCAAAGTTTCCGGGTCTGCGCTACGTCGTCTTCGTCAATGGACGCAGCAGAGACGTTATTATGGATGACATGCGGAACCGAATCGATCGGGGTGACCTAGCGGAGGAGGAGAAGGAGGCTATTCTTGTGAGTCTCGGGCAAATTCTGCCATTTCAAACCAAGCTCTAATGGTTTCGCGCAGGCTATGGCGGCCATCGCCAAGGATAGAGCTAGCAAGCTCAACAAGGAGTCTGATGAGTCCACTGTTGGACGCTCTGCTCTACCCTCGGAAAGCTGAGTGATTCCTTATATACGGATCCAAGGAGCCATGGTCGACCAGATTATTCCGAAGTATTCGGAACTCTCAAACGAACAGTTTGGCTTTCCCAAACCCGTCGAAGGCTACACGCCCCCAGATGCACTGTCTAGTCTTGTCGCCTGGCTTCCACTCAACCACTACGAAAGAGGCAGTATTTCCAGGGTGGGCCAGCAATAGGGCCTATGTGCCTTGCAAGCAGGACAGAATCGATGCACCTCTATTGAGTAGGCAATGTTGCTGCTAAGGGGAGCTGCACGGGGCACGGGGAATGCAGAGGGCGCCAGAGTTGTACACGGCGGCCAAAGCACCTACTCTGCTTGGCTCGCTTGAGCACGCTCGACCTTTGTCCTTGAAGCCAGAGCTAACACCTTCCTGCGAGATATCCCGAATTTACAAAACACCACGCTGTCTAACTAAGTGCCTTCGAAAATTATATCCACAAACCAGTGGAGAGGACACATGTCACAGCTGACTAGCTTCTCTTACACGCCCACACGAAGCCGAGGTCCAACCCATGCAAAGCAGCGAGCGGACCAATACTGACATAGTGAATTCAAAGAGGGGATCTTGGAAGTGATCCCATTACTTGCAGTCCTATTTAAGTTGGCTTAATCTGAAGAGCCCATGTGGTGCGAGCGATGGCACCTTGACAAAATGAGGGCAACACCTAGCAGACAAGTTTGTTGCTGAACCAGCCTTGTTGACATTTCAAGCTCCTACACGAAGGCAAGATGGCTCTTGGAGCTTCAACTGTAGGTTCTTGAAGCTTTTACAGCCATGCAGGTTGATGACGTGCTCGAACCTCCGGTGTCGCTTTGTGTGTCCGTTGCGAAGTTAAACTCGTACGAGCTCGAAACGCCATCAGTCAGCCATTGTAGCTCAAGAGACACCAAAACTGCTGGGCACAAGCTACAGCATGTGTTTGCACAGGGCAACTTATACATCTCCAGTTAGAGATTTGAAGCCCGCTCTGCACCCGTCATCAGCATTTTCAACCTTCAAGGTGGGCTTGTCGCGTGTGTACGTACATGCGTGTGCACTATGCGACTCTGACAGCTGGAGGCACCAACCGATATCAGTCTACAGTGGAGGTGGTTACCAGGCGCCATCAGAGCCTCATGTCCGCTGCTTTGAACGACAGCCCTCCACGTTTCTGTCATAGGGCCCTGTTGTGTCTTCCCGAAAGATCAATCGTCTCCAGACCTGGTGGCGTCCCGATCAAGCAGGTCTCGTCAACCGGCAGTGCCGCGGATATCCGCTTTCCAGCCAACGGTTGGATTAGACTCTCGCACGATACTGTAGTAAGCATGCAGCATGCTTGGTCAGACGTCGGTACAGGAAGAGCTCAGGGGGGGTTTAGGGGTCCGCACTGGAAGAAGTGACTGATCGCACACGCCATACCTTGATGACAATGTCACCTAACGATTCGAGTTCTGACAAGCATTTCCTACCTGCATTTGGATCATCTCGTCTCGTCGCGTCTAGTCTCAGCAGGGCAAGGTGCGCGAGGGAATGGAGCTTGCCATATCGGCTGGTCTGTCTGCCTGTCCCTCTATTTTCCCCTCTTGTTATTGCTCGGTGAGTATGCGTACTACACTCAGACTCACCGGGCGTACATTACTACCACCCTGCAGGGCCACGGCTAATTGCAGGTGTCAAGCCCATCCGCTACGGATCAGCCTGTGGGGAAAGCATGGCTCGATCGATGTAAGTGCGGCTACGCGGAGTGTCCGCGCATGCAGTACAGTAGGTACCTAGGTAGTTTTGTACACACACACACACACACACACACACACACACACACACACAAATGTGAAAACTGTTTTCTCGACAACCCGTGCAAAACCGAAGGTGCCCGTTTCTGCATCTGGATTGGAAGGCGGGCCCAAGGAATCGTGCATGGATCATGGATTCTTCCATACATGGACCCCATGCATGCGCCTAATGCACAGCTGCAGTTAGTTGCAGCCAGGCTCATCCAGACCTGCTGGCGCCCCTAATAACCAGGCTCGCCAGAACCCGTCCAGAAGGAAGGAATTGCCATACTGCCAAAACCAGGTCGAAGCCGAGAACCTGGCTTTGGATTGGAGCTGGGATAGCTCTTCTTCTTCCCGAGCACCGCGTGACCACCGGAACGCATCATTTGGTGCTGATCGAGCAAGGGAGGGAGCTTCGTGTCCCAGCTGATTCGCCTGCCGTAGACTACCAGCCTGCACAGCTTGCCCAACTGTGACCTAGCAGGCCTAGCCGCTGCTCAGCTCATCCCCTAATGAACCCTGCCAGTAACCTTGGAAAGCTGCATGTGTGCCTAGGCCTTCTTCCACTTTATATTAATAACCCCAGAAACCTGATTACCACGGCCCAGGGCACCTTGTGTGAGGCCCAGAATTTTGCTGACCCAAGACATCTGGAGCGATGCACAGTCCGACCCACTGACTCGGACCCAATTGAACTGGCTGACTGGTCGCTTGGGTGTGGTGGCAACAGATCAATCAGGTCGTCTGCCCAGTCTGCCAGTCTACTGTATGTAGACTACGTCCACAGTCTACATATTACCTCGTCAGCGCCAGTCAGCTCGACCATCAAGCGAGCTGACTGAGCAGAACAACATTCCCAATCACAGACGAGCACCTGGCAGCGGCGGAGCACATGTGGTCCGGCCTAGACGTCTCGACCGCGTGGCCTCTGTGCCTCTGTCGGCCCTGTTGTCTCCTCGGGTGCATCTGTGCGCGATACAGTAACAGCAAGTAAAGTATGTACCAGCCATCCTGCATGGCTCGTGTTTCTGGCCCCGACCACTCACGTCGTCCTCTTCACTACCCCGACTTTTGGTCGTGTCACCCTCCCTTCCCGTACATGGCGCCGGGGTATGTGTAACGCACATTGACATGCAGCCTCTCCGGATCTTCGCATGATCCATTTTCATTAGGTGACAGCAACGGTACCTGTGCTTTTGTACATCCTTGTCGAGTCCATCTCGTCCCATCTCCTCCTGGACACTTGCAGGAGGGCTGGAGGGCAGATCCGGGGCTCGAGCAAGCATCCTCTACCCCCTCACCCCCTCCCAATGGGCGACTGCTAGGTTGTGCTGAATTGGCTGTGCTGAATTGGCTGTCCTGAATTGGTTGCGTTGTGTTGGGTTGTGTGCGGAGCTGAATTTTCTTCTTTTATTTGCCACTTGCCTTCTCAGCTTTTCCTTTCGCAATTCACCTCGCATGCTCCATCTCCGCGGGACGAGGCATATTATTAGCGCATCCTTCCCCAGCTTTCCTCGCTCCCACCTGTCCGGACGGGGCCGATCGACGCTGGAAGGAAACGGGTTTAACCTTTGGCGCCTCTTTTGTCCACCTGACCCACGTGCCAAACTCAAGTATCCCCAGGATTCCCATTCCTGAGCAATCCATTGCGTCGCTTGGACCAGGACGCCCTGCTCACCTGTCGCCTTGGACGAGCACGAGGGCGACACCATCCTACAATGATGTTCTGCTGCCCTTGATGAACCCCGGGCTACTTCCTGGACGATACCAAACCCCCCAGCTGAATCGATCACCCGGATGCTCGACTCTTCGGATCCCCTATGCCAGCCAAGCACCGAGGGCTGAGTCCATTGTTGAAGCTTACAGAAACGTGTGTCTGTCGGGCACTCCTAGAGAAGGGTGCATGTTGCGGTATCGGCCGAGGGCTTTCAGCGCAGATATCTACTCGGGTCCGCCGCATGTTTGCTGAAGGTGTACCAGAGGCATCTAGACATGGCTGTCTCTGTCCATGGCTTGCTTCACACAACCTTCCACCGAGCCCATAATTCCCAGAGAAATGGGCTTCGCGCCAGGGCAGTCTCGCCCACCCGTTGCGACACCGACTCCTTGAAGGACCACCACCCCTCGCAGCCAGCCCCGTCGATGGCAATACACGCCGACTTTCAAGGTCACCACGATCCCCCCTCTGCTCTCAAGACGTCCTCATCGGGGCACTCGGGCCCCTCAGGCTCTTCTCCCCCGGAGAGGACTCCGTTTCTGTTCTTGTCAGCACCCTCGTCTCCCCTGCCCTCACCGCGATCACTGGGGCGCCATGCATTCACATCGCCGGAGCGACCACCTGACCTGACCCGTACTGCCCCGAAGAGACGGAGAGCCCTCCATGATGTTGACGGCCCTTATACCGGGTCCCTGGGCTGCAAAAAGCGGCGACTGCGTCGAGACCTCATCACTTCGAGGCTGTCACGACCATACTCATCACCAGCCACCCATATCTTGAACCGGGAAGCAGCAGCCGGGGCCAAGCGCTTCCTCAAGATGGCGGCGGCGGCGGCGGCCAAGAAGCTCACGACCGTGGTGGTGCCAACACCGCCCACTGCTGACTGGAATTCGGGTCGGGCGGTGGCAGCTGCCCAGGTGGCCACCGTCGTTCCAGCGAACAGCATCCACCACCTTGCACCGGCAGAGATGGTGTGGCGGGCAGCCATCATGAACAGATTCAGAATCCGGGTGTGCGAAGAGGCCAGGCAACGAGGGGAAAGGACTGATCTCCAGCTGACAGCCAGCGCTGCGCTTCTGAGGGCCGGGCCCAATTCACATGGGGTTGGATTTGTAACAACTTCGCCGGCCGTGGAAGCGCAAACGCCTTCAAACCCATCAGCACAGGATCAAGCCAGGAATGCTCGCCTCGCATCATACAGGTCCACCGCAGCGTCCCCTTCGAGGCTTGGGCAGCTGCCGGCCACCACCAACCCCGCAAACTCCTTCACACCAGTCCAACAACCCACCGGGGCGGCTGTCCGCTGGTCGCCACCAGGAAGCCCCACCAAGTACGCAGGACCTGGCGGTGCTGGGCGGACATCGCCGGGGTTGAAGCCACTGAGATCCCCCGAGCTGTCAGCACTGCGCAACCATACCAGTTGCGATTCACTGGAAGATGACGAGCTGAGCTTTCCAGAGACGGACTACTCGGATGACTTTCTGGAGAACGAGTCTGACGAGGTGTACACTGACTTCGGCGCCATCTTTGATGGCTGTGGTGAGGCGGCGGACGAGAGCGAAGCCACCGGCGAGGGGGGAGGTTGTGCCGGTGAGGAACGACAAGGTGGCGAGCACTTTGAGGATTATATGGACGACTTGGATGGAATCCCCTGGGGAGCGAGATGAAATGTACTGTTGCAACTGTGAACTGTCTTGCCCAGACGCAGGCCGCTGCTGGTAGTATCTCGAGGACCGCATGTCATCGGAGCCATGTCCCTTGTCTCAACACAGAGGGGAGGCTGCCATCTGTGGCTGTATAAACATGTAAGTATCATGATGTCTAGCATATGGGAGTCCAAAAAGGGAAAGAGAAGCAGGGAACTTACCATGTCAAAGTATCCATTCCGAGCCAGCCAAGAATAAAAAGTGTGCTTCGATACTGTCTTGTGTGTTGGATTGGATATGTTCCGTTCCATCTCTTTGTGTGTTTGTGTGTGTGTGTGTGTGTGTGTGTGTGTGTGTGTGTGTTCAGCAGAGCTACCCAAAAGTGCAGCCTTTCCAGGGAAGACCCAGTGGTCCTTGGAAGCAGGACTGATGGTGTTGAGATTGAACATGGAAGCCGTTGAGGCTTTCTGAAGTCCCACAATTTGCAGTCGTCCGGGGGGGGGGGGGGTACATTTCCAAGGTACCTAGGAACCAAGTCCTTGACCTGCTATCTTCTACCTTTCGCCTTCACTCTCACCTTGGCCTCGTCTGAGCTTTCCTCCCTTCTCCGTCTAACTTCCCGCTCCGTCTAATCTCCCTCTCCGTCTGGCCTCCCTCTCCGTCTACCCTGCCTCGCCGTCTAGCTTCCCTCTCCGTGCACCAACCCCAAACGTCCAAAAATTGGACTGACCCAAAAGCAACCTACCTCTCACTACCTAGGTACCTTTGACTCGTGCTGGGTCGACAACTATTTCGGCCCCAAATCCACCAACAAATCATCACAAGAGAGACAACACGACCCATGTTTTGAGGAACTCGAGGCCAATGACATGATGAGGTCCTCTTTCCGCAACACCCTCTTCAATATCCCCGACGATGCAGGGCAGTTGGAGCTCCAGCAATCGGCCAGGCAGAAGCAACAAGATGAGTACATCGTCGACGATGACGACATCGCTAGCAGCAGCAACAGCAACAGCAGTAGCGATCATACTGACGTTGATGATGTTCTCCCTGGACTGGTCAAGCTTACCCTTGCCCAGCAACGCATCATTCTCTCTCTGTGCGACGTCACTAAGGAGGCTGGTACGGTGCTTCAAATTATCAGCGCCCGTCTCGACCTGTTCGAGGAGGAACTGAGCATCATGCGCAGCAGCCTTGCTGACCAGGTCGAGCCAAGCCTGTTCTCAGGAGTCCGCACGGACAGCAGCTTCGGGGGCATCGAATGCGACACAACCGACGACTACGTTCCCATATTCGACCTGAGCGACATTGGTGCCACACTTGCGGCTGGGCCAGGTCCCGGTAGCGATTCCGGTCGTCCTAGATATCTGGCTCGTGAAGGCAGCTACAGCCCAAGGGCTTCCAAGCAGCGCCGCCTCAGCCCGCGAACAGAAAGGTATGTCCCAACCCCAATTGGTTGCCTTACCACGACCACAACGGCCCAACCCCGCGATGGCGACATCAGAGCTGACCACAACGCAGGGAGGAGCATGTGAAGCGCACCAGAATATCGTACGACGGTTTCGGTGGCCAAGATCCCAAGATACCTCCGTCGACGTACATCTTTTCCTCCTCAACGTACCCTCGACAGTCTACCGCCACTACCACGGATAAGGCTCCGACGTCCAAGGTACCCGAGGCAGACTTTCAAGAAGAGCCCAGCATGGACACCGGAAACGATCCCAACGTCATGCCCCAGCCTTCCTTGCTCGGCAAGCTGTGTCGTAAGATGGTGAAGCTACTGCTCGGAGCGTGAAGGAAGCAAGGCCTAAGACGCGGGGGCGAGAGGGCAGAGGTTTTGACGCAGAAACGAAACAAAACAAGGCAGTACAAAAGAAAAAAGAGGAGAGAGAGTGTGGGGGAGGGGGAGAGAAAGAGGGAGAGAGAGAAGGCCTATTCGATTTGCTTTTCAAGTGCAAAAAGAAGAGAAAAAAGAAACATAAGAGGCTTTTCATCACAAAAGTGAGAAGCTCAAGCGAGGATCGACTCGGTTCACTGATCGAAATCGGCGAAGATCAGAAATAAAGCAAATTGGCTTGTCGACCGGTGATTTTGCAGAAAGTACGGATTTGGTTCACCTCGGATGCTGGCGACATGAGTAGGCAGTCCAAGGCGGAGTTGTTGACACCCATAAAGGCAGAGAGGACACGAGATACAGAGAATCACTTGGCTCAGGTCAGATAGATATCAACTCGGACTTTGACGGACGACGTCCCATGAGTCACGTGCAGCTGCTTACGATCGATCCGGTTTCTTCCAGCATTGCCAACACCATCCCCCTTCCTCCCCCCTGCCCCCCTCCATAGCCCTAACCCCGATAGCTTCCAAGTGAAGCTGATAGGACTGAAGCTTGGCTCTGATTTGCCTGGCTGATGATTTGACAGTTGCCAGTGCAGACTGGGCCCGGCCCATCAATCAGACCATTCGTGCCGAAATCCCTCTCCTCCGAGCCTTTGACGAGACGTCCACGAAACCACTACCACCACCACCACCCACCACCAGCTTGACGAGGCCCTCTCCACTCCACCCACCTCGTGCACCCTGCCGACCGACTGACCGTCATGTTTCTGCAACGCTCTGCCGTGGCCGTCGCCCGACGAGCCGCCGTCGCACCCGCCCTGCGACGCACCTTCGCGACCTCGATGATCCGCCGTGAGTTTGCCCGCCCTGCTGCGATTGCGAGGCTCGAGCTCCGCAATTTGGCTCCTGCGTCATCGAGTCCAGCTAGCCGGCTGGTGATCGGATGCTATACCGCTGCATTGCCTTCCCTCGCCTTGCATCGGGCTGCCAGCACCACCGAGTTGCGACTGCGTTTACGAGGCTGACACGACATGATCATCTACAGAGAACGCACCCAACACTACTCCTGCCAAGTCCGAGAAGCCCTCGCACGGCCTGTCCGGTACGCTGCCACACTCTTCCATGCTGCCTGTTATGCGGGCAGCACCACCCGATTGGCCTGCCCAGGGCTTTCCGGCCATCAATGGGCAACAGCAAGCGGGTGGGCGGAGGCATGGGAACCCAAGCTGATTTGATGTGGAACTACAGATGTCAAGACCATCGATGACCTCGTCGGACCTGGTGCCAAGCCCGGTACCGTCCCCACCGACCTGGAGCAGTCCACGGGTATCGAGCGTCTGGAGATCCTGGGAAAGATGGATGGTGTTGACATCTTCGACATGAAGCCCCTGGACGCCTCGCGGAAAGGAACCCTGAAGGAGCCAATCCTGGTCCGCTCCGCCGGTGAGGAGCAATATGCCGGTTGCACCGGCTACCCTGTGGACTCCCACGGAGTAATCTGGCTGACTGTACGTCTATTGCCGCTGCTACCACCATTATGACCTTGAAATGCGCGCAGGATAGACGTGTGCAGACGGGAAACATGAGATACTGACGGAGCTGCTACCGCCTAGATCACCCGCGACCGCCCTATCGAGCGCTGCCCCGAGTGCGGCAGTGTCTACAAGATGGAGTACCTCGGTCCCCAAGACCATCACGACCACGGTCACGGCCACGACCATCACGGCTACGAGGAGCCCAAGAACTTCTCCCACTTCGTCAAGCCCGACTACTACTAGGCGTGGCTTGCACCGACCTGATCTGTTGGTGCCGCCGGCTGTCCGCTGGCCGGCGGACGACAGACACCCTTTCACGAGACGATATGCATAGAGGGAGGCAGAGGAGCGATCTAGGGTATATTCAACAGGCCACAAAGGGGAGAGGAGTGCCTTGTAGAATGAATAGTCTTTACGGGAGGTGTATAGAAGTCTTTTTTACTGCCGAGGCCAAGGATCGTGCTTGTGCCGGGCTGTCGTGACCTATGCTCGATTGGGTCAGCAAGCCCACATACAAGGGCTCTGACCACCTGGTCTAGATAGGCATCGAGGGAAGCTGTCGGCCCCGTCCAACGTAGTGCGGGTACGGTACCTCCGATGTTGAGTGAGTGGGCAGAGCGTACCAGTACTCGGGGCTGGGGCGAGAGGCAGAGCCTAGAGCTCAAAGCCTAAGGCCTCACAGGCTTGCTTGTAGCCTATCCTCTACAGCCCGAAGGCCTGGTGCCCTCCCGGCCATGCTTTGCCCGATTTAATGCGATGTCGTGTAAGGCGCACTGGGCGCGTCACCGGCACTGGGCTGTTCTCAATCGCCGTCGTCGTCACCGAAGCTCAGCTTGATCTTCTTGCCCTTCTTTTTTGCCTTGGCCGGGCCCTTGGTCTTGTCCTCTGTAGCAGCTTTGTTGCGGGTCGGCCCCTCCTTGGCGAGGCTACGATCCTCCTGCTCGTCATCGGCACTGGCGCCGACCACCTTGCCCAGCTTCCTCTTCTTGGACCCTCCAATCGTGGCGACCTTGTCCTCCCGCCTGGCACCGGCGTCCTTGCCCTCTGCGCCGCCATCCTTGCTGTCCTCATCCCCGCCCTGCCCCGGCTCGGCCTCGGGGTTGGCGGTGACGGTGCCGTCGGCGGCGACCTCTACGCCGGCGAGGACGTTGCCGTCGTCGTCGACGATCAGTGGTGCGTCCTCGGCAGCATCGCTGGCGGAGCGCGGCTTGGCCTGGCGGCGGCGCGAGGCGAGGATGGGGTCGGGCGAGTCGGCATCGGTGGCGTGCTGACCCTTGAGGCGGGCGAGGAAGGGCGGCAGAGACTGGTCGTAGTGAAGGTTCTTGCCCGTTATCTTGTTGGACATGGTGGGCAAGTAGCGGACGGCGGGGGGTTTTTCTTTCGTACGGTCAGCTACTTTGATAGAATCAACACATACTTGACGGTAGCGTGGTTCCTACTTAAGTACAGTAGGAGGATGATCGTCTCCTGGTAGGGATAGGGTTAGAGCTTTGGTGGAGGCCCTCTGCTCATCACTTTGAGTCTGCCTTCACTGCCTGTGTCACCTAGGCTACCCCTACCGACTTGCTCCCACTACTGCGCACTGTACGAGCATGAATAGCATCGCCACGCCTGGTCGCAGGTTGCACAACACATGCAGTCGTTATTACGCCACCGGACAACATCCACGGGCCAGTCGTTTGAGGTAAGCTGCTGCATTCGGGCTCCTTCCCGCTGATCGACGCACCGCACTTGTTGCTGTCCGTCCTTATGATGCTTGAGACTGCGGCTTGCAGGAGTGTTCAGAAAACAATCTCGCGCTAGATTTGTTTTCAAAGTCCCTCAGGAAAGAGTGCCACGGTTGAGTCACAAACAAATACTTGAGATCACTGCAATTCTCATACGTGTCTTCTCAGTCCCGATCACGCTTCATGTCGTCTTCTCACGATGACTCGGCATTTCAGACGGCACTGGAGTAATGTAATCCAAAGATGGGCTGGACTACGCAGAAAAGCAGAGCTTCCGCCTGGTGCAAATTCGACGACTTGCTCAGAGAAATCAGCGATCGCCAGGCGAGGTTACTCCGGCAGTGGCGTGGCAGGAACCTGGCACGCCTAGACCATTCCTCGAGGCGATTGGTCAGCTCGGTAAAGTGGTCGAAGTCTTTGGCAACAGCAGCGTAAGTCTCTGAGCACGGGTAGAGAAATTGGACTTGACCCGGGCTGTTTGGAAAGACAATGTCACCAACTCCGCTTAGGTCTCAAGTTCGTGGTCAGACGCTTTTCACGACCTCATCGACATGTATGGAAAGATCGGCGACAGTCTGTTGCAGTTGCTACAGACCAACCAACTCTTCCACAAAGACACAGCAATGCGCAGAGTCCTCGGGTTTAAAGTACAAGGATATCCTCGAGTTCCACCGACTAGCAATGGAGTATTTCAAGCAGCCTAGTACGTGACACCCTGCCCATGGGATGCTGCTGTCTACCTGGTTGAGTTCATGTTGACGCAGCCTCGGTGACAAACAGTGTTGACACAACCATTAATTCCAGGCCACTTGGAAGACATACAAGATGCGTTTCGATCCGATGATAGCCAATATTCACGACCATGGGATGTTGGTTCAGAACCAAGCCACCCTAGCCCAGATAGAAGAGTTTTTCGAAGAGATCGGGAGGCTGATCTTCAGCAGCACGAAGCCAAGAGGCTTCGGGAATTGCACACCTGGTTGAGATCACCTAACCATGACCAGGGTAATAACGCTGAAAACGACCAGTATGAGTATGCCAGGGTCCGCAAAGACTGCCCTAGCAGTGTCAGTGGGATGTTGGGCAAGCTGGCCTTCAAAGAGTGGATGGAGCCGGCCTTCCTGGCCATTCCACCTCTTTTGTGGATCAACGGCGTGCCTGGGGCCGGTAGGTTCCATCTGTAGTCGAGTCTCACCTGCGTCCCTTGTCTCCGACTGGCTTTGTATTTGCTAGGTAAAAGTGTCTTGGCATCCTTCATAGTCGAGCAAGTGAGACTGTTATCTCCAGCTCTGGACACTACTCTTCTTCTACTACTGCAAAAGCAGAGACAATAGCCGAAATGATTTTGTATCGATTGCTCGCAGCTTTTTATCAGAGCTCCTTAGGTGCCATCAGGATACTCTATCTTGCCTCTTCTATGACACGTTCTCCCAGAGCCGTGAAGCCGTTCTGAGCAGGGTGCAAGACATTGAGGAGCTCCTGAGGGTGTCACTGTTGAACTGTGCCAAGATTTACATTATCATTGACGGCATAGATGAGTGCGGGAGAGACGAACGGAAGAGAATCTCCTCGTGGTTCCGAGATATTGTCGAAAATCTCGAGCCACCGCACCTGGACCGTGTGAGGTGTCTCTTCGTCGGCCAGGATGACGGTGTCGCTCGTACACAGAGATTTCGATGGAACCACGACTCTCAAAATTCAGCCCGAGGATGTGGAGGAGGACATCGAGCAATACAGCCTGCATGAAGCCGCCCAGGTCCAGTCGATGTTCCAGCTTTCTGACATTTTCAGAGCGGACATAGCTGACAACATGAGGAAGCCGCAGACGGTAGGTGACTCGACACGACTAGGCCTACATGTGAAAATTACTAAAGTCGTCTCAAACGGGGTATACTTGTTGTGCAACTCATGGCATTAACTCCGAAACACCAGACCGCAGCTGAAGAAATTGAGGATGAGCTGCAAGAGGAGAGACTGCCCAAGCAGCTTGGTGATGCGTGAGTGCAACCTGGTGACTGTTATATTCACATGAGGTATCTGACAAGCATATGCCTAGATATTGATCACAATACAAGCACATGAATCTATAGCGAATGCTGGAAAGAGACAATTTCCTGTTAGTTTAGATCGCTTTTGAAACAGTTTGTAAATTTCTTCAATTGTTGTACTCACTGAGATCCATACATGTTTGCTTGAAGTCCAAACTGCAATTTTGCTTCAGGTGTATTCGATCACATATTCGACATCAAATATGTGAAAACCTCCGGCGCTTTGCGAAACAACATACCGTCTGTTCTACCTACGCTGTTCTCAGCCTGCTAGTTACCTGCTGGCCTTACACTGGTCCACTCCTGGGTAACACCTAGGCGCTATCAACCGGCACACGCATCCTGCCCCGGCCCTCGTTCCCTTCAGTGAGTTTCAGCAGATACTTCGGGTCTATCGTCAATGTAACAGCATTTTCTTTAGGCAGTGTCTCGACATCCGAATCCTTGACGAGCTTGGCTTCTTCGCCAGAGGGCGCGTTGATTGTGATAGGCGGGGACGAGAGGTTGCCATGATTGTCACCAAAGGTGATTCTGACAATGTTCTTCAGACCTCCTGGAGCCTTTCTGCAGTGTTAGCCCCGGCCAGCGACAAAGTGTCTCCTGCTCCGAAGAACGAGCGGGCTTCTTCAAATGGTGTCTGCTAGGAGCATGAGAGTATTCCATATCTGAAAAATAACTTGAGACCTACAGGTAATTTCGACTCAAGTATCGCCTCAGCTCGAGCAACGTTGGCATCAAATTGCGTCTTTCGTGACTCGTGGGTTGTGTACTTTGATTTGCTCCATCTTCAGCCAGGTATGAGATATGTGGTAGCCGATGGAGTGGCCAGTTTTGCTGTATATTCAAGATAAGTGCAAAAGGGTCTTGACCGGCTTGAGTGCAGGTAATCTCGATTCAATCTCGACGAGTTGCCCTTCCAAGAGCCCAGCCAACCTCACACAATCAAGTGTCACGACCTCCTATTTAACAACCCATGCAGGACTCTCTGGATATCTACACTGGCGCTCTACACAAAAAGAACCTTGCCAAACCTACTTTGGCATGTCCGTTCTAGACTCCACGAGGGGAGCAATTCCGTAGGGTGCGCCGGTCTCGGTCTCGCATTTCTTGATTTGGTCCCACCTTACCATTGCTTACCGGTAGCAGGGAGTCAATGGTATGAATCATTTACCCTACGCGTATATTTCACCGCCAGCCACACATACGCAAGGATATATGACATAATTCTGGACTGAAGTAAGATATGATCCACCCGCCCCAAGACTGTGGACGATATTGTCCTCACTACAGTGTAGGGCCGTTGACCTATACCTCCACAGGGGTAATAAATTAAGGGCCAAATGTGGTTGTCAGGTTTCTACTGGGCCTTTTTGGCCCACCAGGCCACTCTTCGCCCAATACTTTAGTAAAAGCAAGTGTGATGGAGAGTTTAACAAAAACCTTTTGACCCCTGTGAAGGTGTACTTTTGATACTTGCAGGCAGATTATGGCTAAGCTTAACCCATTTAGTGGTCTGTCAAATAACCCAATTCCGGGTGGGGTAAAAAAAACAGAGAGAAGAAAGAAAATGCTCCTTCTCTCTGCTGGGCCTTTTGCCCACCTGCGGACCGCCTTATCGAATAGTTCTACTCGGATACAGAGAAAACCCATAGTTTTCACTGTCGTGGACAGAGATTGGTTTAACTCAGTACTCGGTTACCCATAGTCCAGGCTGTTCCAAGGGTCTTGGGCAACAGCAATTGAGTTCCGTCCTAATAAAGTTAAAAATGACTCGAACTCGTGTCATACGACGGACCGCCCCGTACTAACTGTCAACAAGACATACAGTATGCGGGACATCTTGGGGCACGAGGTGAAGGCTCCACCACCACCCCGCCTTCATCCAGGAGATTTAAATATCTTCCGATTGGAGGGGATCTCCGGAGTGACTTAGAGTTCGAGCCATGATGTTCATACCTGGGTGGCCGGCCGCACTGTACGCTGCAGGATACTGTAACCAGGACGGGGCAAAGACACTTTTCGGGACAGAGCCAGGGACGCCTCGACGGCGGAACCACCAGCTGAAGCAATCCCAGTACATAGTAACAAACAACCCCTGTCTACATTGTTTCTTTTACGGATTTGCAAAGTAATTGTTTCCATCCACATCTTCCAAGTAGTTATGTGTGAGAGGCAAAAAGCAGCCAGTGTGCTCCGAGGACACCAGCAAGGTAGGCAATGAGTCGCAAGCAAGTTTTATTTAATCCTTCTTGTTTTGAGGCTTCACAATGACTATACATCCATTCCATAACTAGTTGCCTTGCAGCCGCATCGGCACAGATCTACTATTGAGTTATTGATACAATGGCCTCTGCAAGATATCCCCAGATGGACAAAGGTGGCAGCACAATCGATGACGATTCTGTCACCTTTGAGCTCTTGGACTATGAGAGAGGGCCTCATTAGTGCCAGAAGTGCTCTCGGTGGGACTGTGTCAAGGCTATGGCCAGACGGCCTCTCATGGTTGCTCATGTCATCTTGTTCATCGTTTCCCTTTGGGGCTACTGGTTGTGGTGGCACATCGATTGGCCGAAGGCGGATAGCCTGTTGAAGCAATCCTCATATTATTGTAAGAAAATATCTCTAGTACCCTGTTTTGTGTTCGAGACATTTTTGTATGGGTCTAAAAAGATATTTTGCTCACAATTCATGCCTTAGCTTCACTACTGAACATGATGGGGGACATCCCTCGCGTCTCCCGCATGAGCTTCGGCGAGTATGGCGACGGCGGCGACACTGCATTGTGGCGCGGCCCGCCGAGCGACGAGCTCGACGAGGCTTGGGAGCACTTGATCTCGGACCGGCCCATCCTGCCCGTCACCAAGGCCGACATTCTCGCCATGAACAAGGACCCATCGGTGGCGGTCAAGATGCCCGAGACGTACTGGACCGAGGACGGCGAGGAAACGTACATGGCCAAGCCCGCCGCCCTCCACGGACCACAACCTGCGCTGCCTCGACTACGTCCGCCGCACCGTCTACAAGGACCACTACTGGCCCAACGGCACCGACGGCGTGCCATGGACACGGTCCAGACGCTCGAGGAGTACTACCTGCAGCGTGGGCTCAATGGCGGCATGGGCGCATTCTGGCAGCTCGTGCAGTTCGGCATGGACATCGACATCACCAAGGAGGAAGAGGCCGCCATTGCGCCCATCTACGAGTCGACCACTCGCGCGCTGCTCCTGAGCAATGAATACTGCAGCTGGGAAGGCGAATGGTATGATGCTAAGCTCAAAAAGGACAGCCGGAACCTGTGGAACGCCATCTACCTGTTCATGCGCACAAAGAACCTGACTGTTGAAGAGGAGCGGAAGCTTCTCGTCGAGATCATCCATGAGGAAGAGGCCAGGTATACCAGGGAATGCCAGGCCTATTATGCAGCGCACCCCAGTTGCCGCTTAGATCTCAGGAGGTATATCGAGGTCATCGGCCCCATCACCGCTGGCAACTCTCTGTGAGCTGCCACTTGTCCATGGAACTTTGTTGGACCCTGGTATCCGGGCTCAGAGGAACGGTTCCTACAGACTGCACAGGGTGCTTTGTTCCGGGAAAAGAAATTCGTTGCCAGAGAGGCCGGGGAAAGCCAAGATCAGGTTGAATCCAACCCGCAAATCCCGGGCCTAAATGACGACGACAACGACGATTGATGTTGACGATGGCCAGAGCACCAAATCTTCGTCTTCAATCAGCCCGGCTGAGACGCGATCTGTATCGCCCACAAACTCGTCTGCAACCTCGGTCACGTCGGAGGAAGCTCTGGTCAAGCCTCTGCCGACCAGCCAACAGGTTGAAGCCCCGGTGCCGCTGCACAGCCCCTCGACGGGTGGGTCGGTGACCATGTCGAAGGAGACCAAGGACTACATGTGTGCGTTCCTGAGGGACTCTGGGGCCATGCAGGAGACGCTGGACAAGCTGAACGGCCTGGAGGATGAACTAGATGCCAGCATTGCTGAGGCTGAGAAGGTGTTGGGCGATACAAACGAGGTTTTGAGGCTGCTTGTTGGCACGCTGAGCGTAAGGGATGTTTCCTTAGACACGACTTGAGGCCACGGACACCCAAGGGCATCGTCCATCGATCATCTACTCCCAACCCATTCGAGATCACAATTCATAATAGCCAATCTCAATGTTTCGCACCTCGCGGATTCTGCCATCCCAGATTTATTTTATCCGGTCCTGAATCCGATCCCAGTCAGTCTACCATCCTGAGTTTGGATATCCTTGCGCAGGCCCGGCAGGAGGGCTGTTCCTTGGAATCACTCAAAGCGATGGCAAAGTACACATCAGGGGATTTCGCATTTTCTGACAGCTGCACATAGCAGGATCCGGGAATCGTAACATCATTTTCCCCCTTCCCCAACAACAAAAGACCACATCCGATGGAAAAAACACCTAGTACAAGACCATCCGGATTCACTGGAGCGTGTGGCTTCATGTTGCAATGGTCCTGGAGGCTTGGTAGCGAGCTGACCCGAGGCCTTCGTGTCAACTGGCCTCACCGAACTTTGACAGCAACAACCTTGGGAGTGTTTGGAGTCGTCGCACGACTGGCCCACCCAATCCATGGCCTGCCCCTTCTTTTCTCGAGTCATCTCTCAACGACACAAACCAGCTGCGCTCTCGCACTGATGGCTTTTATTTGGCCCCTGGGGCAAACAAGACCTGCCTGGGGTCATAGTGGTACTTGACCTCACCGTGCCAGTATGGGACGGTGTCGACCTTTGAGATTTTCCAGGCCTCATCGAGGGTCTTGACGACGTCCTCGGGCAGCGGCCCCTTCTCGATGTTGTCGAGGTTGTTGGCCAGCTGGTCGATGCTGGAGACGCCGATGATGATGCCGTCATTGCCGTCCTTGATGCGGAGCTGCGAGTGGTGGACGACCCAGCGCAGGGCTGTCTCGATCAGGGTCAGGCCGTGCTTCTCGACGGCGCCCTCGATGAGCTGCAGGGCGGCAAAGGTCGAGTCGCGGAAGTAGCGGCCGCGGTACATCTTGCCGCTGTTGGCCGTGTCGCTGAAGCGGCCCTCGGCCGGGGTGAAGTCCTTGGTCTTGATCTTGCCCGAGAAGAGCCCGCCGGCGATGGGGTTGTAGACGACTATGTCGAGGCCGTAGCGGCGGCAGGCCGTGACCAGCTCCGTCTCGATGGAGCGGGTGATGGCGTTGTACATGCCCTGGTAGACCGTGGGCCGGACCCAGTTGTTGTACTTTGCCGTCAGGCATATCTCGGCCACCTCGAACGCGGTGAAGTTGGAGATGCCCAGGCGCACGAACTTGCCCTGCTTGTGAAGCTTGTCGAGGGCCTCGAGAGTCTCGGCAAAGGGGGTTGCACGGTCCTAAAGAGACGGCGAAGGCGTGAGCATGTCACGACTCTTCAGGAGGAGTGGGTTATAGAACTTTAGTGGGCAATATGATGAGAAGAGCAGAGCAGAGCAGACATACGGCGGCATGCAGGTACAGGAGGTCTACACAGTCGGTGCCCAGCTCCTTCAGGCTCGTCTCGACGCTGGCGGCGACCTTGTCGGCGGTGTTGTCGCCGGGGTTGCCGGGATACTTGACCTTTGTGGCCAGGGTCAGACCCCTCTCCTTCCAGCCGGCCTCGCGGGTGAAGGCCTCCTGCTGGCCGCCGACGTAGACACGGGCGGTGTCGACCTCACTGTAGCCACGCTGCTGGTAGAGGTCGAGGACCTTGGCGAACTCTGGCACCGAGGTGATGCGTGCGCCAGTTGCCTCATCGGTGCCAAAGGTCATCAGGCCCAGGATGACGCGCGGAGTGGGGGATGCTGCGACGAGAGGCATGATGAGTGTGTGGTTTACTTGGGTATATCGTCTATGGCACAGATGGACGTGTGAACAGATGTTGGGAGATAGGCAATGGGTATATGAGGTTATATAGAAATATATATAGAAAGATGTGTATATATAAACACACACGTGTAAAGACTATTTTGAGGAGGGGTCGAGGACCTCTGGAGAGAGGCGGGGATGGCGTCAATCCAGATTGACGGAGATAAAAGATATGAACCGGGCAATACTCTTATCGCCTAGCTAGACCAGATACACTACAGTCGAAGTGCCGTACACTCGTTGAAACAATCGAGACGAAAGCACGAAGGGCGGGCTTAAGTCCGAGTGCCCGTCATCGGCACCGTCTGGAATGGCGACATTGGGCGGTCGCCCCTCCAGTCCAAACGGCCAGTCTCATCGCGGATGGAGCTTGGGAGCGACAGAGTGGGGTTCTGGTGGGACACTGAAGCTTGAGCTTGTTGAGCTTGAGAGAACTGGAGCTAATTAGAAGTCGAGGTGAGCTACGTGTATGGAGCGGGACGATCAGCGATGATCCATGACGATTTGTTGGTCTGCCCGCCTGTGTGGGCCTAATAAGACCTGCTTGGTAAGGTCTGGTCTGTCACGTATGGACGGACCATAACCTCTTCTTTCTACCTTGTAAGATGGACTATATATATATATATATATATATACACACACACACATGAATATATATGAATATATATGGTCATCTCATCTGTCACGGTAACTTGTACTTCATCTAGACCGTGAATATGCAATGAACGCTGTCACCCATAGAAAGGCCTGTCTTGGCCGCACTCATGTCGTACAAGACATCTATCTGCAGTGCACCTCTTCTCTCCAGCCACTCAAGACCAAGATCAGCGGTCAGTCTACACTTGTAATAAACCAAGCCACATACGAATGTGGACTACTGAACTGACAGTCGAGCACTCCTTTCTCCAATAACCCAATTTCACACCTGTCCCTCATCTTCCACTCAGCTGTCGCCTGGCCAGTTCGTCTCGTGAAGCAAGTCGCATGGTTCCGCGTGCTGGTGGGGACAACACAGTTCTGACGACCACACCAAGGCCCGAGATTTGGATATCAACCTCTGAACTCGAGTTCATCCTTGATCATGGACACCCGGAGGCTTCCCTCGCTGTCTCGAGGAGACAGCCTCGTGGCAGTCTGGTTCTCGTGGTTCGGCATTGTATCCTGCCTCAGCATCCTCTACCGCGTGGCCGGCTTCGTCTCGCCCTATCTCCGGCCCTCGAGGCTCAACCGATACCTCCATGAGACGGAGGGAAAGCCTCCCTGGGCGTTGGTCACTGGTGCATCCGACGGAATAGGGAAGCAGTTCTGCCACCAGCTCGCTGCTCACGGCTTCAACGTCGTCTTGCACGGCCGCAACCCGTCCAAGCTGGCCGGCGTCCACGACGAGCTCGCCAAGGCGTTCCCCCAGCGCCAGTTCCGCTCTCTGATCGCCGATGCCTCGGCCATCTGCTGCAACAACTGCCGCCACACGCTCTCATCGCCGGCCAGGTCCACGCGGAGCCACGACAGCAACAGGAACCAGCAGCAGCACCAGCAGCACCAGCAGCACCAGCAGCACCAGCACCAGCACCAGCAGCCGAGCAACGTCGACTTTGACGCCATCGCCGCCTCGCTGGCAGACATCAACCTCACGGTGCTCGTCAACAACGCCGGCGGCGGGATGGTGAACCCGGTGTACCAGTTCCTGCAGGACTGCCCCGAGGCGCGGCTGGTGGGCACCGTCAACCTCAACGCCGTCTTCCCGCTCGCGCTGCAGGCCCGGCTGCTGCCGCAGCTGCTGCGGGGCGCGCCCGCCCTCGTCCTCAACGTCGGCTCCATGTCCGACAACGGGCTGCCCATGCTGGCGGCCTACGCGTCCAGCAAGAGGTTTGGCGACACGGCCTCCAGCGTCCTCGCCCGCGAGCTGGCCCTCCAGCGCAGGCAGGCCGACCTCGAGGTCCTGTCGGTCCGCGTCGGCGAGGTCACCGCCACCTCGTACAACTCCCACCCGGTCTCCTTGTTCGAGCCCGACGCCGCCGCCATGGCCCGTGCCGCCCTGGCGAGGGTCGGCTGCGGGCGCGTCACCGTCGTCGGCTACTTCCCCCACGCGCTGCAGCAGGCTGCCATGGACCTGGCCCCCGGCTGGGCGCGCGAGAGGTCCTTTCTGGATGTCATTAGGGAGAGGTGGAGGCAGGACCAGGAGAAGATGAAGATGAAGAATTCTTGAACGGCGGGCAGGTGATATGTGTGCGCTCGCAGTCGTGTAGCACTTTTTGTTCATTTCAACAACACACGTGGTGGGGACTCTGCATTTCATGTATGATATGATTGATTACTGCATTTCCCATGTGGGAGGGTATCATCTAATTCTTTTTCAAAAAACCCCCCAACGCCTCCGGTATTCGACATCGTCAACACGATGCCTGCACACAAATACTCTGCCGCCTGCTCCGTCATGCTTCGCATTTCCTCTTGGCCCAGGAAAACTACGGCCAACCAAGACGCCGATGATATCTAATGCAAGTCCATCTATTTCCCGCTGGCAGACGTCGCCCGCCTACCTAGGTATGCTTCCAACACCGAGTGCAAGCCCTAGGACGCCACGCCAGTGTATGAGTCCATCATCCCCAGCTCGCCGTCGACATCACTGTCCTCATCCATCTGTGCCGTGTCAGGGGTGGCAGGCTGGTCATCCGAGGAGCTATCGGACTCGGCCCGGTCCGCCATGTCGGTCGAGCTGGACAAATAGGCGTCGTCCTCGTCGAGGCCCCCTTCGCTGCAGCAGCCGGCGGCGTGGTGCATGGCCCTGGAAGCCATCAGGCCGGGGTCACTGTCTGCCAGGCGCTGGGGACACCTATCCCCGAGCAGCCTACCCGCGGCCGAGGGCGAGGTGTCCATCTTTGCGTAGAGCCCCTGGAGGTTGTTGATGGAGAGCTTCAGCATCTGTGCCCAGTCGCCGGCAGACTTGGCCTTGTCCGCAGGGCTGAGTGGCTTGTTATCGATGACGATGCTGGTTGTTGGTCTGTCGAAACGCCTGCGTTTACTGACGCCTGCCGGGCCGTTCTCTGGGCGGTGCCTCACGTCACTGCTCGCCCTTCGCTTCAGGGCGACAACAGATCTCCTCCTCAGTGGCAAGAGCCCGGAACCCTTCGGGTCTGACATGGGTATTTGCTCGGCGACATGTTGACGGCTCCAGTCCTGCTCGGAGCCAACGTCGGCAATTAAAGGCGCGGATGAGTGGTGTGCGAACTCCATGACCAGAAGATGTGGTGGTTTGAAGACGAAGAAACGACAAATAAGCTTGGGTGTATATTTATGTTTATGTGTGTGGGTATATTAAGCGGAAGACTTGATTCGCTTTTCTTGTTTTTTTCGGCAGACAAATGGGAGACAGATTCGAGGAAATGGAAAGGGAAACAGGGAAACAAATAGCTGTGATGGACAGAAAGAGATGAGGGTGGACAGGGGCGCAGATATATAACTCTGGGGGTAAGGGAGGAGGGGAGAAGAGGGCCGGCCATTAATCGCAGGATGGCAGGAATATCGATCATGATGAATGAGCGTACAAGCCCCCACCCCCCGAGCTTGTGTCCATGCATGCTCAATATCCGTGCCCGTGCCCACGCACGCCGGTCGGTGGGACTTTTCAGGCCTCTCCTACAAACAAGTGAGGGAGCGAAAAAAAAGCTTGGGTGCGACGTCCCGTTGGTGCCGCCCGCCGTCAATGGCAGGCGAGCAGGGGTGGCCGGGCGCGGCGATGCGGGCCAATCTGGATGTGAAACGTGAGACTCAACGTGCGTCTGCAGGAGCTCACAGGGTGGCTTGTTTCGAGTGGGCTCTCTCCCTCCCCTTGGCCCTCTCTGCCGCAGAGTGATGCTGACACAAGCGCAGACACAGACACACACCACCCCCCACACCGACACACACGCACACAGGTTGAGAGCATGTACACCGTAGAGTGAGTGTTCTGCTGCAGTGGGTGAGAAAAAAGCAGCAAAGCCCGCGGCTCTTTGGGGCTTGGGCGCATGCACGCACGCCCAACCATTCGGCCGCTCCGCTCCGCATCTCACGCGCAACTTGATCCAACAGGGCCACTGGCAGTGCCTAGAAAGATCCAGCAAGCATCTGACATGCTGACATTCGTGATCTCCGAGAGAGGGAACCAAAAAAGCAGCACGCTGTATTACGGCGTGGCGTACAGATACACACCAAAGGGAGTGCGACCCCGGCTGCCCGGCGGCCCCCGAGCTCGAGGTTTCCAAAATTAGCAGCGCGGGGAGTAGACGCGAGATTCGGCCGGTGGCACAGCACGAGATCGACCTGGGGCACCCGCCCAACGCATTGCCAATGCCATGCCGATAGTGGACAGACAGACGGACATTATGATTACTATAGTGTAGAGCGCCTAGGTCCAGGTCTACACTGGGTCCGCCAGGCAGGAGGCTGGCAAGGTTGGCAGGCCAGAACAGACGGTCTTTTTTGTCGGTATCTCGCTGCCTTGGGCTGAGGATTGAGTGATGCATGCAGGTCGGCGGGCCACCACGAGCAGTTCTGCCAGGCACAAGAGACATGGAATGCCTAGAATAGCATCTTTTGTCTCGGTTGCCACCTCAGAGGCCGACAGAGGCCGACCAAGATCCTGGCCGTTGTCGGTTTGGGGGTTTTGACCAGATGACGGCCCGCAGGATTGATGGAGCCTTGGGTCAAGATGCCGGTGGCTGCTCAAGCATGGCTGTTTGGACTGCTTGTTGCCTGTGTTGGTGAGTGGCCGTGCCCCAATGGATGGCTTGGGTCGGGTCAAGCATAATTTGCTCGCATGAATCTTGAATCTTGTTGTCTCTTGACCGAGCTCCGCAAGTTTGGGCGGAAACAGGGCGGGAACTGATCCAAGTTGAGCAAGACGAGAGACACCGTGCTCTGCAGAAAGCAGGTGGGACGGCAATTACTGGGATAAGTGCTGGCGATCAAGCGGTAGACTACTCTTGTCCTTTGCATTGATGTCCAAGCCAGGCGCCGTCCAGTCTCGTGTGTCCATGTTTCTTTTCTCTTCCTGCAGGTGCAGGAATTGTTGACTCAGTCAGATCACGAACAGATCAGGAAGGGTCATGGTAGTGGTGGCGGTGATGATGATGATGATGATGACGATGATGATGGGATGATTGACGCAGAGATGGCGGTTGAATACGAGAGGGTGCTCGTGATGAGCATTCGACCACAGGCAAGTTCTGATTCATATCATCAGCAGGTACAGACCAGACTCGTACTTGCTTGTGCAGCCTGTCAGCCTGTACGGAGTAGTCTAGTCTACTGTGCTGCAGGCTTTCTTCAACACGAACGAGGGTTCAGGTTGATGTAGTGATTATTTGGGGGAGGGGGGCCCTACGAGAGAGGCTCGGAACTGGGCCCCGGGGTGACCCAACAGAGCGGGAGACCTTGAGCTTCATCTCCGACAGCACGAGATTACGGTTGCAGGTTGCAGGCACCAGATTTTGTTGTGGTGCTGGGTTGTATCTAGTAGTCTACCTAGGTAATATGTGACACAAGCGTACGGTGCGCTAACTACTACGCAGGCAAACTCTTTCAACGCTTGAGCAGTTGTTGTGCTCTGTTCAAATATCCAATCCAAACAGCACCAGCACGAGCACCAGAAGCAGCACCAGCAGGTTAGCACTTGGCTAGCACTAGACGTAGCACTCTAGACCCTCTGACCTTCTAGAAGCAGAAGGAAACAAGCGCAGAAGCAACAATAGGTCAGCCAGCCCGCCAGCCCGCCAGCCATTCAGTCAATTCATCAACACGCGTCCCAGCAATCCTGGCTAGCTTCCAGAGTTTTCGACGCGCCCTGCCGGAACCAGCCTGTCAGCCTGTCAAGACTTGTCCCTGTTGGCCAGTCCCATTGTGGCAAAGGCGAAAAGGGGGGTGCTTGCGTGGATGGGGCAGGGATGGCACAAAATAGGGATGGATGGATTGGATGGGTCGATGGATGGGATGGGATGGCTGGGTGGATTGACTGGTTGAACGGATGGACAGACGAATTGACAGTGTTGAAGATGATGACTGAGAGCAGACGAAGATGAAGAGAGACGCCACTATAACCAAAGTACTGTATTCAGGGCCTAGGCACGTACAGTACCTGCTGCTGCCCCAATATTTGTGCCCGCTTATCTCGCCTATCCGCCAACCAGCAGCCTCCTGTTTCCCTCCTGCTAGCCCCGTTCTAGCACCTGACCAATGGCCATCCACTCCTCTCCGTACAACCCCCGTCTCCCGCTCCCCGTCTTGCAGCCCCCCGTCCGCCCCCGTTTCCAACATCAGAGGCCAGCCCAGCACCTGGCAGGACCAGGCAGGACCAGGCCAGCAGGGCCAGACCAGGACTTGGCCAGACAACGGACACCAAAAACGCTTTTCCAATGCAAGCTCGCACCGCACCTAAACTCACCACAGCAGAACGGCTCGACACGAACACGACACCATAAAACAGTACAACACAACCACAACCACGAACTTAATTCGGTTCGACCCGAGACCATCACCCACACGCCTTCGTCCTCAATGCCCCCGACCTCGGGCTCTGCTTAGGGCGTCCTAAACAAACAAGCGAACGCGTGCAGGGAGAGGGAGAGACAGAGATAGAGAGAGAGAGAGAGAGAGAGATAGTGTGTGTGGTCTGGTTTTGGCCAGTCTAGACCTTACCTACTACCTACCTATCTGCTTACTACCTCACTGCCTGCCTGCCTTGCTCGGTCCTGTCGAACCTGCAAGCGTCGTCCTCCCGAACCTTTTTCTTCCCGTCTCTCCTCCATTGATTGCTCTGACCTGCCCTGACCTGTCCTACTCCCATCATCCGTCCTCCGGCAGTCAGGACGGCTGGACACCTGCAACCTGCGGCTGTTGCTCCTTCGCGCGCCAGCTGGTGTGTGTCAGTCGGTCTCGAGAAGCTGCTCGCATCGACCATCCTCCTCCCGCCCACGACGGCCCGTTCCAAGTCCCACACAACCTGAGAGGGATCCTTTTCCCTTGCCGCTCGTTACCACGCTCGATTCTCGTCGCCTTGTCTTGCCGCCCACAACCTGTGCACGCCTCAGCCAAGCCACACACTGGTCCGCGTCGGGGAGGTAATCTGTCTGGCCAGACGAGCAACGAGCAACGAGCAACGAGCAGACGAGCTGGCTGCTGTGGTGGACCACGTCCAGCACCGAAACGTCAACCCTGACCTGACCTGTCCTAGATACCATCTCTAAGACTTGACAAGCATCTGTCCACTTCCGTCCTGGACTCATAGAACCCTCCCGCGGGCGACCCGTCCTCGAGCACCTTCCAAGGCGCACGCACCATCCGAGCCGGGAATCGCATCACCATCACATCACATCACATCGCATCGCATCGTGTCGAATACCATCGCACCACCCCACACGCCTTCACGCCCGCCATGGATCTGATCCGCCGGGCTGGCAAGGCCCTCTCTGGGCCCCCGCCACTCCCAACCGCAGATGAAAAGCTTCACAAGTCAAAAGCACAACCGGGGAGGGTGTGGTCACGCTTGGCCTTTTTCAGGAGACCGCTCCGCCTCAAGGGCAATTCTGCCATCTCCATACCTCTAGGCGTCGTCATCCTCTTCCCCCTCATTGTTGTCATCCTTATCCTCGTCCTCTTCGTGAGGCACCCCACCTCTGCTGGGAGGATACTGATGCCTGCCGGCGCTCCTCCGGCCATAAGGTACGAAGGACTCGGATTGCCCTCCACGCCTCCCTCGCACCTCCCTGCCGCCGCTAACCTGCCGTCCCGTCCCACAGGAAAATCAGCGAGAAGTATGACAAGGTCTTCGTCGAGGGCTGCCTGGAACCCGACACGTCCAAGCCGAGGGCCAACGGCGCTTTTGTCGTCCTGGCCAGGAACAAGGAGCTGGACGGTGTCATCCAGTCCGTCAAGTCCATCGAGCGCCACTTCAACCGCTGGTATCACTACCCCTACGTCTTCCTCAACGATGGCGACTTCAACCAGACCTTCAAGGACGTCATCAAGAACTACACGTCCGCCCCCGTCGAATTCGGCAAGGTTGGCCCTGAGATGTGGGGTTTCCCCGAATGGATCGACCCCAAGGTTGCCAAGGAGGGTATCGCGAAGCAAGGTGACGCCGCAGTCATGTACGGCGGGCTTGAGAGTTACCATGCCATGTGCAGGTTCTACTCTGGGTCAGTCCAGACCCCCACAAGACACGGCTCCGACAGTTATCAATGGCTAACACCTCAAGCAGCTTCTTCTACAAGCACCCTCTACTGGCCAAGTACGAGTGGTACTGGCGTCTGGAGCCCGAGATCAGCTACTTCTGTGACATTACCTAGTATGAAGATCCAGCCCCGTTGTCCCGGGCGAAAACTTGTGACCCGTCGGTCTTCTAACAAGCTTCTTCTTGCAGCGATCCCTTCCTAGCCATGATTGAGGCCAACAAAACGTACGGCTTTACGATCGCTGTCAAAGAGCTCCGAGAGACCGTCCCGAACATCTGGCGCTACGCGTCCGCCTACAAGCGCATGAACAATCTGACCTCCAAGGGCCTGTGGGAGATGTTCGTCGAGCCCAAGCCAGAACCTGAGCGCAACGAATCCCCGCAGGACCCAGAGACGCCCCCCCTGCCCGAAGAGATTCTGCGTTCCGAGCCTGGTCGCAACGGCCTGCCGGAAATCGACCCCGAGGCCATGGAGGGCGAAAGCTACAACATGTGTCATTTCTGGTCCAACTTTGAGATCGCGCGCCTGAGTTTCTTCAGGAGCAAGGAGTACGAGGACTTCTTTGAGATGATGGACCGCAGCGGTGGCTTCTGGATGGAGCGCGTAAGTCGTCAAACTAGCCTATCCTACTCCCCGTTCTTGCATTTCCGAGTTACTAATCCAGTCTGATCCGCAGTGGGGTGATGCGCCCATCCACTCCCTCGCCGCCGGTGCTCTGCTCTCCCCACGCGATATCCACTATTTCCGCGACTTTGGATACCGACACACGACCATCCAGCACTGCCCTGCCAACGCGCCTCTGGGGCGACAGCTGCCCCGGCAGCCGTTCCTCGAGAAGACAACGTTGGACGAGCGCAAGCGATTCGAAGAGGACGACTACTGGGAGCACTGGGACCCGCCAAAGGAGAACGGCGTGGGCTGCCGGTGCCGCTGCGACACCGACATTGTCGACGTGGAAGGCAAGGAGGGCAGCTGTATGGCCGAGTGGGTCGACGTCGCCGGCGGTTGGGCCAGCCCCTAGAAGGGGTGAGTTCCTATCAGAGACGGCCCAGCAGCCAGGAGGGAAGGGCTGCGAGGTGTACAAATATTACCAACATCGGGCTTGGCCTGGTCACGACGTGAACGCACGCGGACACGAGATAGGAGTTGGCATGACTTACAGCTGGGAATGATGGTTGGCAAAGCGCCAGGGCATGCGTAGAAAGGCGGGCGGGCGGGCGGGCGGGCTTGGGAAACCTGTGCATCACGATTCATGTCGGAATTTTGTCTATACTCGGTCGCAAAAGAGCCGCAGAGCAGCGAGCACTGTGCGTGGGAGGTTTCAACAGCGTCTTTGCTGAAACGTACACACCACACACCAAAGGGGCGCTCGTGAAATTATACTCAGTCATACTTGCATCTTGTTTCTGCATAAGGTCGGGGTCGGAAGAGAGAAGAAGAGAAGAAGAGAAGAAGATGATGCCCACAGAGAGCGAGCAGGAAGAAAGGGCGGCGGGTCCCTTGTCTTGGCTGGGCTGGGCTGGGCTGAGCAGCACAGCAGCTGATGCCGCGCGCACATACACACACATACGGTCCTTCTGTGCGCCTCTCCATTCTGCTCGTGGGTGGCTGCTGTGGCTGCCCGCCCGCCTGTTTTTCAGATATACAACGATACCACAATATTTAATGGGAACGCATTGGCATAGGCTCAGTTAGCATCAGCTGCTTTTTCGGGTGTGAGTGCATATTGATCGGTTTGTCTTGACGAGCCACTCGACTTGGGACCACGGGAGACAAAGCGCAGCATTTCCAGGCCCCGTTGCGACCCTCAAGAGGGCCGGGGCAGGGAGGGGGCTCGACCTAGCACGACAAGCACAAGGGAAACAGCTTTGTGCAGAAGTAAACTAAACACTGCGAGGGAACGAAAAAAAAAAATTGTATTGAAAAAGAACGGGGTCTCGGCCGAGAGCTAGGTCTCTCCTCCCCGCCTCGGGTACACACCCACCGACATGAGCATTGTGATTGATGCCATGCCCCCAGAGAAATCCACTCAGCAACAATTACTGTTGCGGCTGCTGTGTGAATTGTACGGGGTGGGGTCACTTGTGGCTCCGGAGGAAAACTTATATAGGTATCACAACAGCGTCACCCACCAAATCGACAAGGCCTTCAAGGGACGGACGCTCTCCGCTTTCTAACGACAAGGTGCGAGAGGTTTTCCCCCTTGGCCGAACAAGCTCGGCGGGGACGTCTACGCATTCCTGTGAGAATCTGGACTGAAATGCAGAAGAAGACGGCGTCAAGGGAGGTTTGGTTTTAAAGACTCATGTATAAGGTTGAGTGCTAGTAACATTACCTAGGTCTTCACCGGTGGTTGCTGCAAGACAATGAAGACAATGCCATGGTAAAGCTCCCAAAACTTTGCCAACAAGCCATTGGAGTTTCGTTTGTCAACAGCAAAAGGTGGTTAACGTCGAGGGATAGGGGACCATGATAATAAAACTTGTCTCAACTTGCTGGGAAATGGACGGTGGCGACAGCGTAGTCTAAAGCGACAGTCCTGACTGGGCTCTTTCTTTCTTTCTTCCTGTCTGTCCTCGCAACATCATGACTATAACCCGACCCCTTCCAACCATTCCGGCAGACTTGTGGCAGCCTGTACAGCGACCACCTCAATATCTTCCTTGTTCACCACTCCGCACTACCCATGGGCTCGGCCGAATCAGTGACGGCACCGTGGCTCGCGTCACCCACCAGGCGCGCGTACTTGGCCAAGGTACCCCTGAGAGGCTTCTGCACCGGCGGCTTCCAGCTCTTCTTCCTCTCCCTCAGCTCTTCCACGGTCGCGCTGAGCACGTCGATGCGGTTCCCCACCGCGTCGATGCGGACCTCGTCGCCGTTCCTCACCAGCGCGATCGGCCCTCCCACGGCCGCCTCGGGGCACACGTGGCCCACTATGAACCCGTGGCTGGCCCCGGAATATCGCCCGTCGGTGACGAGCGCGACGTTGGTGAGCCCGGCGCCCATGATGGCTGCCGAGGCCGTGAGCTGCTCCGGCATGCCTGGCCCGCCGCGAGGTCCCTCGTACCGCACAATGAGGACGAGATTGCCGTCCGACACCTTGATGTCCCCGCTCTGCAGCGCGCTGTTGAGCTCGTGCTCCTTGTCGAACACCCTCGCCTTTCCCGTGAACGACAAGCCCTCCTTGCCCGTGATCTTGGCCACGGCGCCCTGTGGCGCAAGATTGCCCTTCAACACCCGCAGATGGCCTGTCTTCTTGATCGGGTCATCGAGTGGCCGTATGATCTTCTGCCCGGGGTCGAGAGAGGGCCACGAGCTGCAGTTCTCCGCAAGTGTCTTGCCGGTGACGGTCATCAGGGACCCGTCAATAAGACCAGATGCGATTAGCAACTTCAGCACCGACGGCGTGCCGCCGATCTTGTAAAGATCCTCCATGAAGTGCTTCCCGCTAGGCGCCAGGTCAGCCAGGAAAGGGACCCGATTGCTCGTCCTGTCAACGTCGTCCAGGGTCAGGGGGACGTCAGCACTGTTGGCCATGGCGAGGAAGTGCAGGACGCCGTTGGTGCTCCCTCCCAGCACCATGGTCAGCACCAGGGCGTTCTCGAATGCGGCGCGGGTGAGCAGATCGCGAGGACGGATGTCCTTGGCCATGACAACCTTGATGGCCTCGGCGACACGCTCGCACTCACGCGCCTTCTCTGGGGAGGTGGCAGGGTATGAAGAGCTGCCGGGGAGGGAGAGGCCCATGACCTCTATGGCCGTGGCGAGCGTGTTTGCGGTGTACATGCCGCCACAGGCCCCGACACTTGGGCAGGCGTGTTGCGCAATCTCGTCGAGCACGTCCTCGGGGGTGGCGGCGTCCCCGTTGGCCTTTGGGCATTTGGCGTGTAGCCTGCCGTAAGTGTAGGCGCCCGTCGACTCGTAACACGTCGAGATGTTGATCTCGCGGTCGAGCAGGGAGGAATGGCCCTTGTTGATGGTTCCGCCGTAGACCATGATGAAGGGCCGGTTGTGGCGGGCTGCGGCCATTATGACACCGGGCATGTTCTTGTCGCACCCCGGGATGGAGATGTTGGCATCATGTCGTTGCGCACATGTCACCGTCTCGATAGAGTCGGCTATGATCTCTCTTGACTGGAGAGAGTAGCGCATTCCTGGTGCCAGAAAATCGTCAGGTCAAGAGTTTTTTCTTTCTTCTCCCGAAGTGAGTGGGCGAGGGATGAGACCATCCCTGGCCTCGAGCAAAAGGGGAAAGGAAGGCGGAAGCTCTTGAGTTGACCTACCCTCG
This sequence comes from Diaporthe ilicicola, assembly GCA_023242295.1. Taxonomy (NCBI): domain Eukaryota; kingdom Fungi; phylum Ascomycota; class Sordariomycetes; order Diaporthales; family Diaporthaceae; genus Diaporthe; species Diaporthe ilicicola. The sequence goes on along the minus strand of JALPVH010000031.1, from coordinate 107,423 downwards.
CTGCCCATCGTGATGCCGTCCGACACGCCAATGGTGTTGAACTGCCAAGCAAGCATGTCCTGCTTCTCAACAGCCCTCTTGACGATCTTGCCCATGTCCATCACTAGCAAGTGTCAGTCCGAGCGAGCGCGTAGAAGGACCACTCCTGGCTGCAAGTTTATGCCCAGTGCTTACGGTGTGTACTGTTGTTACGCCATGTCAGAGGCTGATGGGTGAGATCCAACAACAAGAGAAAGATATTGGCTGTCTCACTTGCAAGGGTTTCCTTCCCACCATACGGTTGCAATCCCGACGTGTGGAGCGTTCCTCATTGTTTGACCATCAGGAACTCCAGCGGCGTAGAGCATAGCCTTGTGCGATGGCAAGATCAGTATAACATCCGTCCTCCATACACGTTCACAGATTCAGACCATCCGTCGTCGTCTTCTTGGAGAGTTCTGAGCTGGCTGGCTTTCCTAGCGCCCAATGCAGGATATCATCCATGCAGCCATATAGGTTGAAATCTGGGTCTGGGTGTGGCATCTCGTACTGACCTGAGCTCCGACAAAGTCATGTCCCTTGGTCAGACTGTGACTCCATCGGTTGAGTGCGCCTCCGGGCGGGAGAGATTCCCACTGGATATAGTCGCCGTCCTTGGGGACATTCCTGGTCCCGTTGCCACTGCTTGCTGTTGAGTCCATTTTTCGCCTCTTTCTCTTGCGAGGTCTCTCTCTTGGCCGTCAATCAATGTATAATGTTTGTATCGTTGGTGGAATCAAGTGCTGCAACTCCTTGGCACAAGAATCTGCACTGCTGAGTAGGGCAGGATGGAAGGCTCAACGAGGAAAAAAACGTATAGAGCTTGGAGACTCGGGAGTGAGGAAGATCAGGACGAGGCGTGGTCAGGGCGAGGGAGCTCATAACCAAGCAATTGCCGATACAACTACCTTGAGACGACCGGTCTTGACAAGGTCGGATGAGAGGAAGTCTAAGTTCGAGACAGGCACGTGAAAGACAAGAAGATGTGAGGGAGGTACATGGGTAGGCGGAACTGGTGAGGTCTGAGTACTCAAAAGAAAAACTGGAAATCAGGAACAAGATAGGAGTCAGAAGTCAGGAGTGAGGAGTGATGTAGTATGTCTGAGCTTTCAGAGAGAGAAAAAAAACCAAAAAACCAGAGAGGCCGGAGAGGACGGAGAGAAAGGTCGGCTTTGTACAATGGAATTTGTACCGTTCATCGGAAGAAGAAGACGCAGCAGCAGGCAGAGCCAGTGCCAGAGCATGAACTGCATTGCATGGTGGACTGGATGGGACTGACTTGCACCGAGGTGGGCCGAAGGACCGACCCAACAGCGGCCCACCCACCGCACTGGTCCTGTGCCTGTGTCTGTGCACTTTTCAAGGTTGTGTGGGGGAACAGGCAGCTTGGACAAACAGGTACAGTAGAGACAGGAAGACTGGCAGACTGGCAGACTGGCAGACTGGCAAAAGACAAGAGAGGTACGGTACGTAGGTGTGTGCTTCGTGAGGGAAGCTCCAGCATGATCCATGCTGGCAGTGCCGGCTAACAAGGGGTAGCTCGATGGACGGACGCATCTTGGTACCGGTACGGTAGTGCAAAAAGTGTGTGTGCAGAGTGGTCGGCAGAGGAGCAAGTATGCCAGATCCCGAGCCGCGGGGGGGTGGGGATTCCCCCACCTAGCGTGGACCCGGTCGGAATCCGGAGCAGTAAAGGCCAATGTAGTTGTACATAGTAGTGTCCTAGGACTGTACTGCATCAAGGAGCGCGGCGGTGGAGGAGCAAGTGAGTGAGTGGGGGAGACCAGCTCCCATACCCGTGCCCACAGCCAGCCGTACGACGCAAGCCTTGCAAGGTTGGATGGCTGATTGGCTGGCCTACGACGAGGTGGTTGATTTGTGTGACCAACGACCAGTCGATGAAGGGCAGGCTTGAAACGATGGATTGGATCTGACGAGAGTGGCAGTCGCAGTGGCGGTCGCCGGCGGTAAAAGGACGCGACGAGAGCTGGAGAGCGCTAATGAGAAGAGTGGTCGAGGGGAGAGAGAGCGGAGGAGAGAGAGAGAGAGAGAGAGAGAGAGAGAGAGAGAGAGAGCGCGGAGAGGCGGGTCGTGGCGGGTCGTGGCGTTACCCACTCGCGTGCATCGTCAAGTTCCAGGTTGTGGGTTCTGGTTCTGGCTCATGCTCAAATCATGTGGTCGCAATTCGCAATTCGCAATTCGCAATTGGCCCTTGTACCTGTGTTGAGTCCTGTTCCTGTCCTCAGGCAAAAGTCAGACTGAGGTCGGAAAAGGGAGGACTCAACGGACGGACACTTTCACCGTGGAGGGAGGGAGAAAGACGAGAGATCCCCATGCTTGCACAATGCACATGTCCCGCCCTGCCCTGACATGTGCTGCCACTCGATGACCATGCTGCAGGTTCATCGCTCAGGGCCGTCATAGTACATGGAGATAGCAGATAGGGTAGAATAGAACACGCGTATACTGTAGTAGATAGATGCAGGGAGTGGGGTAGGGGAGGAATCATGGTGGTTCGACGAGGCTGGATTGCGATTGACCTCGATGTTTTTGGGAGGGCAAGAAAACGGTTGTCTGCCCCCGCATTGCTTGGGTGGAGAAGGAGGGGGAGATGGCCCAGATGGGAGGAGGGAGGAGGGGCACACGTTGGGGCTAGCGGGTAGTCTACCTTGTCTACGTACCTCTCCAGCTGCCATGTACCCTTTTTTTTTTTTTACCCCTCCTTTAGTTTCTCACCTCCCCCACTACCACTACCACTACCACTACCACTACCATTACCACTCCCAGCCAACAACCTCCTTCTCTCCACTTGACCAAGCCAAGCCCAACCCCGTCTCTCTGTACATACATACACACACCATACACCCGTGTCCATACTTCGTAAGTGTCTCAACTCAACAGCTGTCTACCCGGGTAGACTGTATATGACAAGTATCACACTGTGCCATACGGCGCAGCAGACCACTATGCTAGGTTGGGTAGTTCACTGCTCAGGCCAGGGATTCAAGATTATGCCGTCCGTTCATCTACCTATCTACTGTGTAGATCTTGGTTGGGTAATTATGCGAGGCACAGCACAGCACAGCACAGCAAGCCGTCCCATTTTCAATTAATTCCCCTGCATCGAATCCCTTTCACATGACTGCCCAGGACCCTGGATAGGTATATTGTATACATGTACACAGATAGTAGTCTATACCACATTATACATGTGTCGTGTCCCCCCCCCCCCTCCACCCCCACCATCACACTACATACACAATACAGAACAGGAACACCGGGTTACCACTCTTGGCCATATGTCCAGACTCTGCCACAGTACATATATCCACAAAGTACATGTACTACCTGCGGTGCATGCCCTATATGCACAGCATCATAGAAACTGATATGTACACCACACCCACGCATGCTGAAGAAGCCTGCAATAATTGGGTTTATTAAGCTCATAGATATCACCAAGTACTACTTACTGCCCAGTACCTATATCAGACGATGTCATCAATACACAGAGCAAAGTGCCTCAGAGTACTAACTGCGTTCGGGTAAGTGACACAGCCTTATCCCTCCCACAGAATACCGCATACAACGGCATACAACGGCATACCAAATCATAGACTATTCAAACTATACCCCACGCTGCACTTTGCTGCAAGCGAGACGCATGCAGCTCGAGAGCCTCCTTGTACTGACAACTCACACACACACCCCTTGAAGTTGGCTGCTGCCGGCGGGGACAGAGGAGCTGCCTCAAATCTGCCCAGGTGTGACTATACATACAGTAAGTACTGTAGTACATGTGTTGAAATGGCTTGGTACAATTGATCTACCTCGCTGATATGTAGTCTAAATATATATGTACATAAGTAAGTATATACATATACATGGCCTGCTCTCGCCTGTTAATACAACGCAGAAGCTACTTGACACGCTCACATGAACTGGACAACAACATGATCCGATCATCAAACAGCACGGTCTTGCTGGAATCAAAACGATCAAATGGTATTGCTCCCCCCTCTTCGTCCCCTCTGCCGCCTTCACTACTGAAGAAATGAACCAAGTCAGAAAACCGTCCGAAGCAGCCGGGCACGTTCCTCTTGTTGAGCTATCAATGCCAGGCCGCTTGTCCCCCCCATGTCCCAAGATGCTGCTGATGTATGTACACATGCTTCATGGCGCATATACACACATGCATGCATTCCATGAGGCTTTCCCAGATCCGCATGACTCCATGCAACCGTTTCCAAAAAAAAAAAAAATTTTGATGCAACCAAGGAAAATCCACACCACCGCCCCCCTTCAAATTGCCACGCTTCCCCCCAACATTCAGCATAGCCCACCAACTTCTTTTCTGGGTAAACAACAACCCCCGCCCCAAAAATAAATAAAAAGCTGCACACTCGTCCGCTCCAGCCGCCCACTTCATGCCTTTCACCAAGCCGCCAGTTTCTCAAAGAGGTCAATACATGGTGTCGAAGAGAAGATTGTGTTTCACACGTCGTGCTTAACGCCCGATTCCCCAGGCCGTAAAGGCTATAAGGAGATATCAGAGAGGGGAGGAGGGAGGAAGAGAGAGAGTCCGCGGTAAGAGGATATCGTCATGATGAGGAAAGAAGGCTTCGCGGCTTTTCTTTCTAGAAAAGCCCCGAACGTCCATCATGTCTCATGGTTCGTCATCGTACAGGACAAAGGAAAAGGAAAAAGGGAAAGAGAAAACAAAGGAAATGGTTGATATCGGTGCCCAAAGCTCCAACGCCTGAGGGCTCTCAAAATATAGTTTTTTGATGTTGTTACGAGTCCACTTTTCAGGATGTTAGGCGAGGCCTTTTTTTTTATTAGGCACCGACACCAACCATGACCCTCTCCTCCTCCATCCTCCTCACCATCTCCCTCTCCTTGGGGCTGCGCGGGTTGGCATCGATCCCCAGGATGGCGGAGATGCGGGTCTTGTCCTGGCACTGCTTGCCGTAGACGTCCCTCTCGTCGGGGCTGCCGATGGGGGTGATGGGCGCCTGCGCGGCGGCGTAGCTGTGGCCCGACGACGCACCACCGTTGTTGTTGTTGTTGGCGGCACTGCCCGACTTCCAGGCCTGCTCCAGGACGACGGGGTGCGCCCCGTTGCCGTAGTCGGCGGCCACGGCCGACCAGAAGCTGTTGCGGTGCGCGCTGTACACGGCCTGCAGCCGGCCCATGTCGACGGGCTGGGGGCCCGAGACGGCAGACGGCGAGGGCGCAGGGAGCCCGGAGCAGTCCAGGCGGAGCGGCGCCATGGTGGCACCGGTGTTGGGCGCGCTGGCCTGGGCGTGCGAGGCGGCAGCAGAGAAGCTGGCGGACGGCAGGAGCGGCGCGCTGTGCTGCTGGTGGTGCTCCTGCAGGGAGTTATACCTGGAGGCGCTCAGGGCCAGCGTCATGCCGGCGGGCTTGGGCAGGATGGCAGGCAGCCGTGGGGAGGACCCGGAGCCCACGCTGGCGTTCATGATGCTGGGGAGCTGCATGCTGCCGGGGGAGCCCGGGTGGCCGTAGCTGATGACGGACCCGGGGGGCGACACGCTGCGGCTGGGGGACTCATGGATGGGGCTCGGGATCGAGGCCTGCATGAGGGGGGAGTGGCCGTTGGACGAAGAGCTCGAGGACATTGACGTTGTCCTCTTGCGCCGGTTGCTGCCGTGGCTCAGCTGGTGGTAGTGCAAGCGGCACGCAAGCTCAGTCTTCTTCAGGTGGGCGGCGATGTGCTTGTACGGCATCTTCTGCAGGCGGGTCTGGAGCAGATAAACTTCCTGTTGTGGTCCCAACTTGTCAGTAAGACATCCACCGGCTGTCTCTGTCACCTAGACCCAGACGTGGCACAAGGCACACAAAGAAAAGTCACGTACCTCATCCTCGCTCCAAGCTCTGCCTCCTCCAGTCGATGAGCTCTTGCGGCTCTTGGTAATGCCATAGTCGTGGCGGTCCATAACGTCAGACGTCGGGGTGTACATCGCCGCGGGCATAGTCATGGCCATGGTCGGAGACATGATGTTTCGTGTCGATGTGGGTGTGTGTCCAAGAAGTGAATACGTTCCAAATTGTCTTCTGTTTGAATAAATGTCGACAGACCAAAGCTGCGTTGTGAATCGAAGTAAAAGTGGGAGCTGAAACCGTGATTAAAGGCCTTTTTCCCTGGTCGTGAGTCTGTTTCCGTCGACAGAAGGTGTTTCTTCCTGTGAGGGGGTGATCGTCGTCGTCGTCGAGGGGGGTTGAGCAAGAATTGAATGTCGTGAACTGACGGGCGATGATAAACCGTTTTGGATTACACCGTTGACTAAAAGTGTGTGTATTTCTAAAGAGGGAGGGGCAGCCAATCCAGTTGGTCTCCTTCGTAGAAGACAAATGAGCGTCAGGGGGTTCAGCCGCAGTAAAACGAATAAACTATTAAAGAAAGGGACACACACACGCAACAGCGTCGTGATAAGGTCAGTAATGTGAATATCAGGGTCAACCGTGATGAAGGGAAGAAGAGTAAACAAGACCAAACGATCTCCGGGAAGGAGTGGCCATTAATAATAGTTGCTCGAGCGTATTGCCTGCTTGCCCTGCTTGCCCTGCCTGCCCTGCCTCGCCGACGCCCATGCCAGCAGCCCAGGATCGACCACATCATCCACAGGGAGGCAGAGTGACACACTGCGAGGGAGACTGGGAGCCGCACCCCGGCCCCAGTCGAGGCATATCAGCCTTGAGATGATGGCAGGGGTGCTCGGTCTGGCAGTCCAGGTAGGCTCTAGCCTTGTTACAGACCTTCCCTTGGAAACCCTGGGCCCCAAAAAAAGGTTGTGTACCGACTAGGTTGAAGGTCGGAAGTGTGTGGCAGCAGAGTAAAGCATAACAACGTGCGGCTCCACCCAGCCCGTTCTGGGCCTGGTGTGGCCCTGCCCTTGTCAGGGCTCCCCACACATCAAGCAAGAGCCGCAGAGTTTCGAGTCTCATCCAGACATGAGCATCCCGGCACCCGCAAGGTCCATACGCTTCGAGTCAAGAGTCACCACCAGCCAGTTGTGTGTGCGCGAGCCGTCTGGGCATGGCGTCAGTACGTATCCCAGCCAGACCACTTGATCGGTATCGCTCGTCGTCACTAGGGGAAGGGAAGTGAAGGGAAGTGAAGGGAAGGGAAGGGGGGGGGGGCTGCCTCGACACAGCCCTACCACTGGACAGGGCGCACACGTATACCGTGGTATGCATGCGTGTGGTGTTCTTGGGCGACTACTGCCGGACACTAAATTCGTCCCAACCGCTCGTGAACACCTCGCTGCAGTCCCCTCTCGGCTAGAAACAATCCTGCAGCTGTGGACGAGGGGCAGAAACCAATTGGTGATCGCCAGGTCCCCTGAAGAAGGGGGAGGAGGCCCGCTCCGGCTCGAGAGACAAATAGGCAGACAGACAGACAGACAGATAGACAGAGACAAGAGTGTGTATATGCGTGCGTGTATGCCCAGGTGTACATGCGGCGGCTGGAAGCCATAGCATCCGGCAGCGAGGAGGCGAAAGGGCGGTAAACACAACAGATCCAAGACAGCAGCCAGGCCTGGGCAGGGCGCAAATCTGGGTCCTGCGTTACATCGATCAGATCTGTTCTGTTTGATGTGATTCGTTTCGGACAGCGTGACCATCGAGGAGGAGGGCCCTTTTGGCCGGTCGTCACAGCAAACACGAAGAGAAAGAGAAGACAGGCCTGACAGGGCAAGGGAAAGGCCAAGGGAATGGGAAGGGTAAGTGTGGTAAGCGAGGCAGGCAAGCAAGGACTTGGCTTTGTGGGGCCCGAGGGTGGATATGTGTCTCAGGGATGCTGTAACCGCAGCTCTGGATATCAGTAGTGTAGTCTAGACTACTCCGTACTGTGTAGATAGTAGACTTGGAGATACTGGTGCAGCCAGCGTACAGGGCGTGCATGGGCTGTTGATCCTCTGGACCCTGCTGCTGTTCAACGGGCAACCGTGGGCAACGTTGAAGCCGGCAACATTGGAACGAGATGTTGGCCATCATGTCCTCACAGCACCTTCAACTGACGATGAGACCTGTTCATTAGCAGCATGACCGAGCCCGCAATTCCCACGCCCTTGGCTGTTTTGGCCGTGATGTTTCGAGTAGCAGCAGCAGCAGCATTTTAAGTCTGCCTCTGGTTTCCGATGGATGGGGGCAGCGTGCCAGCCGTGCATGGCAGCGGGGTAGGAGGAAGAGGGGACATGATCGGCAGCATCAATCAGTATCAGCATCGGCGTCAGCATCGGCGTCAGCATCAGCGTCAGCCGCCGCGACATCAGCATCAGCATCAGCAGGATACAGTAGAGCCACACACACACTCATTCACTCTCTCTCTCTCTCACTCACAAAAAACAGAGATAGAGGACGAGTGAGAGCCGGGCTGAGGTGAGGTCAGGCCCAGGTCCGGTCCAGCCAAATCGGGTCGTCTCTGACTTCTGCCATGTTTGAAAGTGTGGGGCCTGTGGCCCGTCTCTTGCTTCAGAGGTCGTTACAGAGCCGCGCTGGTCCAGGAGCGGCCGCACAAACATGATTGGACAGTGCCGCCCGTTCCTGTCTCGTGGGCCGGGCCCTCCAGGGGGCACCCCAGGTCTCGTGTTGCCCCCCCGCGTAGAATCTTCGGCAAGGGCTGCGCCTAGGCCGGCTGGGCGGGCTGGGCCTGTGTGCTTGTGCCTGTGCTCCCAGGCTCCCTACCGGTCCTGTTGAGGCTCAGCCGCCAGTCGTCCATGATGGGACCTCTGTTGATTGGTAGTCTACGTCGCGACTGTTTGGTTTGGCACCCGAGGTCACCCCCCCCCCATCCTCTCACCCCCGTTGAAACAAGAGGCTGTTTCTATCCTCCAGCCTGATACTGAAGATTGGTCAAACATGACGCTGGTCGGATGGACGCGCGAGAGTCGAGGACGTCGCCATGCAGTATCTGCTCATCCCGAAACCCTACACTCAACTGGACGGGTTTCCAAACAAACGCGGCCTTTTGTCCCATCCACAGGGGAGGAAAAACAACGCCAACAGCCTAGTTTGTTAGTCTGACTGCGCACAAGTTGTCGGGATCAACAAGCCTCGTAGTTTGCCTGCGGCCCTGCTGACGGCCCAGCGGGCCCAGCGAAATGTGTCGCCAAGCGCCCGGCCTTGGCCCTGCCAGATGCCAGATGCCAGCACGTCAGAGACGAGACTAGTTCCTGCCGGTGGCTCTAACGGGCAGGCTTGACGTGTTTAATCACCGCCGGGGACGGCTAGGGTATGCCGTCTTTTTTTTTTCTTCTCTCTCTCTCGCGAGCCTGGCCCGTATGGTGCTGTGCTGTGCTGTGCTGTGCTGTCCATGGGTGTTGTGACCGGTTTGCCTGACTGTATGTTTGGTTTTTAATTTCGCATCGTGCAGCCTCCGGTCTAGCAGTGTGGATCTTGGTCTTCTTTCTCCCTTCTCCTTGGCCCCACGTCGACTCCGGCAACAGAGCTCGGAGAATGCAAGACGTTGGGATTGTCCAGATGCAGCAGCTCGTCGGTCGGCTCGTATGGCATATGGCAAAGGCCTCTGTGGGCTCGGCACGGCTTCTTGCGAGGTGACCTGCAGAGAAGCGACCCAAGAAGCTGTCCACAACGTCCTATTCGAGCTGGCGATGGTACCGGGCTGCGTCGGGGTGTGGCCGCAAGGCTCCGGTCCCTTGAAACTCGCTAGGTGGTAGCCACAATTTCACCCTTGTGTCAGCCTTTTCACCACGCCACACCAGTTCAGCCGAGTACGCTTTCACTGCACTTCGCTTCACTTCGCTTCACTTCAGTTCAGTTCAGTTCAGTTCAGTTCAGTTCACTGCAGACCCTTTTCAGCCCAGTCCCAGTCAAATCCCAGCCAGAGTCGTCCTTGTCTCTCTCTTTCTCTCTCCCTACGGAGCACACTGCTGGCCTGCAGCTCACCAGTCTGGAGCAGCACCCTTGGCGAGACTCGACGCTCCTGGCCGGGCCTGGCCTGTCACAGTAGCCCCGTGACGTCTCCATTCATTCGTCTCTTCTGCCCCTACCGTTCAAGGCTCAGAAACAAGATTCTCTTGTAAAAGACTTTGCTTTCCCGTCCCCGCGTCCCACTAATGCAGCCAAACCTTAATGCATCTTGTCCTGCCGCCGTTGGCTCCGCAATTGTGGATGCCCATCTTGCGGCTCAACATTCGACGTCCAGGCCGGGTTCGTCGTACAGCAAAAGACTTTCCCCCTGCCTGACACGACACATTGGCGGCGCTTAGCCTCATGTCATCCACTTACTCCCTTCTCACCTTCCCTCTTTCTCTAGAGGAGGCTTACCGCTAGCGGCTGGGCTCAAAGTATCGTCGACAAAGACCTGAACCCCTCCCCTCCCCCCCAAAATCACCGGCTGTTCTGCGGAGGAACAAGAAACAGAAGACGAGATGAAAACAATAGACACTGCCTGTGCCTGGGGATTTGGCGATCAGAAACGCCGCCAGCAGGCACGCCCTTGACCGCCAGTCTGTCCCATGATCGGCCTTGTCTCGTCTCGACTTTGTGCACATCAGTGGGCCCAATCAAGCCACCTTCATACTCGAGGCCAGTTTCGAGGCCGTTTGGCATGTTTGCAAGAACATTTCTTCGTCTTCCCCGTCCAGGGAAGCGGCTCGTCGAGCTACTTCGCGGCGGCCGAGTCAGTTTGGAGCTTGGAATAGATCAGCATTATCGGGAGACGCCGTTCGTGATCGTAAATCGAGGCAGCTGCACCTCGCGTCGTCCTGGATTTGACGTCCCCGCGACGGTAAAGGACATCGTCTGCTTGCCCCCAACGCCGCGCGGCGACTTGGAGCTCATTCGTTTTCACTTGACAACGCTGACGGTGATCATACAGGAGCGCACATCAAATCAAGCATCTTGAAGTCACTAGCGTAGCGCTTCCTTGCTGTATTCGCAGCAGTGGCCCCTCCTTCGCTCATAAGCCGTCCTGCCTGCTCTAGCCAACTGTGCGGGATCGTAGGTTGGCCTGTTGTCGACTCCGGAAGGGCGCCTGAGCAAAGATAACGAGGGAGTCGAGCCTCCAGGTGAGCCTTGCTGGTTAACTCGAGCCTGAGACCGAGCTACGACCTCGGACGCGCAACTCAGTGTGGCTCTGCCGCTCATTTGCTGCGACAACTTCAGCGTGCGTCTGGAGGATCGAGCGTCAGCAAGTCCAACGGGGTCCTTGTCATCCCATAATCTCAAGCAGATAGAAGCCCAAACAGCACGAGCACGGCACGTGGGTATGTCAGAGAGCCTCGAGCTATAGACGGTGGAGCGCAGACTCCATCACGCGCGGCGTTTGTGGTGTGTTCTTTGGGATGTTATGTGGGCCTTACGGCGCCGAGAATTAGGCAAACAGCCTCGACGGGGCCTGTCCTGTGATCGTCATCCCATGACCCCCGGAGATAGAGAATTCGGACGCTTTCTGACCACCACATCTGTCAGTGAATAATCACAAGGGGGTCAGAAATCTTTGAGCCGATGGTTTTGCGAAATTGCAGTTCCCGGAAACTTGGTTTGCCGCGGTACGTGGATCGCTGAGGAGGTTATGCCGAGACCGAAAGCCGGCGGCGAGTATTTGTCCATTCTTGGAAGACTCGACACAGGGGTGGAAACTTGACAGGAGCCCCCATCCCATCTGTCAGAACCAGGCCAAGAAGGGTTGGGATGCGTCGCGACGTGGGTGGTTGCGGCTAAAAAAATGGATCAAAGATGATGCCAAGGAAGCTGCCACCTGTGGCCGTCTTCTCCTTGGGGCTACGCGCCATGATGCTGTGCAGTGGGAAAAGGAAGCCGGCAGCGACATACCGTATTGAGTGCTGCAACGGCTGAACCGCGGCCATCTGTGCTGCTCTTATTCCACACGGCCGGTCGAGGATTTCCACGGCTTGTCCACTTGTGAACGGGTTTGTTTCCACGGCCAACCTCGCGTCCATGGTTGGTCCTCTGTACGTACTCAGAGACCGTGGAGATAGGACGAAGGGCTCATCGCCTCCCTGGCGATGGATAAGCGTAGTCCATTAGCAAATGCGAAAGACGACAGACTGAAAGCATTGGACGTACATGACCCGAGTGTTGCACACGGGTCCAATGGTGCACTCTATGCTTCGGGCATTTGACGGAGAAACCCTGGTTAAGGTTATCTTCATCATGGGCCCACTTGGCCAGGTCCCTGGAAGCGCTTGGGACACCCTTGATGCATGAACTAGGGGGCTCTTTTGCTGCAGGGGTGGGGGTCTCCACGAGTCCACCTCTGACGCTTACGGGCATTTGGTGAGTTGTGGCCGACGGAGCAGCTGTCAGTGTGGGCTTGCCGACCGGCAGAGGCCTTTGTTCCGGCGGTGGAAGACACCGCAGCTCCTCAAACGCCGCTTGTCGAGGGGACTGACAGCTCTGCAACAGGCGCAGTTTCAGCACCGGGGTCGCCGTTGGATGACGAGGGTGGACGTCGCTCAAGCAGAAGAGACGTCGGCAGACAGGCATCTGCATAACAAGCGCTTGGTCTTGTCGTCTGAGCATCGCCAAGGATGATTGGGATGGCTAGACTGGTTGGGATGGCTGTTCAACCTGACGGTGCAACGGTCGGCCGCGAGCCAGGTGCCAACAGTGTGCTCCCACGAAACGACGACCTTCTCGAAGTTGGTGAAGCCGTCTCAAAACACGGCCAGTTGCGTGTTGAGCGTGCCGACGGCCCGAGTGAGACGGAGAGAGAGCGCAAATGAGAGAGATGGAGCGCGCGAAGCAGGGCGGGCGGGCAACCGTTGAGTACGGGCTAGTACGCTGGCGTCTCCTCCATTTCATCCGAACACGAGACAAGGGTGACGAGTCTAGGGGACGCATGAGGATGTGCATGATGAACAGTGGTCTGTCCCGTCTCGTTCTATTCGAGTCTGTTGTCGATGTTTCGGTTGAGCCGCGCGTTTCGATTCGATGTGAGCATGTTTGGGATTTGCGCTTCTGCTGATGATGTCGATGTCGGACGGGAAGCTTACGTGGGTAGGTTTATCACTCTCCCAGGTTACGATGCTTCCTGCCTGACCCGACATTTATGCGAAACAACTGTTCGCATAGGCTATGTTTTGACACTACCCTGCTGTGGGTTGAACGTCATCTGGTCTTGGACAGGTCGTGATCGCCCGCCCGGCAAGAAATTCTTCCTGCACCGTCAAACTGCAGCCCATGCCAAGTCGTATCGCACAACGGCCAGCTTGACAGACGATTCCAGCAGCGAGGATTTGGAGCGCTCCATGCTGTACGGCGTGGTGATTCATACACATCGCACACCCTTTCTGCAGCGCCACAGAGCCCAGGACACTACCCTCAATGAAAGGGTGAACGCATATGGCCCTTTTGAAAGACCAGGGCTGATTGAGTGTCAGTGCTTTCCTTTTGTCTTGTGGCGCGCGTGATCTACTCACCATGTCGGGGTGCTGACAATCGCGGAATAGTGTCCTGAAGATATCAATCAGGCAAATCTTCAAGCGAACATCTCAGGATGATGCCGATGGTCGTTCGCCGGTCCTGCCAAACAAGGATTGCGCACTGAGTATTGGCATCTCGTGACCCGGAGTCTCTATCGCGCCGGGGAATCCAGCCAAGCGTGTTGGTACGGTACGTATGAGTATCTGCAGTTTTGTTCTGCTTCTCGCCGGTGTCGATACCATCCATGGCCCTTTGCCATGGCTGGTTCTGATGGACTGCAAAGACATCTGTCGTTTCAAGCGTCGCAGCACGCCAGTGTCTCGGAAATTGTCGGGGAGTGACGAAGACCGTCTTGTCATGGTCGTCGCAATGACTGGAGGACAAGCCGTCCGTCTGGAACATCATGGTGAGCAGCCACTCTAAATGGCGCAAGATTGGCCATTACGAACTGAACCGGAGTTTCTACGGCGCAATCTCTGAGCGTCACTGCCGGTGGCCATTTGATTTCGTCCGTTCGCGGTGGCTCTGGAAAGGACCCAGCTTGAACGCTACCTGGCTGTATTTGCCAATGTGACCGTGTCATGCAATTGTTGGCTCACAAAACTGGCCTTTCGTCAATCGACCGTGTGTCGCGCGACGCAGCATTGCACGAGCGATTGGCGTTTGAAAAGCCTCGCGTCGCGCGGCAGCTCCGGCTAACAACAAAGGCATCTGCGCTTGCATATCTATGTCTCACGTGGCAGGTCGGGACCGAGGCTTCAACATGGAAGTATACAGTAGGGATATCGCCTGCATTCGTCATCGCCATCCTCACAGATGGATATTTCATGCTCGAGCGAGGGATCGCCCACGGTCTGATCATGGGTCGCGTGAACCGCCAGCTCAGTTGCGAATAGTGGAATCTGAGTGAGGGCCTGCAAAGACCGCCCGCGTGGCCCGGGCCATCACTGAATTCTCCGGTGAGAACCTTGACTTCGATTGGCCTTGAGATGACCTGAGTGTGGCATACGAGCTGCTACGAGAAATGCCAGCGTGGATCCATTGTTGGCGATCTTCCAATCGGAGGTGACAGGTTACGCCGTTTCTCCTCCGGATGGCGGGCTTGGAGCCGGGCCCGGGCCCGGGCCTGAGGCCCGATGGAGTAGATGGCGTCAAGTGCTTCCCGCAGTGATTCCTGTCGGAATTGAAGCCAAGCGAGCTTTTAGGTGTGCCTTCGGATACCCTAGTACACAAACAGCTACCGTACAGATCCCTTGTCTTGTGAGAGGTAACATTTGAAGTCTCGGCCTCATTGGCCTTGTTGATGTGAGCCTCAAGGATCGATCAGTCTCTTGGAGTGGAGTGGATAAAGTTTAGGCCCGGCAAGAACCATATCTTGGGTCGCAGAGCGCACATGACAACAAATGTTAGAGCTCTACAAAGTCGGTCAATTTCCAATAACCACGATATTTACTTGCCTCGTGGCGCAAGAATAGGACTTGGGGGCCAATCTTGCCTTTCGACATCTACGACGCCGGGGGTGAAGGCCGCCGCCGCACAGTCCTCGGTCTTTGGACTCACGAGGATGTTGATTGGATCGTCCGCCCGGACGGGTTTCGAAATTGTGTCTATAGATAGGGGAGCAATTAACCGGGTGTTTCCTGCGATTAAACATTTGGGTTTCGCTGATACAAATTCAATTTCGTTTCTCTGTGCGAGGCCCACCGGTCTGCTCTCGTGGCAATATGCGGCGGATGTCGCGACTGATGCGAATGACGCCGTGAGTATTGAGTGTGATCATCAACTGTCAGGCCAGTATGCGGCTATGATGCTCGAGGCTGACTGAAACAAAACAGCTGCGAGGATTTCTGATTCTGAGACGGCAATCTGTGCAGACAGGCCTCCGATTCTGGTCGTCGGTGTACACAGATGTGCAGGGTTGCGAGGCGACATTCTCCTGTGGCAGCCATCAGGCAAAGCTCAAGTCATTCGCCAATCCGACTCTCAAGGTTCGCCTAGACTGAACAATAGCGTCATCTGGTGAAGTCTATGGCGGTAGTCGACGCTTCCGAGATCACTGGTCGGCCATAGCTCGGCCAGTGTGTTGTGGCGCTCCAGTCCAGAATTCCGAGCTTGGGATAGCAAGGAATTAAATTGAATTGATGATTTGGCTGTGAGGCTTCGCAGTGGATCCTTCACGGCCCAGGCGATCGCAATGCAAGAGATTGAGCCTGAAGCGAGTAATCCAGTAGAGCCTCTGTGTCGACTCAATTGTAATAGAGTGTTCAGGTGGAGTACCCAGGTCTGTGCCGATCAGTAAAGAACGCATCCATTCTGCGTGTAAATTTAGTAGGAATAGGTGGCCAGGCAGGCAGGCAGGCAGGCAGGCAGGCAGGCAGGCAGGCAGGCAGACGGGTAGGCAGGCAAGCTCAATCTGCTGATGCCCTATCGTCACCAGCCTGTACGCACGCCAGCACAGAAGTTGTAGTTGGGGTTCTCGATGGTGTTTGCCATGACTCCAGGATGCTAACACGACGGCCACGACCAGCTAATGCCATCTACGGATGGCGTTGAGCTCCACGCAATGACATGGAATGGGCTAGGGTCTCATACCGCAAAGCTGAGCGTGGGACCCTTGTAGAAGACGGGCAACATGACGGTGACTTCAGCTGGATGTACTGGGTTCCGGCGCGTGTTCCTGGCCTCGACCTCAGCCCAGTGGGCGGTACACAGTACTCGGTGCGGAGGTGGCAGCTGGTTCGGCCCCCACAATCAAAGTCGGCTGTGTCTGTTCCAAGCTTCTAGAATGCTGTTTCTCGTTCTGCGTTGTTCTGGATTCAAGAACGTCTTTAGGGACCACCACATGTGGCCCAAGATGTTGTGAAGACCAACAGCAACGCGCGAAGACCGCTCGTGTTGTACCTGCCCGCCCGCCCGCCCGCCTGCCTGCCTGGTGACAGGCAGCAGAGCCTTGCCGTGCCTTGCCTTTCTTCGTTCTTCAAGAAGGATGGTGGCTGGGCCAGAAACCTAGCCAACATCGATTCAATCAACTTGCAAGTGCTTTTCTCTGGCAGACCACGGGCGAGGACGGATGTCGTATCAAAGAATCCTGTGCTTGGCCCAGCCACCACATGCAGCGACCACTCACCACACCACACCACCCCACTGGCGGCAGGACGCCACCCATTGCGCCCCCTGTTGCTTGACAGAGGCTGGACTAGAACAGACCCGAGATTGAGTACTCATTTGGCCTGGTTGACCGGCTGACTGATTGACTCATTTTGGAGGCACTGAGCATGCGAATGTGAGAGGACTGATACAGGCGGTCGGCCACAGTGAAGGAGGAGATGGCTTGGAAGGGAAGCAGAGGAGTCCCCACTGGCTGCATGCACTCTATTCAGCGAAAGGTTGACGACAGGAACCCAGTGGTGATGATGATGATGTCCGGTCTGCCGTCAGAGAGGAGGCAGACACGATCTACTGACTAGGTGAGCACTGTACCCAGGTACCTCCCTGGGCACGGTAGGTAGTATACCATGGGCAGTGGCAGTGGCGCGCCGCGGGAGAGGAGCAATCTTGCCAGGAAGGTCTTCCAGATGGCGCCTGGCCTTGGGAGTGTAGTCTGTACTGTGGATTTGGTACGGTACGGTACGGTACAGAACGGTACAGAACGGTACAGCACGGTACAGCACGGTACAGCACGGCACGGTTCACTACCTAGGTATTTAAAATTCTGCCGCTGGATCCCCATATCTGGGGCTAGCAAGGGACAGTGCTGTACAGGGCTGCACGTTCTGTACTAAAATGATGCCGTGAGGCTGGGCAATTTATTTTCCCCTCCCTGCCAATTGAACCAGGCAACCCAAACCGTCATCCAGGTACCCAAGCAGTTCTAGCCGGTCGACCACCGCAGAGGTAGCTGCCGACAGGCATATTGAATGTTTGAATGAACCTTGAACATACCGTTGAAGCCGTCAGGGCGGCGACAAGCAGCTGATGACCCATCATCCCAGGCATCCAGCATTCTGGTGGGCAGCTGCCGTGTACTTGTACATGTACCTGAATAGCCAGTTCTGTCGGACCCCCGGGGACCCTCTGTAAAAGTACAGTAAGAGGCGAGTTTACGTGTTGATGCTAGGCAGTTGCTTGACATTCATGATGTACCGTACATAGTCTGCCTCGTGCATACTAGTTTGTTCAAGAAACAATCCAACCCAATTCAACTCATCGATCAATCTTCTTTCGCCAGGCACAGGATGTCGGGGGCCAGCACAGGTATGCTGCACTACCTAGGTACGGATACGGTAGAGCTGCTGGGACCACATCGCAGCAAGAAGAAAAGAAGCTGCGTAACCTTTGATGACGTGACCTGTTGAATGAGCTGACTTGGCCCTGACCCTCACCCT
Organism: Diaporthe ilicicola; assembly: GCA_023242295.1. Classification (NCBI taxonomy): domain Eukaryota; kingdom Fungi; phylum Ascomycota; class Sordariomycetes; order Diaporthales; family Diaporthaceae; genus Diaporthe; species Diaporthe ilicicola. The sequence goes on along the minus strand of JALPVH010000031.1, from coordinate 89,586 downwards.
GGCCGCTAATAAGTACTTTGGTAGGGTGCCAATCATCTGCGCTAGGAAGGCACTCGGGCCATATTCTGCCCCTTGCTAGCTAGGCCTGCCCTGTGCTGGGGAGTGGAGAGTGGAGAAAGAGATCGAGAGGACGGAGAGAGAGAGAGACACACACACACACCACACATGAAAAAATAATTCCATAGCTCCCGGGCTTCCGCCACCAAAGGAGGGAGGTCACTCAGTCACTCACCTCGTCCATCCTCTCGTGGACCTTGCTTGCTGTCACTCGCGGGTACCTCTATCTCTCTTTCCCATCTCCTTCCACTCAGTCGGTCTGTTAGTCGGTCAGTCAGTCAGTCAGGCAGGCAACCCTGAGCTTTCTCGGCCGATAGGCTACCTAGATACCTGGGTACCCGCTGCACCCTGCTCGCCCAGCACTCCAAACCGCCTACCGACCGTGCCGACCACACCTACTGACACAGGTACCTGCGACAAAGTCAAGAACGTCCTTCCCGTCCACCACACACTGCTGCGCTACCTCCGACTGCACTCAACCACACACTACACCACACGGCACTGCATCGCGACCGTCAAGTACCCGGACCAGAGAGAATACATGCGCGTAAGTACACCATTGGTTCATCCGTTCTATCATTCATTCATTCCTTCATTCATTCAATTCATTCCGCCGCGATGTCGCGGCCGCACCTGCGCCTGCAGAAATTGTCTGTGCAAGCGTCGGGCTCGTCAACCGGCTCCCACTGCTTCCTGTCCTGCCTCCTGTCACCTGCCATGCACCTTGCATCTGCAGAGCCGCATCTGCTATGTACCAAGTACATCTTCGACATCCAACATCAACATCAACTTGGATATTGGACATGGACATGAAATCCCATCTACATCGGCCTCGACCTCGACCTCGACCTCGACCTCAACCTCGAACATGACCTTGGATTTGGACTTGGACCTGGACCCGGGATCTGGACTCGATGCACTTCTGGCTGCCTCTGCAGTAGCAGTCGCCCCCCCGCCGCGTGGATCTCGGCAGGCCCCAAAGCGTATTGACGACCTGCCTTCCAAGGCTGCTGCTTCGCCTCGCCTGGTGGACGGACGCGACACCCGACGAGACAGTTGCTTGTTCCGCCCGGGGCCAAAGGCAACGTCAATAGCAGCCCGAAGGCCCAGCAGTGCGCCAGCAGCGACATCCAGCAGCCAACAGCCGCCAACAGCCGCGGCGGCGCGCACGCACGTCTTGCATCAGGTCATCCGTGACGTCCGGACAGCCCAGAGCAAATGGCGGCACCCCAGCGCCTGCACTAGCGGTCATTGCCCTCATCCGCTTTGGCGACTGTTAAACTTTGGGGGCCAACGCCAGCAAGGACGCACGCGAGCTAAGCTTACACAACACCACACCAATTTCTGGCTGTGCCATATGCCATGCACCCGTTCGTCGCTCTTCATCGAGGCGAAGAAACGACATATGCCTCTCGACGGCACGAGTCTGCCCCAAGACAGAACACAGCTCAACCCAATATAACACTGCACTGCACGAAACAGCACGGCTCGGCACGACAAGACGCAGACCTTTCCTGACCACCCGCTGACCGGCTTGTCTTACGCTTTTCTGCCGTCTGCCTTTTTTTTTCTTTTTTTCCGTCTTATCCCGGTCGCGTCCACAGCCAGCCAGAGCCAGCCGTCACCACTTTGGTCCCCACAAAAAAGTCTGCTGTCGCCACTTTCTTTTTTCTCTCTTCCCTCTCTGCTCTTCTATTTCCGTTCTACCCGCCCACCGCACTGAGGCCTGCCGCCCTACTGCAGCTGTGCTCAATCCCAGCCCGTGTTGGAACAGGGCTATGCACACCCGGCAAGGGCCCCTGTTCCCGTGAGTTGGGGGGTGGTTGTGAGAGGGAGAGGTTGAGTAGTCGAGATTCCTGGCCCTGGCTCTGGTCCTGAAGCGGTCGGACGAGAAGAACACAGACAGACAGACGCACGCGTGAGGATTGAAGTGCATCGGATACCACCATAACGTACCGGTACCGTGCCACGCCGGTATTACCAGATACCACATCACCTGCAATTTGGATCGTCCTCGTCTGCGCCTCCCGCAGATGCAGATGACACCTGCACCCATGGCTTGCTATGTTAGTTTTCCGCCTGGGCTTATGTCGCAGAACTACCAGCAGCATGCAGCATCGGCACCAGGACCAGGACAAGCACAGGGCCAGCACCAAAATCAAATCCAAACCCAGCTGGGCGCAGGCCATCGTCTCGCGCAGCCCGTCGTCGTCGTGGGTGCACTGGGCGAATCTCTCAACTTCGCAACTGAAGCCGGCCCCGGCCCCGGCCCTGGCCCTGGCCCTATCAATCACAATCTCAATCCCCATACCGATCCCGATCTGGCTGCCCTGGATCCCTTCGTCAGCCCGCCCTTCCCACTTCTATTTCCCGTGGCACAAGAACAAGTACTTCGCCCTCTCACCAACCCCAGCGATCAATCCGTCGTCCGTCAGCAGCAGCAGCAGCAGCAGCAGCCGCCCAGCACGGCAATCTGCCCTGCCCTACCCATACAGTTCACACACCGCACCGCCCCATTCTCCATCTTGTCTTACTCAGTCACTCGCCTTCACTTTCTCGCTCTTCTTTCTCTCTCAATCTCCTTCGTTTGTGCGAGCATTTGACAACCGGCGGGCACTACACTAGCTGACAATCCGCGCGACGCGCAACGACTATTTAGAAGATGCAGCAGTGGCAGGTCGGCCCCATGCCGGGCAACTACGCCCAGGCGTATCAACAGCCCAACTCCACCAACCACCCAGATGGTTTCAAGTGAGTGACTACCCGCGTCCCTTGTACCTCCCTCGTATCGAGCCCTCCCCAGCAGCCCAGAGGAGCGCCAGGTGCCAATTCAGTCCCAACCACCCCTCCCCCCCTGGGCCATCGCCAGAGCTCAATCCGCAAGCCAAGCTCCAAGCTCCCGAGCTGGTCTAGCTGGCCCAGCTTCAGAGCTTGCCTACCTACCCACCCCCTTTATCGCGACCGCTCGTATTCCACATGCTACTTTTTTTTGTCCATCTCTATTCTCCATTATTCCCCTCACCTTTCACCCATTATCGTCGCGCCCCGCGCCCATTTCCTCAGTTCATTTTTTTTGTCCTTCTCTCTCGAATGGCCACCGTCTTTGACCAGAATTGCCAAATGGCGCGTGTGTATCTTTCGACTTCGAATTCGAACTCGGAGCAATCGAGGCTCGGTGATGTCTGAAGGCGAAGCAAATACGGTTTGGTCGTCAGCCGGCCTCAGCTCAAAGTTTGCCTGCTGGTCCCCATTCCCCTGCAAAATGGGACGGGGCTTGCGCAATGAAACCACCCCCCCTCCATCCCCCTAGAGGGAACCTGATCAGTGGCTTGCCAAAAGGTCTCGGGTACTTTGGGACTTTGCGGAGGAGGCTGCGCAGGGTCTGTCTGACCGCCTGCCGTCCTCGCCCTAGCGGGCTGCCCATGGTTATCTGTCCTGGGCCTGCCTGTCCCATCTGATCTGAGATATGTACCCCATGTACCCCGTCACATATCTTGTCTGTCCCGGTCTCTGATCCCTCCTCTCCTTCTAACTTCCCTTCCTTCCTCCCTCCCTCGGCGCCATCGTCTCCCTCTTCCCTCCACCCCCCTCCACCCCTCCCAGGAACCCGCCATCACAAAACAAGGACAAGCATGGGCATGACACTAGACCGTGGGCGACGTTGGAAAGCACTCATCGCCGTATAATTCTCAAAGGAGAACAGCAAGAACAACAAGGAAGAAGCTCCTTCTCCACGTCGCCCCCGTCGCTGTCACTTGTCAGGGTCACCGACGCCTCGTGGTATATACATCACAGGCTAACTGGAGTCATTTTGGGGATTGGGACCACTGGAGCCTTCCCCTTGTCGGGATAGTCCCACAGGCCAAAATCCAAATCCAAAAACCCAGTCTCCACGGTTAACGGTGGACGAGCCCAGCTCGCGCCCAAGCTCCCTGCTTCGGGACCACCCCCACCCCCCGCCCCAGCTCCCAGCCTCCAAGCCTCCAGCCCAGAGCTGTTTGTTCCCGCGTTCGTTCGCGCCTGCCCTGCTCCACCATTCCACACACGGTCCCGTCGACCCACTGGTTCTCTCCAAAGGTTGAGGTTGAGAGGTTGCGGTTGCCCTGCTTTGCTTGCTACTTGGTACCTTGGTGCTTGCTACTCTTGCTGCACCTGCTGCACCTTGCACCTTGCCGAGCTCCAGCTGCTCCTCCCCCTTCCACAACCCAAACCCTGTGTACCTCCGGGCCCGACCAAGCTCTGCATCTGCACCTGCGTCTACATCTACGTCTACATCCACATCTACTTGACTACTTCACGACTCTACCTCTCTACCTTCGCCTCTTCAAGTCCCGCTACCTCACCTCTACACATACACGCATCCGCACGTACACATCCTCCACCAACCCCCCGCCCGCACACACCCTTAATACCTCGACTGGCAATTGCTGTCTTGTCCTATTGTTCACGTCATCCTCTTGTGTCTCTATCTCTTCTTTCCCCCGCCCACGCAACCACGCACCTGCTGCTGCCTGCGCATTCTGTTTGCTGTTTGGCCTTGCGTTTGTGCCTGGTTTGTTTCGTGTCGTCGTGTCGTCGTGCGCTCGACGCGACATCCCACCCGCGCCGAGGGTGCCGTCCTCGTCTCCGTACCGAGCTCCCTGATTGTGCCCCTACCTTCCTCGTCTCGTCAAGTCTTCTCAATGAAGAAGCAGAGAGGCGACCTCCAGCCGTCATGGCCTCCTCAACCCCAACCAGCGATGCCCATGCAGACGCAACAACAGTCGCCTTTTGCTAACACGCCTGCTTGGGGGTACAGCGCCCAGCATCAGTATGGCCAACCCGACATGAACCGTCGCAACGATTCCATGGACTACAGGACTTATGCCCCTCAACCACATGCCCAGGCTGCTCAGGCCCAGGCCCAGGCTCAGGCCCAGGCCCAGCACCACCAGCAGCAGCAACAACAGCACCACCCGAGCGCGATTCAGCCCCCAATCCCCGTGTCGCAGCACGCTGCCCAACAGCAACAGCATGTACCGCAGCACGTGCAGCACCCCCAACACGTCCAACAACATCCCCAGCAGCAGCAGCAACAGCAGCAGCACGCGCAGCACCTCGCGCAGCAGTCCCAGCAGGGCTCGCCCGCCCAGCAGCATGTCCAGCAACAACATGTCCAGCCTCAGCACGTCCAGCCGCAACATGTCCAGCACGCGCCGCAGTCCACCTCTGTCCAGCCCCAACAAGTCCATCAGCAGCCTCCCCAGCAGTCGACCCCCCAGCCGGCCCCCGCTCCTGCCCCGGCCCCCAGAGGTCGCAAGCGCGCCGCACCACCCGCCGCCGCGGCTACCCCGACGGCCCCTGTATCGGCCCCTCCGCAGCCTGTCCAGACTCCCGTCCAACAGCCTCCCCAGATTGCGACACCCGTGCCCGTCCCTACCCCTCCGGCTCCGATACCTGCCCCGACCCAGCCCGCCACCCCTGTCGACAACGCACAACCCGCCGCGCAGGCCCCTCCGGCCAAGAAGAGCCGCACGAATACACCGTGGACGCCGGCTGAAGAGTTGCGCCTGAAACAGATGAGAGACTCTGGTTCTAGCTGGGCTGAAATTGCCAAGGTATGCATGCCATTGGAAACATCAGGCGGGGGCGAGCACTGGTCGTGGGCATCGAGACTAATTATTCTATTCCACAGACCTTTCCTGCGAGAACGGAGGGCAGCGTCAAAAAACATTGGTACAAGGATATGCATTACGCAGAGTTTGCCGAGGACGAGGTACGCATCAGAAGTGCTCCGGCGGTGCCAGTTGTCAATGCCGCCCACGTGCTAATTGTCGCATCGTACAGAGCGCAGCCTTGATGAGTGCGATCAAGGAGTACGAGAACAACAAGTGGAAGGTTATCGGACAAAAAGTTGGCAAGCCTGCGAAGGCATGCGAACAGTACGCGAAGGAGCATTTTCCAGGTAAGCACCACCCGAACCGTGCGCCGCGAGCCTCGATGGAGCTCGCTCTCTCGACCTGCCATCCAGTCTCGGGCAATGGCGTGAGACTGACAAACTTGCCCGCAGATCTCTTCAACCCTGCGAAGCGTGGCTAGGAGCCGTCACCACGAACACCGACCGTGGCGAAGAATCGCGAGCAGGCTGAGCAGAGTTCTACACCCGTCAGGGCGCACCCGAATCCAGACCCGAGTCCACATCCACCCCCTCTCCCTATCTTTACAAGTCCGTACAGCCGTCGCCCACCCGGCAGCACGTATCAGGGCTCAAGCCCCAGCACTCTGCCTCCAAAGCCGGAAAGCCAGCACTCTCCCACTTCGAAGGAGGATTCGGACAGCCGCGCCATAGACTAGGAAGGCGACAGCACTGGGAGGTTGTGGCATGTTCACCATCCCCGGAGACTCTGTCAGGTATTCTGACCGTTGTGATCTCTTGAACATGGGCGTGTGCCTTCCCGGGAACTGCACGGGCTGGGGAGAACGCAAAAAGAACACGGCAACGACATGTCCCTTTTAATGCCTCGATGACCTGTGTGTGCAACTTGGGCTTTTTTTCTTCTCTTCTCGGCGTCGGCTGAATTGGCGAAGTTTTCCTTTTCACGATTGGTTCTTTGGTCTTTGGTCAACATCATAGCCCATCCTTTTTGGGAACAGAATCCATGTGCTGCTATTCTCGAACATATTTGAAGCAATGCTTGGTCGGCACGGCAAGGCGCGTGGATGCAAAACACTTACACACACACGGACACACACGACGCGCTCTACGGCAAGGTCACAGGAAGGAGACAGCCTGTGCCGTCGTAGGTCCCCTAACGAGCAGGACGGAGGAAGTGGTAATGACTGATGGGTGCTGGGATAGTAATCTTGCAGGTGACAGATGGCTTCTCTTTGGGGTGGCGACAAGGGAGGGTCGCTGTATTGTTTTGTTTTGGTGCCGACGAGGGCACAGGCCGCGGGGAGAATGTGATGACTGGCTTCTTCTCTTTTTTTTTCTCCTGAGGGTGAACCAGGTGGTCATTTGATGATGGTCGGAATCGTTATACCCCCTCCCCCCAACCACAATATATTGCTTTCAATGTTACGATTTTGTGTGGCAATGTCTCGCCTGTTCCTGTCACCAGTCATGACCTGACGTCTCCAGGTGTCTCGCACGTGATGTTATAGACGGCAGTTTGACGATTGGCTGCACCTCTCGATGTCAGCCTGGTGGTGAAGCAGACCGGTGGATACGGGAATGTATACTATGACTACTCAGATGCATATAACATGCCATGCATGTATAGATGCATTCTATATACGCTTGAGCCAGTTCTGCTATAGGTGCGTGCCACACTGTCCGCTAACTGCCGACTGGTAGGCTACCCTCCGGCCCGTGATGGGGGTGGGGACGAGGGGCTGGGCAGAGAGCCCTAGGAGCAATGTGTATCCTAGTGTACGGCCGTTGCAAAGGACCCAGTAGATAGTCTGACAATGGAGAAGAGTTCTTGTCAGGTACACATGAGTCGAGTCCATGGGCAAGTATCCAGCGCTGATAATGGTTTCCATTGGGGAGTCCTTGTTGGGCCGAGGTGGCAAGGTAGGGAGGTATGGTTGGAGTCTTCATTTACTGTACACCGCGGTAGGCTAAGATATCTATATGATTGTTGATTTGAGATGTGTGGTTGGGGCCCGGGTTCGTGGGACGGGACAGGACGCGATTGCGACTTCAGGATCGGGCATACTTGGGAGCTATGGCCAAGCCAAGCCGGCTCGGACCAATCGACCGAGATACCAGCAGGGTCAAGTCCATGTTGATCACGAGATGATGGTTGATGTTTCGTTTCGAATGCATGTTTCGACAAGGGAGGAACCCTGCATGTGTCAGTTGCCCCTCTGAGGTTCCCTCTGCACGGTACTTAGAAGTCACCTAGAGGCATAACGGCAGCTGCTGTAGACTTGGAAGAGGACCAAAATGCCTTCTTGCTTCCGAACTCGCACTCGATACGGGTTTTCTTTCTCTTCTTATTCTTTCAATTCCGTTTCTTTTTCACTTTGCGTTTGATACAAAGCCATCGCGTACACATGCTTGAGCTGTAGCCAGAAAAATGAAGCGATGCATGTGGACGAACACCTAGTCCAGCTAACAGGCTAGCAGGAGACGTGCCGTCGGTACAGCGCTGTAGACATGTGTACATGGGTAGACCATAATGTACATCATTGGTGTGGCGGTACGGCTCAGGGTCTGAGGGTTGGCTGGCCACTTGACTGTGGAGAAAGGGCATATTATGTGCGCTCTTGTGTCGGTTCATACAAGGAAGTCAATCAAGGAATGGATTTAGCATGGGACATGGATGGACCTGGACCGCAGAGATTATCAGACGGGAACGGAGGCGGAGAACGGAGCACGGAGAACCAGAGAAGAGTGAAGTGATGATGAGCAGACCCCGGCTTGCCCCGGACACCACCTGTGCAACCAGGCAGAAGTGACAGATCACCTTGACCACCACCTGGTAGGTAGTGTTGACGGGATGGAGGAAACAGGAAACAATTATATTGGTCAATTCTTTTGGGCCGGGTCTCGTATCATGCCTGTCGGCCGCGTCGGCCGTGTCGGCCGTGAATTGATGGCGTCGTCAAAGCTTCAAAGCCCGCAAACCAAAAACAAGCTCAAGAAAGTTTCGGCTGTCTGCGGATCAGTTTGGAGAGAAGGCAGATTGGGCAATTGAGTTTCACGACACGCAGCATGTTGAGTGTTCAATGTTGCATTTCATATGGAAGATGGTACAGTATGTTGGATATCAATCATATCCAAATGCAAGATGCAAGATGCAAGATGGAATAAAGAAGTAAATAAAAGCTAGCGAACAAGAATCTTCAACAGCAGCGTCCATGTACAGTATGCAGTAACAGCTTGGCCACCCACCCACCCCCTTGTGCGCCGCCCCTGCCAGGCCTGCCCACACACCACCATCCCTTCTCCTGCCCCAAAATCCCCCTCCTTATCCTTACAGCTCCTTAGATGGTGTAGCTTCTCTCGGTGGGTCTTTGCTTGATTGAGTTAAGCTCCCTTTCGTATCGAGCCATAGGTGTGGGTCGCCAGGGTGTCGATCCTCGATCCTCAACCCTCCCATCCCATGCCAACCCCCCTGTCCCGCCTACTCGCCCAGGCCAGTGAGCCCACTTTTTGTCTGGGGGAATGGGCCTGATCGTCTCCCATCCTCGCTATCTCACTCGGCAGTTTTTTGTCCCCCTTCTTGTCCTGCGTCACGCGTATACTGTACTAGCCCATGTGCTAAGTAGATTTGTTTACCCCCTGATGGCTGGCTATTTGTGATTTGACAGGACCGGGTGGAGATTCCTGCTTTGCCCTCCACGGCCCAGGCCCCCCCCCCTTTAACAGTAAGTGAATAAAAGAATGGATGGGATGATGGATGATGGATGTACAGTATGGTTGGTTGTGGTTGATTACGACTGATGCTCTTTCCACTCTTTTTAGCCTACCGTTCCTCGTTCCTCGTCCCTCGTACTTCTGTGCATTGTGTCGTCCGTCTCCCTTCGTTCAACCTCGACCTTGATCTTGACCTCACCATCATCATCACCACCACCCTCGTTACGGTTAGGTGTTTATTTGTACGGCGTGGCGAGTGGCAACAACCATTAATTTAATTTAATTGGTTACTTGTCTTCTTGTTCTCTTGAAGCAGGGCAGGCAGTCAATTCATCTAGACCATCCTCCTCAATTCGACCCTCGCCAGACAGTAGGTCCAGACTTGCTGACTGCACATCGTCGCTCGCTCGCTCGTTCCCTCGAGTCGCACCTTCGCTCGCCCTTCGTTTTAAGAGGCACATCAAACAGACACCCGTGCAACTCGTCGACTGTTTGCCGCTCGCTTCTGAGTCTGGCTTGTAGTTGTGAGCCGAGTGCCTGCCTCACAAACCCAGCCTGCAGTGGTCCACTCCATTCCATTCCAACCGTCGCACCTGCTGCCGTCAACACCACGCCCACGCGACTTTTTTTTTCTTCTTCTCCCAAATTGTGAACCACCCGCAGGTCCCTCTCTCGATCTCCACTTCCGAACAAACGATCGAATCAAATTAAATCAAATCCGAGCATCGCCCGTCCAACAACATGCTGCCGTCGTTTCTTTTCCCCGTGGGAACAGCAGTTCTCGCTGCTTCCTCCGTCCTCGCCGCCCAGTGCGGTCTAGGCAATGCCTGCGCCGAGGATGAGCCTTGCTGCTCGCGTAAGTTCAAACCTAAACCTTAACCAACATTCAACTTGCCCGTGAACACCCAATGGATAGCCCCTCAATGCCTCTTTGTCCTCGTCCCACCACACTCACTCTCGCACATCTTGACGTGACACCAACGCCTGCCATTTTCCCATCCATCTGCTTTTGTACCACGCTATACATCGTGCGTGCAGACCTGTGGCGCCTCGCACTTGACCTAGCCATGGGCTGACATCGGTAACCTGCAGAATATGGCGAGTGTGGAGTCGGCGCCTACTGCCTCGGTGGCTGTGACCCTCGCTTCTCCTTCTCCCTCGATAGCTGCGTCCCCGAGCCCATCTGCCAGTCAAAGACCCTCTCCATGGACTCCCTCGACCGTGTCCAGTCCATCGACAAGTACCTCGGTGACCCCTCCGAGGCCGACTGGGTCTCGTCCGGCGACCCTCTCGTCTACAAGGACAATGTCCTCCTGACCATGCCCGCCTACAAGGCCGGCACCGTCCTGGCCTCCACCGTCTACATGTGGTACGGAAATGTCAAGGCCACGATGAAGTCCTCCCGCGGCAACGGCGTTGTTTCGGCCTTCATCCTGCTGTCCGACGTTAAGGACGAGATCGATTTCGAGTTCATCGGCGCCGACCTCGAGACCGTCCAGACAAACTACTACTACCAGGCCAACCCAGTTTGTAAGTAGCCGCCCCCCCCCCCAGCCAGGTTGACGAGCCGCAGCGAGAAGGTGCCGCGCACATGCTGAACAAGTCAATGCCCACAGGGACCAACTCCAAGAACATCACTGACCTCTCCGACACGTACGACAACTTCCACGACTACGAGATCCAGTGGAGTCCTGACCAGGTCGTCTGGCTCGTCGACGGCAACGTCGGCCGCACCCTCAAGAAGACGGACACGTGGAACGCCACCACCAACCAGTACGATTTCCCGCAGACCCCTGCCCGTGTCCAGCTGTCCATCTGGCCCGGTGGTAACGCCACCAACTCCGAGTACACCATCGAGTGGGCCGGCGGCGCCATCGACTGGAATTCGGACGACATCCGCAACTACGGCTATGACTTTGCCACAGTCAGCGAGGTCTCGATCGAGTGCTACAACGCCACCTCGGGCCCTGGTACCAACAAGGGCAAGTCCTACTACTACAATAATGCCGCCGGCACCAACAATACCGTGGTCGACAGCGACAAGCCCACCGTCCTGGCCAGCTTGATGGGCACCGGCACCGACATGGAGGCCGGCGCTAGCTCCGCCTCGGCTAGCAGCTCTGCCTCGTCGGCCAACACCATCCCTGGCGGTTCTGGCGGCAGCGGCGTGGGCAACGTAGTGGGCGGCGACACGAGCGGGTCCAGCAGCGGCGGCTCCAGCGGCAGCTCCACGGCCAGCAGCTCCAACTGCGCCGCCACCGGCTTCACCGTAGACTGCAACGGCGACTCTAGCAGCAAAAGCGGAGCTGTGGGTGGCAACGACAAGGTGTTTGGTGCAAGCGCCTTTGCCGCCATTGTCGCGTTTGTCTTCTTGGCGTGGCTGTAACGTGTGGGCGTCCATACAGCACGGCTGCACGCCTCCGCAGCCGACAGGATGCTCACGACTACACAATATGTTTTATGCCATTATTCCCACGACGACGCAACGCAGCCTATCCCCCTCCCTTCTTTTCTAATACCTTGTCGTGTACTGGTCTTTCTTCCATTTTTCATCCCTTGTTCGATATACCGTTTTAGTCTACAAACCTTGCGACCCGAATCCCTCACCAGGGACGTATTCTCTTCTCATAGACCAGCAAGGGAAACGGAGAAAGAGGCGTGGGCCCTACCAGCAGTAATAAAGGGGGATGTTGATCACATTGCCACGTTTCCGGGCACAAGAGCATCTGAGAAATAGAGAACACTGAGTTAATGGCCGCCCTAGAACGGCCGCCCGCTCCTTTTCAGTGAGCTTGGAGGGAATGGAGCAATTCCAGTACGAAAGAACGGACCCCACGAGGGGCGTCTTGTATATAGTGAGTGAGCAGGTCAAGAAGAATTCAAGACCTTAGTCAATGAGCGAGTTTGACTTGAACCTCAATTTCGGTCTGCCACATTTCATGGCAGCCTTGAGACGGCGAGAACCACGCCCGGCCAAGGAGGCATGGGTCATGGCCATGTAGTCGTTATCTAAAATCATTCTTGGCCATCCAGTCCAGCGCGTCCGTCAATACGAAAGACCAGAGTGCACACGGCAGACATGCTTCTTGCAGAGCTAACTATATGACCGCTTCCAGATACCCCGGCCTCCCCATGAATCCTGCCTTTTCGTATTTCCAGGCTGACCTGGACTTCCCTGAGCGTGCCTGCAACGAGACTCCTTACTATTTCTGTCTGAATTTTACATGTTGCCTGGGTGTTGCTCAACAGCGTCACATGTGCAGTTTCGTTTTTATCTACAAAATTGTGAACGGGAGACACGACATCTGGGTACTTGAGTCCCGGGGTCCCATCACTTGGTTAGGCAACAGTCCAGACGATGCAAACTTTGGGCGTTGATATCCCAGACTCACATGACCTTTGAAGAACCTGCTCTAGCTCATGATTTTATTTTTGCCTAATTTGAGAGTGTCCCGAATACTGCAGTGAGTGCTAGATCGCAGGTATTCCCAATGGATGGATAGGCCCAACGAAGGACACTTTGGTCCTCAATCTGCGCCATTCCTTGAGTGGAAATTGCTTGAATATGAAGTTCCAACATATTCTTCGTGGACCATTACTAGGCCACGTTCAACTAGATCATTTGGAGTTATCTTGAAAGAGCCAAGCTTCAGTTATTCTTCGTGTACTGATGACGGTGCCGGGGGGAACACCTCTTTGTTGAGATTATCCGGGAGAGAAATACCAAGAGAGGAAGGACTCATATTTTCTTCACGAATAGCGATGTACAATGCCAAAGGGCCGCTCTCCAATTAGGTACCCGTCCACGGGTATCTTAAGAGGACATCTGGAAGAACGTGAATGACTGTACTGACTCAGAGCGGCATGTCAACTACTCTGTAAACGCCACAAAGCAATATGACAATGATGGAGAGAGAGGAGCTTCATTTTCAGTATATTGTTATTTTCAAGGAATTTTATACTTATAAGAAGGCCTCGACCCCAACGATTTGACCTCGCTTGCACATGTGGCCAAATATTATCGTTTAGTGGGATCTGAGACTTTGGTATTTTGACACGCACAGGAAACATAGTTCCCTCTCGCCTTTCCAACGGCCGTTGAAACTACGCTTGTCGTCGTTGAGAACTCCTGGCAGACAAAAGTCCATGCAACTCAAGCGTGCGAACACGATGCTTAAGTCTGGAGCGACTTCTCCGACGCGTAGTGTCCTGGCCGCCGTTCACACAAACCCCCCAATGATCCCTCAAAGTCGGAAGATCTGTGTTGCTTCTGCCGGGCAATTTTGCGGAATTCTCTTCATACTTGAACCATCCTGGCAGCCTATTTCTTCCTCTCGCCCAAGCGCGGCAGCCGAACCGGTAATAAAATCACGAGACTTGCCACAGCGAGGATAATGCATGACAAGAAAGCTGCCCTGATGGAGGCCTCATAACTGATCACGACCTGTTCTTGTACCAGACCCCCTAGCTTCCCAATAGCCTCGACACTCTCTCTGACTCTCTCTATCACCTCGTCCTTCCCACCCAGAATCCCGGCATCCCGTGCTGCCGTATCGGTGACATACATCTCGAGATAACTCCAGAGTGAATTTTGGATGATGAGGCTGCTTCCTGCTATGCCAAGCACCATGCCCATGCTGCGCCAGAGGATCAAAGTGCTGGTGACAACCGCCTGCTCTGCCTGCTCACTTGCCGCAAGGACAGCCATGAACGTACCGGGGAACGCAAATCCCTGTCGAAACAATCAGTATCGTCTCCCGGACCGAGCTGGAATGCCAGACGTAAAGATGTTTGATGGGTTGACTGACCTGTCCCATCGAGTGAGGCACGAGAAGTATGAGGTAGGCGTAGAGCGGCCAACCGCGCTGCATCGATGAAAGAACGACAGTTCCGATGAGAAACCCGACCGCGCCGAGCACGAGCGGCCACTTCAGTCGTTTGGTCCACTACAAAAGGGGAGTGAGTAATTATTGCTAAGCCACGCGAATAGTGGGGAGCCTCCAAGTTCTTGGGTCTGGCAACAGGGGCGGATTGGGCGAGGTCGCACCCCGAGGCTCACTTACTGTAACCATGAAGCCCGTGGCAGTGCCACAGGTGCTGGAGGCGATTGTGGGAACCATCTAACGGCACAAGAGTTAGCATTGCGACTCGATGGGCCGGCACATGACAATCAGCCGGATGCAACCAAGACAGGTTGGCTTACGAGACACAGTCCGCTCGTTGTAGCAGAGGTGAGAAGCACAGCCTGGAAGTACAAAGGCATGTTGAAAAGGATGGCGTTCATCATAAAGGCTGCGAGGAAGTTGGAGAATATCATGTTGGCGTGAGGGGACCGTTGAATCAGATGAAGAGGCATGATCGGTCGGGAAGCAGACCGCTCGGCCCAGAGGAACGAGGGGAAGCCCACGGCGAAGATGGCCAGCGAAGCGAGGACGAAGGGGTGTGTCCAGGCGAGGACGTTCCCGCCAAGGTTCAGGCCGAGGATCAGGAACGTGATTGAGGTCGTCAGGAAGAAGGAACCCCTGAAGTCGAAATGCTTCATAGCCTGCAGCACCGTCTCCTGTTGGGCCTGGAAGCCCAGGCCGAGGTCACCTGGGATCGTGATGACCGAAATACCAACGCAGAGGAGCACTGGAGGCACTTGGATGCCGAACTCGGCGCGCCAACCGATAGTCTCGGCCAGGAAGCCGCCCAGAGCAGCACCGGATGTCGAGGCAACGCCGTAGACCATGTTGATATAAGACTGGTAGGCTATGGGTTGTGCAAACCTTATCAGCACACGCGGCTCGAAAGGACCTGCACGCACGGGCAGCAATGTTGGTTGGCATTCCACACTCACCACCTCTCCTCTCGATAGGCACCAGATCCGAGACGATGATGCTTCCAACGGTCATGACGCCGCCGGCTCCAAGGCCACAGAGGGCCCGAGCGGCGATGAAGCTCGTCATGCTCTGCGCGAGTGCACACCAAAGGGTTGCCAAGGCAAAGATGGTCCCCGTGACGATGTAAGGGCCTTTGCGCCCAACCGTGTCTGACAGCCTGCCCAACAGCGGCTGGAACGCGGTCGAGGTGAGGAGGAAGGCCGTCGACAGCCACGACGCCGAGTTGGAGCTGTGGAAGTAAGACGTTATGACCGGGTGGGACGATGCCATGATGGTACCGTCGAAGCAGGACACAAAGTGCAGTGCCAGGATATTGCCGAAGATCCACCAGAAGCGGCCGGGAGAGACGCCTCCGAGGAAGAGCGTCTTGTCTTCATCTGCCTCGATTCGACCGGCTCTGTCCAGCTCGGTGGCCACTTCATCCTCAATGATGATGGCCTCGCTTGCTGCAGACGGGCGGCGGCTGGAAAAGGCCGGTGGGTGGTGGCTTGCCCTGCTGCTGCTGCTGTACTTGCGGCTCCCTCTCAGAAGCGGGGTCTCGTTGGGCTCTGGACCTAGCAGGCCGGTTGCAACCGAGGACGAGCGGGTGAGCAGCAGGTCAAAGTCATCAGGGTCGATTTCCTCGTCGTCTCCGTCTGTTGTCGATCCATCGTAGGGCCCCGGATACGGTGATGCGTATGTGGCATTTCCGATCAAGGGCGTCTGCTCGTCCGGGGCGGCTGAAGTCGAGGGTGAGGGAGGAAGCCCGGGCCCATATCCACCATGCCCAGGCCCGTTGTTGCGGGCAGTGCTCATGACGTCGGAACAGACTTCGGGCACGCGGCTCTACAGTAGTCTATATGCACCTGGAAGTCAACAGCGAGTCCGGGTTGGACAAGTCACAGAAGCATCCGTTGACTACTGATGATGGTCAGTCTCAGGGCCTTGTAACATGCATGCACTGCTCAAGAAAGGGCGACGGTCGACTGATTACCGTCAGCAGCTAGAGAACAGAGAAACCGTGAGAATGCCTGAGAGGAGCATTCTCCACATAACACCGTTAGTCCTGTTGGAAAAGGTGCATATGAGAATAAGAAATGGCTCACACTGCCGGTGGAGAGGAGTCAGAGGGTATGCAAAAAATCCAACCCAAGACTAGTCCCGCATGTGTGTGTGTGTGTGTGTGTGTGAGATTTAAGATTCATGCCGATTCATACAGATGTGTACTTGGGGACACACACTGGCATATGTGAATATCCTTCTCGATGAGCATGTCTTTTCGTTTCTCTTTCTCTCTCTCAGAGAATTACTAATGAAAAAAAATGAAAAAAAATTGAGACACAGGCAACGACATTTGCGCGGAGCACTCCGTAATGCGTACACTGTTAGCAAATCTTTGAGCGCTGCCGATGAGCGAAAATCGGGGCATCCAGTCACGACATCGACAGGGAACTGACCCGTACTCGGCCCCTTGTCCTCCTCTCCCCTCTTTGGAGTCTACACTGCCGACACAACCACTGGTAGACAATCACTGCTGATGGTCACCAGACAAATTTAAGCCTCCGATCCCGTTCCCGAGCGTCTTGGCTCCCGGAGGTTCCATTATGACGCCCTCGGGCCCGGTATGCGGTCCCCCACCGACACCACAGTACTGCAGACTGAGTAGACTCATCGGACTACACTGTACGGCGGTACATGCATGTGTACCTAGATAGACTATTTATGTTGTGCACCAGACTGACATAGACCCATGCATCTCTTACCTCGCAGTTTTCTAAAAGTGTAATTTCGCAAATTACACGCACACATACAATCGTGTACACATTGATGTGCATGAGTTACTAAGGATGCAACAATGATTTACTCGTGCTTTGCTAGGTAGAGTATCTACAAGATTCAAAAATATTTCGACACGAATATGAACGGCCCCATTTCACCCCAAGGAACCCAACCTGTGCGCATACATGTACTCCTGCTGAACATGTGCCTAGGTATTTCTAGTTCCTCGAGATGGACTTTTGATCTCGCGGCTGCCTGCCACGTGCCGACTGCTTAAGAAACATAATTCACAACAACGGTGGAGCCAGAGACCGTGGAGGACGTGAGGATGTTGTTGTCAGTGTCCTCGATGTCCACAGTGGTAGCGCCGCTGAGGGACGAAGTGCTCGCGCCACCAACTGTCGCCTTGATGTCGGAGAATGTGACGGATCCGAAGTTGGCCAGGCCCTTGGTGGAGTCTAGGGGAGTCACGTCCTGGAGAATCCACTCGGCCGCTGTGCCGCACAGAGCATCGGACGAGGTGACGGTCGTGGTGAAGTTCTTGCCGTTTGTCTTGTTCTCCATCACCACAGAGGCCTCGGTGGAGTTGACTGCGGTGAGCTCAACGTTGATGATCTGGGAAAGGTGTTCATTAGATCCCGATGGTCCTGAATAGTCGGACATGCACAGGCACGTCTCGAGGGTAGAGGAAGCTTGCTTACATCGCCAGCCGCGATCTCACCCAGGTCGACAACCTGTAAACTGGCAGGGGACCTGATCGACATATGATTAGAACCCAAAGCTACAGACACAGGTGCCTTTTCAACACAGGAATCTTTGCTCGCAAAAGTACTCACCACTCGTACCACGCATAAAACGAGGTTGCACCCGACGACTCGACAACAGAGTCGACACCGGCCTGCCAGAGACCCGTGCAGTAGTAGCCGTCGAGGCCAACCCACGCAGACGCAGTGTACTCGGTTTCGCCAGCCTCCTTCGTGGTGGGCACGGCCGCCGTGACGACAGGGAAGCTGCCAGAGGCCGCTGTGACTTGTTTGCCGGTGAGCACAGCTCCGGCCCAGTTCCTGCCGTACACGTGCGCGTTCGCGGCGAGGACACGAGGGACGCCGTCGCCGTGCTGGGCCTGCTGGGCCCGCTGGACCCGCTGGGCCCTGGCTGCCTTGCGCCGAGCGAGAGAGCGTGCCACGGCGTCGGGGCTGGGGGCAGCAAGTGCCGCGGCAAAGAGAGCGCTGAGGAGGACGATCGGCTTCATGTTGATCCTACTAAAACGGAACAGGGGCTTCGTCGGAATAGGGGTTGGGAAAGGACGGGAAGACGGGTCTGCCAGGGACTTTTGGTCAAAACGAAAGAATGACTGCTAGTGTATCTGTAAAAACGAGGGATTGTCGCTGGTTGTGGAGGATCTTCAGATCGAGACATTGATACATCGCGAGTCTCCCTCTTCTTCTTTATATGAATAGGGTATACGTATAAGTCGTACAATCCGCAGACCCTGGGCCCTGCTCATGCGCCGTGACAGACGGAGACTACTGGAAACAAGCTTCGTCAAAGAAGCCCGCTCCAATCCGATCCGCCCCAGTTCTCCGCAGCCGCCCCTGTAATGATCCCCCTGAATGACTCGATTTTGCATCAAGTCCACAGCCTCCTAATAATGGCCCTGGAGATAAGACGTCGCGTAGTCAGTCTGACGGCCAGGAGCCGAACAGCCTGACAGGATGGAAGAAGGACCACTGGACTTGCTGTCAATGCTACTCAAGTAGGTATGCACGACACCCCCTTTGATGGCTACGGAAGCTGGACAGGCCAGATAGGGCCCCTGCGTATGTGCGGACGTCGTGGATAATACAGTCTACCTAGGTAACGGCCGGAACAGGAAGGAGCTGTGTTTAATGTTGGACAAGGGTGACCACTGGCCATCTGTGGCGCGACTCTCATCACGATGGTGTGGACCTAGAGAGACCCGAGTAATGGCGAAGCGACCGCCAGGGCTGAGCCTCCTTCGAGCATACGCATGTTGCTTATTCGTCCGGCATCGCGGGCTCCACGGCCGTGGGGTCGGGAGGCAAGGAACGCACCACAGTGACGGAAATAGGAATTGAGCATGATTGTTATTAACCTATCCTAGTAATCTGCCTGATGAAGAAAAGGCTAATCTACCGGGCTACCATCTGTATGGTGCATACTAGACCCTGATGCCTTGTGGATGCTCGGTGCCGGCATGTTCGAGAAACAAATCGGAGAATATTATACTCCGTACTAGTCATGTCTCGGCACTTTTTCTTCCTATATATACTGTTGCATGCCTGGGTGCGGGTTTCTATTGCCCTAACATCTAAAAACGTAAGAACGGTCGAAGCTTATTAGCTATATGCCCGTTAAGGGATACTAGAGTGCTAATATGCTATATTTAACGGTATATACTATATAAAAGTAACATTTTATATTATTATAATATAGCATATAGATTTAATATAATATAACGATTTAATATAGTATAACGATTTAATATAATATATTAATTTAATATAGTATATCGATTTAATATAATATATTAGTTAAATCGAAATAGCAGTAAAACCTAATTATATAATATATTATATAGGGCAAATCCCCGCCTAGCTATACTAATCCGTTTTAAGTTATATTTATTAATAATAAAATATTAAATAATATATATACTATTACTATTAATTTTATAATTAAAGTATAATATAAAATTTATTTTTATATACCTTATTATAAACCTATTTACTATATATTTAAAGGCTAGCCTATACCCTTTAACTATAAATTTATTATCTTTAATATTATATTTAATATAATTTAATTTATATAATAATCGATAATATATTATTTATATAATATATCTATATAATTATTTTATTAAAATAATAAGTTATTTAAAGTTATTATAATTAAACTTTATATATTTAAATAATATTTAAATAGGTTATTAATTAATTAAATATTAAATAATATAGTTAAAAATAATATTTATCTTATAAACTTTATTTTTAATAGAAAATTAAAGATATTATAAATATTTTATTATTATAAATATTTATCCCTTATTAATAAACCGATTAAATAATAAAAAAAAAGCTTTAATATTTAAAAACTATTTTAATAGTTTATATTAATAATATAAATTAAAATAAATAATAAAAAAAGGGAAATAAACCGATAATAAATTATTATAAATAGCTTATTTAAATAATAAATTTATTTTTTAATTAATAATATTATAAACTTTAAAAGTATATATAAGTGCTTATATAATAAAATAAAGATTAATATTAGGCTTATTAATTATATTTAAAGTTAATAATATTATAAAATAAAGCGTAAATTAAAGGTATTAAAAGATTTTATTTAAATTATAGTTATAATTAAAGCTAATATATATTTTAATTATTTTAAATAATACCGATTTTCTTTATATTTAATATATATAGCTTAATTAATAATATAGCGGTAATACTAATTATTATAATATTATTCTTAATCCTATTTATAATTTAAAAGTTAAAGATATAATTATAATAATTAAAGCGGTAAATAAGCTATAATATAATAAAAATATATCGATTATATAAATAATTAAAAAGGAAAATATATTAAATATAGCTAAATAGTTAGTTATTATTATTACGTAAGTATTAAATATAATCGCTTATATTAAAGGTAAAGTATTTATTTAATATAATAAAGGATTTATAATCTTATATTATTAATAACTTTTTATTTTATTAATAATTATTATTTAGCGATAAAGCTAACTTATAAGATATATTATTTATTATATAATATATTATTTATTTTAAAGCCTTAACTAATTACTCTTTTAAAGTAATATAATAGCTTTAATATTAAAATAGTTAAGTTAGCTTATTATTCTTACCTATTTAAAGGAAAAAAGTATAATAAAAATATATATTTATTAATAAAATTAAACTTATATAACTATTAAATATATTATTATAAAACCCTCCTAAGTATAAAGTTAAAAGACTTATAATTATATATTTTTTAAACTAAATTTTATTTAATTATATTGCGTTTCTATAACTAGGCTTTATTTATTTAAATAAAAGGTAAACCTTTTTAAAAAAGCGTATTAAACTTATAACCTTTTATTTTTTCCTTAGCTTATTATTAATTCTTAACTTATAAGTAATAAATTTCTCTATTTCTTTAAAATAGATTTCCGAGTTATATATCTCTAAGGTAATAATAAATATATTTATTTATTTAAATAGGGAAGGTTATTTATCTTTACACTTCTTTACCCTAATAAAAAAACTTTTTACTTAAGTAAAGATTTACTCTTTATATTTAAAATCTATTTCTATAGCTATTTATAAGCTATTAAATCCACATATTTAAACAATGGAATATAGTGGCCTTACCTAGTTATAATCTATTCTAACCGCAGCTATAAACTCGCTTAATAGGCGCGTATAAGTGCTAATTTAAGCTTAATTAGTAGTTGTCTCGGTTTCGGCTAAATAATTGCTTTCGAGTGGTTTTATAATATAGCAGAAAAGGTTATAATAAGTATATATTTAAGCAAAGCTAGAACCTTAATTAGAGTAATAGCGGCTTTTTAATATCGCCTATTTCAAGCAACTTATAAAGGCTTAAGTCACACAGCAATAGCACTTTCGCATAATGCTTAATAGCGTTAGACTAGATTACTTACAGCCCGCAATAGCTTTAACCTTAACGGGCTAATAGCTTATTAAAAACATTAGCGTAAATAGGTGCGGCTTAACGCTATAGCTATTAATATAAAATAGCGGCTTTTAATTATAAACGGGCTTATAAAAGTAAATTAATAAGTTATTATAAAAAGTTTTATATAGTAAAACTTATTATATTAATTTAAAAAATATATTATACTTTATTCTTCTCGGATATTTATTATTATTCCAGCTTAATAGAGAAACTTAAATAAATAAAATAGTTAATACTATTATAAAAATATAAAAGGGTATTAAAGCTTATTATAATTTATTATAAAGGCTAATTAAATATAATATCGAAACTTAAGTTTAATATTAAAGTTTATTAAAAAGCTAAAAAGCTATTAACCTATATTAACTTAATAATATATTATATAATATTTTATAATAAGGATAATATTAATTATTATTAAATATTAATATTACTTATTAGCTAAATCGGTTATATTTATTATAAAGTTATTTAATTTAAAGTTATTTTTAATAGCGTTATAATTAATATATATTAAAACTTAATTAAATAAGTTTAAGTATTTTTAATAAAGATTAATTAGCTAGGCTATTAAATTAAAGTTTAAATATTAAAATAAATTATAAATAATAAAGCGAATTATTTTTTATATATTAACTTTTATTAATATAACTTTTTTAATATTAATATAGTTAATATTATAAACTATAATTTTAAAAAGCTTATATAAAAAGATAATTAATAAAATAAAAAGGTTAAATATAAGGTAAAGGGATATAAAGTAAGCGGGTAAGTTTTATTAAATTATATTAAATTATTTTAAAATAGCTTTAAGCTTTTAAAGCTATAAGCTTTTTAAGCCGTTATACTTTTACTTATAATAATTTTTTATACCTAAAAAGTATCTTAATATATTTACCGGTATAAATCTTCACCTATTAATATATTTAAATTAACTAAAAGATTATACTTATTAATAAATATCTTTTAATAAACTTTAATATAAATATTTTAAATATAAAGTATTATTTAGCACTATAGCGCATTAGTCGAGCGTTAAAGTACCCTTTTGCGCTAGCAATATAAAGGATATAAGTTTAAATCCCGCTAATGCCTTTTTAACCCGCCCTCCCTTTAGCATACCCCTTTAATGCTAAAGGGTAAGAATATTTACCTTAATTAATTCTTTATAATTATATACCTATTACTATTAGTTATTATATCCCTAGCTAATAAGGTTTTTTCCCTATATTACGGGTTTTTCCTTATTAGGCGCCTATAAAACCTCCCGGGAGGTACTTAACGGCGTAGCAAATGCTTCTTACTATATAAAGTTACTTATAAAAGCTTAAGTATAAAGTAAACTAAGGTTTATAAAAAAGGGGAAGCTGTAGCCTAACTAATTATAGCTTTCTTCCCTTTATTTACTATATTTTTAGCTTTAAGAGATAGAATTTAAATAAGCTAAATAGTTTATAAAGTATTATTTATAAACTATATAGCTTTTAAGCTAATTCCGGTAACCTTATAATAATTAATAATAATAATATTAAAAAAATATTTTATAATTACTAAGCTTATAGCTTATAATTAAGCTAAAGTTAAACCTTTTAAGCTAGCTATATTTATAGCTATAATTATAAATAACTAGTTAAATATTATATAAGCTTTTTATATAATTTTTTAAGTCTTTTTATAATTAGCTTTTAAAATACTTTAACTTATTAAAATAAAATTACTTTTAATAATAATAATATATATCTTAATTATTATATTAATTATACTATTTATTTTAAAATATTTAATAATAAAGTTATCGATAAAAAGCTTTTTTATATATCTCTTTTATAGCTAGTATTATAAAAATAAAAGCGCTATAATAAATTATATAATATGCTTTAATAATAAATAGCTATTTAAATAATATAAAGGTAATTAAAGTTGTTTTATATTAAAAGAAAACTTTTAAATATAAAAAGTAAACATATATTTCTTTTAAGTTTTAAGCTTAAAAATACTATCTTTTAAAAAGATATATATAAGGTTAATTAAGCTATTATATTTTAAATATACTATATTTATTAGCCGAATTATAATAAGATTAAAAGCCGGAAAAATAAGTTATAAAGGCGGCTATAAATTATTAATATTTTATTAAACTTTAAAGCTATCTTTAATATTTTAAATAAAAAGGTTAGCTATTATAGTTTATATTAAAATTATTTAATTATAAAAGCAATTATAAATAATAATATTAAAATTTAAAAGAACTTTTAAATTAATAGTTAGCTAACTCTTAAATATATAATAATACCGATAAAACTTATAAGCCTTTAAGCCTTTAAAATTAAAGTTTTTTATTTAAGCTAATATATTATTTATAAAGTATATTATCTATATATATATCCGGGTTAATATATTATTAACCTTTATAATTAATTCTTTATTTAAATATTATATTAATTTTAAAATATAAATAATATTTCCGGTATTTAATTTATATAATTTAAATATAAATAGTAGAATATTTCGAGGTTAAAATCTTTTATAAATATTTAAGTTAATAAGTATTAAATATATTACTAATAAAGATTAATATATATTATAATAAATACCGATATTATTAATAAATATAAAAAAAGCTATATTAGTAATTAAATATTATTTATATAACTTTTTTTATTACTTTTAATTACTATTAGATATATTATTAGGGTATAAAAAGTAGCTATTCTTAACTTTAATAATATTTTAATAATCTTTTTAAAAAAAGCGGTTAAACTTCTTTAGCTTTAATTTAGCTTAAATAAAATAAATATAATAAATCGAAATAAGCTTATTATCGATAAATATATATTATACTTAATAATATTAGTTTTAATTTTATATTAAAATGCTTAAAGCTTTTTTATATTTTTTATAAGGCTACTTAAGCTTATTAATCTTAAAGATTTATAAAACTCGGCTTTATATAAAGTTTTTATAAGTTTTATTAAATAGCTTATTAAGATAAATATTAATAAAGTTAAAAATATTAAATTTATAAATAAGGGTTAAAATAAAATTAAGTATAAGCTTATTTATAGCTATTATTAAAATAGCTATTATTTTATTAAATAATTAATAGTTAAGGTATAAAGTCTTTTAAATTTATAATATTAAGTTATTTATTAAAAATTTAAATATTAAATTACTTTTATACTTTTTAATTTTAAACTTAAAGATATAATTAATATAAAGGTTCTTTATATTAAAGCTATTATTATTAATTATATAATAATAATATACCTTATTTATATAATAATAATAAATAAAGTTTAAAAAAAGAATAATTATAAATAAGTTAAGCTTACTATTAATTTAAATATAAAAATATATATCTCCTAATATATAAATAAATAAAGCTTAAATATATAATTAAAATAGCTTTATTAGCTTATTAATAAAATAAGCTAAACCTTAATATATAATATAAAAGATATTAAAAGTAATAAGGTTTTTAAAAATAAAAATTAAATTAAAAAATATTAACTTTATATTTAAGTTAAATAGCTTATTATTAAGCGTAATTAGTTTTACCTTAACTTTTTTACCTTTTTTATTTTTAGCTTTCTTATTAATAGCTTTAAACTTTACTTTATATATTTTAAATTTAATATATTTCTTTAGCTTAAAACCTAATAATAAAATAAATATTTTAAGGATATTAAGGGAAATATTAGCCTTTTTTATATATATAAGTAATAAGCGCTTTTAAAACCGGTTATATAATATTATAAGTTATATAAATAAAGCTATAATATTTTATAAGTAGTTATTATTACTATCTTTAAAAATATAAAGAATTTAATATAATTATTTATAACCCTTTTTATTTAAACTTTTAAGCTTTATATATATTATTATTATTATTTCGAAATTAAATATTTTAATAAACTAGCTATAATAAAATAATATTAATTATAAGGGGTTATTAAAGTTAAAGTTTATTATAGCTTATATTATATTAAGCTTAATAAAGCTATTAAAATTAATAAATAAGATAAGTTAAAATAATCTTATAAGGAGTATTAAAATATTAGCTTAATTAAAAGAAATAAACTTTAGCTTAAGCTTAAATATTATATTCTTTTTATACTTTATAACGCTATAAATATCTTTAAGGTTTTAAGCTACTTTTTTAATAATAGCTTTAATTATAACCTTTATATTTTATTATAGCTTTATAGTATTAACTTTATTTAGAAAATAATATTAATAAGAATTTAAATAATAGATTTAAGGTATAATAGTTATTAGTTTTAAATATATATTATTAAACTTATTAAAATTAAAGCTAAACTTTTAAAGGTTTTAAGGGTTATTAATATTTATAATTTTTTAGCTATTTATAAGCTTTTTTATTACGCTATTATTAAAGGTATTAATACTTATAAATATATTATTATTATTATTAGTTTTTTAAATAATTAAAAGTTATAATAGCTTACCTTTATTACTTTTACTTAATATATCGATATATATTTATTTAAAAATTTTTTATTAGCGTAAGCTTAAACCGTTTTAAGGATTAATAAATAGCTAAAAGTTAGCACCTTTTTTTTTAAGTATTTTAATATAGTAATAAGGCTTATAAGCTTCTTAAGGGTATAGTTATAAATAGAAAACTTATTTTTAAAGGAAATAAAAGCTTTATAAAGATTTAAAAGATATAGAGAAAGTAATAAAAGAAGTAATAAAAGGAAAGGTAATATTAATAAGATAAGAAGCTTAAGGTTTTAAATATAGTAATTTAAAAAGATATTTAAAAATAATAACTTTTTCTATTTACTTTAATATTATAAGCAGGGTATATTAATAATATTAATCTTTATTACTTTATATTAAAATATATTTACTATTTTAAAACTTATATAAATTATTTATTATATTTTATAAATTAATATTTAAATTTATTAACTTCCTACTTTTAAACTTAACTTTATTTCTTTTCTTTTTTAATATTAACTTATACCTTAAAATTATAATTCTTTACTTTTATTACCCTTTACTTCCCCCCCCCCTAAATATTATTATAAATATTTTTTTAAAAAGCTATTTTAATATTTTAGCTTTTTATAAAATATTTCTTAATAACCCTTTTAACAATAATAAGTTATTATAGCCCTTATATAAAAATAGCTATAACCTTACTATTTAGCTTTAATTAAAAACTTAACTTATTAGTTTTAACCTTTACCCCTTAATAAGCTAGCTATAAATTGCTTTATATAGCTTTTCTTTTATAGCTTTTATAGTATATACTAAGTTATTTATAATCGATTAATATACTTACCTTTTTAATTTATAAATAAATCCCTTTTCCTTTATTTTTATTATTATTATAAAAGAATAAAGGGTTTAACTTTTAAACTTTTTTTTTATAAACCTTTTTTACTAATAGTTTTCTATTATAATAATAACACCCTTATTAAAAAGGCCCGGGTTTATAGTTTATTATTAATACCGGATTTTAGCGTTTTTAGCTAAGCTTTATTAATATCTTATATTAAAGTAATTAAATCTTTACTATAAATCTTAAATTATATAATAACGGTAACTTAATAATTATTAATAAAGATAAAAAGGGCTAATATTTTAAAGTTATTTACTTTTTTACCTTTTTATTAATTAAATATAAAAATAATATAATTTATCTTTAAAAATTTTATTAAATTTATTATAAGTATTAAAATAACCCTATATTACCGAGTATTAAAAAATAAGCTATTATAATTAAAAAACTCGATTAATTTAATTAAAAAGTTTTCTTTATTTATAATATTATAAAATATATATTTATTATAATTAAAAACCTATTTCTTAATATCGATATATAAATTAATACCTTTTAAAAGCTATATTAAAAATATAATATTAATATATTTTAAAACTTAAAGTAAAGAATTATATAAGAGAATATATATATAAGTTTCCTTTTTTATTATTTATCCCTTATTATTTTATTAGTTTAAATATAAATTTTAATTATAGATAACCCTAGCTATTTTATATAAAATAAGGTTAAAACTTTCTTAATTATTTTTATATTAACTTTAAGTATTATCTTATTAATAGCTTTAATTTAAGCTATATTTAATATTAAATTTATAATTAAATTAATAAAGCTATTTATATATATATTTAAGTAGCTATCTCCGATATTATTCTTTACGCTAAAAACTTTAAAAATAATAACTTATTTTAATTTTAATACTTTAAAATAATTATTATTAACCTTTTATAAAAAATTAGTTTTATTACTATTATTAAATAAAAATAAACTTTAATATTAAATAGGCTAAGTATAATATTAAATAAAATATAGCTAGCTATAATTATAAAGCTATTTATAACTTTTTTAAATTATAAGGTATAAACTTTTATTTTTATAATATTAAGATAAATATATTTTAATACGCTATCTTTATTAATAAAAATATTATATTTACCCCTAGCTTAATATTAAAGTAATATATTAAAAACTTATAAGCTTAAAATATTTTTATTAATAAGTTATTCCTTCTCTTACCGCTTTATAAAGCCTTTTATTATAATAGCCTTTATATAAACCTCTTTATATCTTTCGGCCTAGCTAGCTATAAGTCTTTATTCTTTTTAGGTAGCCGGCTTTATTATAAGTTACCCTTTTAATAAAGTATTTCTATTATTTAAAGTTTTAATATTAATACTAATAATATTTAAAAATTATAAATAAACTTTTAATTATTCGGTTAAGATATTTAAGGTTTTAAAGGCCTATTTAATATATATAATAGCTCGATACCCTATACTATTAAAAGTATAAACCTTTAAAAGGCTTTTTCTTATAAGTTTTAAAAAATATAAGCTATATAATTTAAATAGAAAAACTATAACTTTTTTATATAATATAAAGCGGAAATATAAAAATAGTATAATTAGAAAATATAAGCCGAGATTACTTATTTATAAAGCTAATATTAATTATTATAACGCTTATCTTAGCCTTTCTTTTAATTTAGCTATTAAGGCTAGATTTAAAATTAAAGTAATTATTTCTATACCGATAATATACGCTTTTTATTATTACCTTTTATAATAAAGCCTTTTTTACTTTTTTTATTAAGTATTTATTATAGCTTATAAGCTTTAAATTATACTTATCGGCTTAATAATAATTTATTACTTTTTTAGGCTAGCTCTATTTTTAATAACCTTAAGTTAAATAAAGATTTCTATTAAAGTTTTAAAGCCGGCGGTTAAGGTAACCTTAATAGCTTAAAGTTAAATACCGGCTTATTTTAAATATATTAAAGAGAGAATATATACCTATTAATACTACTTTAAATATAATAAGCCGCTATAAGTATATATTTTAAAATTAAAAGGTAATAGGCTAGCTTTTTTATAAAATAATATAGATTTAAAAACTTTATAATACTTATTATATTTTTAATTATTTAAAATATCTTTTATTAGAAGCTATATAGCGGCTTAACTATTAATCCTTTAAACTTAATTAAAGGATTAGAATCTATATATATATTTAATTATAAACGCTAGCCCCTTATTACTTTAGCCGATAAGTAAAAGTTTAACTATTAAATAAAAGATTATAATTATTATTATAAAGTGAAAAGATATATTAATTTATTAAAGCTAAAACTCGGCTATAATTATAATACCGAAAGCCTATTTTAATTTTAAATTTATAATAATATTTAAAAGATTAAAATTATAAGTATTAAGCTTTTAAATTTAAATTTAAATAATAATTATAAGTATATATAAAATCCCTTTATATAAGCCGCTAACTATTTAAACTTATATTATATATTATATAAATAGCTTCTTTATTTATATTATTAAGGAAACTTATTAATATTATTTTTAATTAATAAGGAAAAAGAGTTTAATAATATAATAATCTTTTATTAATAAAGGTTAAAATATAATAGGAAAGGTTATAATTTATAAAGGCTTTATTATATTTATTTAATTAGAAGGAAATATAAGATATATAGTTTATATTATATAGCTTATATTAAAATAGTTAATATTTATAAACCGGGTAATAAAATACTTAAAAATTAATTATACTTTAATATTCTTTAAAAATAATAACTTATAAAAATTTCTTTTTAAGTTTATAAAGTAACTTTCTAAGGTTAATAATATTTAGCTATCGCTATATTATACTTATAAGTATAAAGAGTTAATTATACTTATCGGGGGGAGAGAGGGTTTTTAAATGGACCGCGCAATTTAATCACTAATTAATATTTAATTAAAATTTAAAAATTATAGTAAAATACTAAGGAAAGGCTACTAAAATACTATTAGATTAAAATTATTTTAAAGGGCTACATTATATTAAAAATATACACTATAGCACCCCGTAACACTATACTAATACTAATACTATATTAACACTATATTAATATTTTAGCGATATTAAAAACGAGAAGGCTACTAGTTTAAACCTTATTATCTTTAAATTTATAGCTATTTTTAAATATTTCCGTAGTTTTATAAATAATTAAAAAACTTATAGTTAAGCTAAAAGAAAAGAAATAAATAGTTAAATTAAGTACTTTAAAAAAAAAGAAAAAAAAAACTTAATTTTTTAAGTGTATATTAAATATTAATATAATGTTAAATACTAATATAATGTTAATATTATATTAACACATTTTAATATAAATTAAGTATTATATTATTTCCGTTTTATAGAAATAATATAAGGTATATAAAAAAAAATAATATTAACCTATTAATTTAATTTTAATATTATTGCCACACTCTATTATAGTGCTTTTGCGATGCTTTTATTTACCCCCCTTCCCCTTAGTAGGTATAACCTTATAACTATATCTTACCCTTTTAAGCTAATATACTATATTAATTTAATATACTATATTAATCTAATATACTATATTAATTTAATATGCTATATAGCGCCCTATATGCTATATAAGGCTAAATATGCTATGTCTGTCCCCTAATATCCCCCAAGGGGTGGGTACCAATCGAGTGCTTAATCCGAACAGAGGATTGATTGATCTCGACGAATCATGGCTCAATGAGATGGTACCCATGTAGGTGTTGGAAGCCCACAAGACAAGCCTCCCCGTGCCACTCACAAAAACGGCAAGAGGAGCGAGAAGACGTTTCTAAGAATACACCAAGGTACCAATAATATGCATGAAAGACCAGCCCGACCGTGTAAACTGAGCCTAAGTAGTCCTTCGCGGCAGCCACAACGAAGTTCATTGTGGCCTTCGGTATGAATCAGGACAGTTACAACCCTGGGAAGCCTTGATAAAATAACCAGGGAAATATAACTACTGGGTGTTTGATCACCCAAGCTTCTGAATATTATATTTAGCACTCAGGAAGATACAGCTATACATACCGTTTGGGGTGGAGCCGTGTTGAGTCGAGGCCGACATGCGCAGGTCGATCACAAACACCACACACGTGTGTGGCTCGTCTTAGATCCGCTGCTGTCTAGATATGTAGGAAGGGTAAATCATGGAATGGAATATAAAACAAAGTAAGGAGATTTGAACTTGGAGAAGATCACTTCAGTCAGAAAAGAAAAGCCCCTTGCAGACGAAGGATGCTGGCCATTTGCGCAGCATGCAATCGTATGTGGAAACGGTCAGGCCGAAGTCGTCCAGACTAAGAATAATCGCACCGGGGGTGGTTGGGAAACTGATTGATTATGCGTTCAAGATAGCTGCGGCTGCTTCTATGGCTGCAATCGTCCGGTGTAGCTCCGATTCCGCAAGCGAAACATTTCCAGCTTCAACCGCTTCGGTCACTCCGGGATGGACCACGGCTGCGTAGCCTGCGAGTTCTGTCAGCCAGGCTTTGGAATCCTTTTTTATTTTTATATTTATAGAGTATGTCTGTTGAACCATACCGGTGTCAATGCCCGGGGCGAATACAACATGTCGGAAAAAGCCTCGATCTGGCAGGCCGCCTTGCGAGGTAAAGCCACGCTGGAAATCACGGTACTTGGAATTCACTTGATCGACAAGTGTCTTGTCCCCGGTCATGCTGCCCTCGGCTGCGGCGGAAGCTATTCCTTTGGCTGAGGTTTCAAAAGTGGTGATAGCAGCCGCCAGGGGCTCGACGTCAAGCTCTACACCGGCGTCAAGAACTGTGGCGCGCAGCTCCACGAGGTAAGCACGGAGCTCGGTTGTGAAATTCGGGAGGTCAAAGGGAATAATAGGGTCATCCGCTAGGTGATGTTAAGCCAGTAGAGTCAGAAACTGCCCCATCCCCTTGTGGACGACGAAACCCGGATCGCCGTAGGCGGTCATCCAGTGGTAACTATCATAGTTGGAGCTGTCAACGGGTACATACCCATGTCAGCAGTGGCAGTCTTTCAATCCCGGCATCCAGACTTACTGGTAGTGGTAGATAGCATCATTGGGGCCTCCGCCAGCCCCAACATTAAGCGAGCTGATCCCGTTGTGCAGAAATGCTGTATAATCCGATCCGCTGCCCAAGACACCGATGTCGCCTCCAGTGGAGTCCAACCAGGCTTCGTACATGGTGCTGTTGAGCTCTCCAGAGCCTACATGCGGCCAGAGAACCTTCTTCATGATGTCCTGGGTGATGTTATGCAGCTCTGGCGTCGATGAGAAATCCGGAAGTGGTCCTGAAACGGCACCATCGATGTTGAGATAAGCCACACTGGTCTGGGCAAGCCACGGAATGTATTCCTCGACCCACTCGGTTGACCCATAGAGCCCGTATTCCTCGGCATCCCAGCTACAGAGGACAATGTTCCTCTTTGGCTTCCAACCGGTGGACAGGAGCCTGCCAAATGCCTTGGATAGCTCGATCATGATTGCAGATCCCGAGTTAGGGTCGGCTGCACCACCAA
This sequence comes from Diaporthe ilicicola, assembly GCA_023242295.1. Lineage (NCBI taxonomy): Eukaryota > Fungi > Ascomycota > Sordariomycetes > Diaporthales > Diaporthaceae > Diaporthe > Diaporthe ilicicola. The sequence continues at coordinate 56,906 of JALPVH010000031.1, read as the reverse complement.
TGACCCATGCCTGCTACACCTTAGTTGAGTATCTTTACTGACCAACCAAAGCCACTGGGCCCTTGGAGCAGCCTTATAGGGAGAAGAAAAACATCAAAGCGTGTGAGGTGCTGCTTACATCTCGGTGGTTGCCAATTACCAGGGTATAGTCTGGATCGGTACCAGTGATGATACCGACAGCATTCCAGATTGGGGCAACAGTGTCATCCATGTGATTGGAAAGGGAAAGTGTTGCATCTGGAGAAGGGCCGGTACTATACGTTACATTGAGTCCGCCAACCCATCGCGACCGGTTGACTTGGTCTCCAGGCACTCCGAACCCGTCCAGTGCAGCAAGGAGCGGCACAGCATCTTTCCAAGAGATGGGCACGGATGGGATCCATGGATCCTTGGAGTGACATCCGATGTATCAGCCCTAGGTGAGTCTTGTTTCGATGGGTATCCTGGAGTAGTCGGGTCCCCGGGACGCTGTGAGAGGAACTGCACCGAGCCACGCTGTATAGATGTGGGATTTCGCGCGGGGCCTGCAGGATAGGGCTCGTAAACGTTGGCTTCCGTGACGTTGCCATCATCTCCTGGATCTGTGAAGATGACGATGGCTTTCATGTCGTTCTTCTGAGCATTCTTGACCTTGAGCCCACGGAAGGGGCCTCCGTACTTGGACAGCGCAATCCTGCCGGCCAGAGGCACACCCAGCTCCTTCAAGCGATCAAAACCCACCTGCTGGCCTCGTCCGACATATACGTATTCTGCCGATTCTTCTCCGCTCCAGGAAAGCCCATGGAACGCTGGGACACTGCTGGGATACGAGGTCGTTTCGTCCTGACTCAAGGGTTCCTCGATGAGGACCGCAGAGTAACTGCTGCCGTTCGAGAGATCAAGTGAGACTGATTGAGAGACTGGATAGTTGAGGAGTACCCAATATTCGGCCAGGGACGAGGGGATGCCGAACGACGACCATTTGTCTGCCGTCCACTGAGCCATGGTCTTGTTGGTGCCCGCGACGTGATAGCCGTGTGTGTAACTTAGCAATACGACCAGCTATCAATGGACGAGTTATCGAATGAATTAACAAGCAGACTCTCCGCCTCTGATAGGGCGGGGATGGGAGCGTCCTGACGAGTCTTGAGGACCGGCTGAGTATGGCGCAAGTGATTGGCCTCAGAAGGGCTAGCAAAGTCTCTCTGCCAGGCGAGAGCACCAGTGATTGCCATGAGGAAGCTGAGATCTGGATGGACCCTCTAAATCGCCTGCTCTTGGACTGTTTGGGAATTAATCCAAAGCTGGAGTATGCAATCAAGAAGTATTGGTTTGTCTCGAAGCCGAGTGCTCTGAAGGCTGGGCGGTGGCTCTGGGAAAACCGACTGTGAATTAATGCAACCACAGTAATAGACACTCTACTCGTGTATAATTATGTGAATTTGCCCGGCAGGTCAATTTTTTCCTCAGATTATATGTGGCAGTCGCCAGAGTTGGCCCACCCAGCTCTTTGCTTCCGCCTACCCAGTACAAGGTTTTCTATACAAAATACTATTGCAGCCAAAGTACCTTTTTCCCTCTCCAAAACTCTATATACTTCCAAAATACTTTAATTATAGCCGGCGCACTCTAGCCTTCCGGACGCCCTCTAGCCTTTTGCGCGCCCTTTAGCCTTCTGGCGCGAAAGGCTTTCCGGCGTATAGAAGGCCCTCCGCTATATAAAAGGCCCTTCGGCGTATAGAAGGCCCTTTAGTATATAAAAGGCCATCTGGTATATGGAAGGCCCTTTATAGTGGTGTTGGAAGGCTAGAGGGCGCTGGAAGTCTAGAGGAAGTATCGCTTTATTCGGAATAGCTAGAGATTTTGGAACTGCGCGGTTAAATCCGACTTGTTAAGCAAAAAAGGTACTTTTTGATGGGCGAAAAGTTCACAGGGTGGGCGAAAAGTCTAAAGAAGATAGAGTCAACTTTTGGCCCACCCAATGTATTGGGTGGGCGGAAGCAAAGAGCTGGGGGCCAACTCTAGCTGGTGACGACCCTTCCCACGATGACACCATCACGCCTCCGCCGACATCAGCGATCCCACTCCCCGCACCGTTACTAGACTGGAATCCCAGTCGGCTAGGTACGAACCACATATGCCAAGCCAGTGGGGTGCATGTCAGCAGTGAGGGGACACAGATTTCTCATCAATGGCACATGGTATCGGCTGAGCGTCGTGTAGGTTTTCCTTACCGGACAACTGTCCAGCGAGTGCCAGTGGATTGATGGCTGTTTGCGCCTATGGAGTTGTGGACACACCATCTACGGTGGCTCTGTCTGGACGTCTGGGAATAGTCTAGTACCGTACCTAGACTAACTGGGCGGGTGTGTATGCATGTCAGCAGCCCAGTTATGCATAGAGACATGGTGTAATTTGCTGGCAAAAACTGCCCGGCATCCTGATTGATGTCCTGATCACTCATCCCTCAAGTGGTCCTCAAGAGGAAAGAGGCTGGACGGTTGACCTGGAACTTCTTGCCGAATTACGTCAGATGTTTGCCTTGCGAAGACGGCTGGACAATTCCGTGGAATCCAGCCTTGCAAGTTCCAAGGGCCAGCAATGATCTACGTATACAGGGCAACTGCTCTGAGCCACATGTGATCCTCAAGATTGTTGCGGTTGTCTCAGTAAGCGCCCCATGACCCCTTCAATTTTAGACTTTGTCGAGTGGGCGCTTGGATGTGCAACGCGAGCGAAAGCCTCAGCGTCTTGAATCGAAATTGGGTCCACGCACGCCTGTGTAAGATGGGCCCGCTGTCTCTCCCAAGCGAAGTGTTACCCCCCCCCGGTCGCTTGACTCGGGTGTGCACCACGCCCTAAAAAAACTTAAAAATATTCATTATTTTCTAACTTTATAGCGAAATTAAATTGAACCTTTAAAATAATATCGTTCAATAGCTATTAAAATGCTCTATATAATGTATCTTTTTTTCTATATTTCTTTATATATCCTATTAAACTATAATAAAAATTATAGTTTTTTAAATAATTAATATATACATATATTACTTAAAAATAATATTTTAATATAATATATTATAAAGTTTATATCTTAGATTTTATATAATAAAATATAAACTTAAGTTATTTAAAAAGCTTATTTCCTATATTTTAATTTTAAAATATATTTATATTATATTAATAAATTAAAATTAATATAAAGATTCTATAATATAATATTTATTAAAATATTATAAATGCTTTTATTTAAAAAGTATTTAATTTATATAATATAAAAGTATAGAAAAGTTAGTTTATTATATTTAATTTAAAAATTAATTTATTTTAAATAGAATAAATAAAATATTTAAATTATTTAAGAAAAGATATATATAAATATATTTTTATTTTTATTTTTTGTAATGCTATATAGCCTTATAATTGCTTTTTTATAAAATTAGGTTTTTCTTGGGCGTGGTGCACACCCGAGTCAAGCGACCGGGGGGGGGGTAACACTTTGCTTGGGAGAGACAGCGGGCCAGGGTGTCAAAAAGCCACTTGACTTGCCAGCTTGGCCGGTTCCTGGACAGGGCGACACTCCATATGCAAATGCAGAAAAGATTTGCCCGCGGGCCAGCTGTCTAGTTGCCCAGAGACGCATTAGTTGCAAGCGTAGGGTCGATCGCGTGGGGCTTGCAGCCGGCGTACGCAGGTACCGGTACTGTACGTACTGCCATGACTCCCAGGCGGATCCCGAAGTCGTCCTCCGATATTAAATCGTGATTGAGCGATGCATTACCGGCGAGGCAAACAAGATCCAGGGCGTGTGCATTCCGCAACATGGCCACCTGCCCGCGCCTTTTGTTCTGACCATGCTTTATCCGTAGACATTGATGTTCTATTCTGCGCAAAAGCACACAACAAGGCAAACACACCCAACGTCATGGCCTTGCCCTGTGACTGACTCCTGTCCGCGCCCTTCCTTTCCAATCCTCTATTCGGAGGCTTCTTTATCTCGACCGTACGGCGGCAGCGGCTGCCCGTCGAATCCACTCCTTTCTCGCGCATAAACCAGGTCTGCTGGTGCAGACGACCCATTCTTTTACCCTAGGGTAACCATTCTTTGATTCTCTGCCCTCACTCTGCCCCACATCTCTGCTCTTATTGCGATGAAGCCGTCGCTCTCGCTCGCTCTTGTCGCGCTGAGGGCGTCAATCTCGGACGCCTTGTGCATCCGGAAGACATCTGCCACGTCAAAGGCCGTGTCCAAGATGGCCGGCTCATCAAGCACCGAGTCCAGGCAGGCCGACACGCAAACGAGGGCACCTCTGGCAACCTGGATCTGGAACACGACCTTGATTACAGATGCCAACCAGACATCACAGTTCTTTTCGTTTGCCAGGGAACAAGGCCTGCAGCGGGCGTATCTGCATGTCGACGCGGACATTGACAACGCTTTTTTCGAGAACTTTATTCAACAGTGCACCACCAGCGGGATCGTGGTGGAGGCACTGATGGGGAACGCGGAGTGGATCTTGGGCGGTGGCACGCCCAGTCTGCAGTCGAACCTGGAGTGGATCCAGCAGTTCCAGGGCAACGCGTCTGCCGGCGCCAGGTTCTCCGGGATACACATGGACATCGAGGTAAGAGCTGACCAAACTGGCATTGTCCGAAGACTGAGGTGGAGAGCTCTCTAGAACAAAGTCGCTGACAAGGACGGTGTACAGCTATGGTCCCTGAGCAACTGGCAATCGATGCTTGGGACATATGTAGCCGCGTGGCAGAACATCGTCAATTACGTGTCTTCGTTCGCGAAAGCGCTCGGGATTTCCACCGCAGCTGACCTACCGTTTTGGACATACACCATGTCGGACCCGGCGACCGGCGAGGCCATGGACTCGTGGATGCTGAATGCTCTGGACTCGGTCACCTTCATGACCTACCGCAACACGGTCAGCGAGCTGTTTGAAGTGGCCGAGAAGCCGCTGACGGCCGCCGATGCTGCCGGAAAGCCGGTCTATGTGGCCGTCGAGACAGTGGCCAGCGCCGAGGCACAGGTCAGCTTCAAGGGCCTGGCAACGGTGACGTCGCTCTCGACGGCGCTGCAGTCGATCAAGATGGAGTGCTCCAACCACACGAGCTTTGCGGGTATTGCCATTCACGATTATGCCGGGTGGCTGGCTTTGGGTTAGGGACGGCGCAGCATGCATAACATGGCCACAAGATAGACCGACCTGCTCAGGCGGGTATGCATCTCTGAGGCCAATTCTACAGCTTTTGTCTGGAGTAGAATAGCCCAGAGCTTTCGATTCAACGAGAACCCGAATCACGAGTTGGGAGAAATAGATCAGGGTTCTTCATTTTACATATCGTACAGCCGGCTTTCGTGCCTTACACTAGGCATTTCATCAGATTTTGGCAATATATGAAGCCGTCCCCCCCCTCCAATTTTCCTCTCCGTCCTACCGGAGGCAACGGCAGTGATTGTGAGTCATCGGGGTGCATTTACCTTGAGATATCCATATTTCGCTCGTGTAATTTGCTGCTGGGACTATTTGTACACCATTCCTTAGAAGGAGGGGACCATCCGTCTGGGTCCAGGTACATGGTTGTTCTGTCCCCTTCCCCCACCGCCTAGTTATAGCCTGCAGCCCACCCTTTACTTCATGTAATCAGTGATGCAGCAATACAAACCGGGAGAAAGAGGCAATCAAATGCGTGTGATAGGTACACAAATGCTGTAAGAGCGCAGTCCAGGGCCTGCTGGTCTAAGTCTTGACGCTCCCTGATACTTGGGGTATCTAAATCTACTCTATCTACTACTGCTTAGTCTATATACTTGTGTGTGGTTCACCAACCACCTTGGTGCTAAATGATATCATCTTATCTTATATGATCACACACCATGGAGCATTTCTACTCTACTACGTACTTGCATATACAGATAATGAGGTCTCTATTGCGGGGTAGATAACAACCGTTCTTCGCCACCATCACGAGGCAGAAAAAGCTATTTGCGCGTATCTATGCAGTCCCGCTCAGAATAATTCTAATCCATCACACTCCAGCCTGTTTCTGTGCAGATGACATATAGTGTGTCTGGTAGGGATCGTGAATGTCGCGTTCCTCCCAAGGCGATGACTTTCCAGGCTGTTACCTCCTCCTGCGGGTGACGGACAATGAGAAGCAGAGGTAGAGGCAGAAGTGGAAGCGGGGAGAAAGGAGATGGCAATTACATTTGTGCCGAATATCACTTGAACACACATGTATATTCCTCTGCTGACCAGAGAAATCGTCAATACACACAGGAATGCTTTCACGTCAAGGGCTACAATGCCTCGGATGGCTATGTCTCGAGAGCATTGGACCTGTCCACCACCAACTCCTACCTTGTCTCCTTGGTCCAGGCTGCGGGTGCCGTCGTCATTGCTACGACCAACAGTCAAAGTGGAACTGAAGCAGTCTTTTCTGTTCTGAGGGGAAGATCCACAGACTGATTGAATGTATATCTACTAGGAAGTGCTCTCAATGGGGACTATCTGGGTACTCAATAGAAAAGGTCCGTTTTATCAACTTTCGGACTATTGGATAGTATTGAGAACTGTATGAGACTGTTTACCACCAAGAACAAGAATGATTGGGGCGAATTGAAGCCGCGGGCTACCAAGTAACTGGGAGTAAATGAAGGAATTGTGCAATTAGATTGGTATCTGTAGAAGGTTGAAGGCCAAGACACGATGGACTGGATTCGATGATATTGGCCACGTCAACGATTAGATGGCAAGATAAGCTAATGTTCTACATTTGAGAAAAAGTTCAAGTTTAAATTAAGACAAATTGGCATATCGAAACAAGTCTTGGTTACACCAGGGTTCCCCGTGCCACCATACTCGTGGGTTTTGCGACTGAGCCGCCCGGGAAGAGTGAGGAAAACGGTTTTGTTTTCGAATTCCAGCCACCGTGATCGGAGGCTGTACAGTGGAAACAAGGGTTGCAGGATGATTTTATGTGTGTATAATCACACAGGCCGCCCTGTCTGCCTGTCAGCCCGTGCAACGCATCGTCATTGCTGAACAGGATCCCGCCCTGACACAAGCATGCAGGAGGCAACCTCCCTGACCAGGCAAGAGTGACGTCTTTTGTGTTAGAGTGGCCGAGCATCAGGAATGGACTTGTGCTTGCCCTTGCTACAAAAAGTGCCCCACCTCCATACATTGTCTCAGTTGAAATGTCTGAGTTTATATGTAACAAAAACCTCTGACCTTTCTACTAAAAGCTATCTACCGTCACCGGTCACTCAGAGTCCTGCGCACACAAGTTCCCAATTATATGAGTCTAGTCTGTACCTGCATACCTAGGTAGATACTTAGATATGCCCAGGTGTGGCTGTCTGGTTAGCTGGCGGCAGAAAACCGCGGAATTCTCTGTCGGACCCCGCTTGTAGCACACGCATGACAGGCATGCATGAGATGCAAGTGGGTGGGTGGGTGCGAACTGGATACTTGCGCGATAAGGCTACTGTCGATGGGCGACATGACGCATGTACAGTTCCTATGCAACGAGGCTGTAAGCCGAGTGTGCCTGCCTCCTGATGCGTCAGGAATGTGTTGTGGTCCAGGTCCGTCCGTCATGGCTGGAGATGGCCGGAAGCCGCAGCCCACCCGCCGTTTATCCGGCTTTGTTTGTCTCAATGTCCGGATGTCCTGCCTTGACTCACATCCATCTTGATGCAAGCACTTGAGCAAATAACGGCTGATTGATACCCCCTGACTTCATTCGAGCCCTTGCAGCATGCACGGCAATCTAGGGCAAACCACATTGCTAGTCTACTCTAGCTACTGTGCTGTCCACATGCTACATATCCGTGCTTCGACATAAGATACGAGAATATCCCAGGGCGTGGCGTTGACATATATATCCACCGACAACACAAGAGACAGAAATCCATCTCACCCCCCCGGTGCAACCGCTGCTGCTGCGCCTCCGTCTATCCCATCGGAGGACTCCGGCACGCAGGCGTCAATGGTCATACTACCAGATGACCAGTACCAAGACTACTAGCCTACCAGACCCCTTTTCATCCAAAGCAGAGCGGTGGCCCAGTAAGTGCATAAGTACCTCCCTGATTCTGACAAGGCCCAGTATTGCTGACAGAGATATGCATCGACAGAAAAGGCAGCCGTCCGTCAATCTCGCCCGTCTCTCGGCACCAACGTTCCGCGTGAGTGTGCGTGCATATCCCTGGGGCTCGGCACCGCGACGACGGCCGCCAGGGCCGCTCGCACTTCAATCGAGGGCTCGAGATCGGCGCAGGGACAATTCCATCAGGTCTAGCGCTGGTTGCCCAGCCGGGGCTAACAAGCAGACAGGCTGCACACTGCACCAGTGACAAGCCCCCAGCAGCTTCCGCAAGCGCGCCGCAGCACACCAACACACCAATTCACCCGTTGGCTCCTTGGTACGAATACGCCACCAGATAGTCCTCGCCGCAATTTTCCCTGCCTGCTGCTTGCTGTCCGTGGTGGGGCAGGGGGACCTGTGTGGCTGGCTTTTGCTTGGGTCGAGCCGACCGAAAAGACCCTGCTTCACGTCGGGAATAAGGGCTTGGCTCTTACCTCTTGGCTTCTCCGCGAGCTTGGCAAAGGATCCGGCGCTGCCCAGAAACGGACGCGCTAATAAGGACTCTGCCAGCTGCCTGGAGCAGACCGCAGGCGCTTTGCTTCTTTTGTCTGGCAGCTTTCCCGCATCTCTGAGGGAGGGTGGCGTGGCGTTGCAATTTCCCTACTTATCATTCACCTGTCAGCCCGCCTGGTCGGACCGGCGCGGGAAAAGAGTCTGACTGACATCTGACTGACATAATAGCGACTGACTTGTCCCAACTACTGGACAAACAGGACTGTGCTAAGTTGCTCCCGCCCGCCCGCCCGCTTTGCTCGGAGTAAGACAGGACGACACAAAGCGCACGAGACGCCTCTTGTCGGCGCAGCCTGAGTAACTCTTTTTTGGATAACACAACAATTCACACGCGACAGTGAAGACTCCGTGATTCTCTTGGCGGCATCCAAGCACTACCAGCCCTCCCTCAAGCCATCAGAGACACGAGGAGCGCCGATTCTAAGACGGTCACCGGTGCGCCTTTGCAGCCAGTCCTCCAGACTCAGCTGTTCAACGCGGTTCTCAGCCAAAAAGGCGCGATGCTATGCTGAGACGTCTGTTGACATCTGGTTCTCGTCTTGACAGCTGGGCAGCGCTCACCCGAAGCAGCGCCACGTCTACCGAGCAAGCTGTGCATAGACAGCCGCCCCGTCGACCGCCGCAATGACTGCCACCCAGTCCGCAAAGAACGTCAAGTGGGTCGAGGGACTCAGGGGAATCGCTTCGGTCATGGTCATCATGACACATGTTGCTCGCGCCTTCGACTTCCCGCTCTTCTTCCCCCGGGACAGGCCAGACGTCCCACCGCGCTTCTGGCAGCTCCCCATCATCCGCGTCCCAGCCCAGGGCAGGATCGGCGTGCCCATCTTCGCCTTCCTCACAGGCTTCGTCTGCGCCCTCAAGCCGCTCAAGCTCGGCCGGAACCGCCACCAGCAGGGCGAGGCCCTCATGGCCGTGGCCAAGAGCGCCTTCCGACGGCCTCCTCGCCTGGTCCTGCCGGCGGCCATTGCTACCTTTATCAGCTTCTGCCTCACTGCCATCGGGGGCTACGAGACCGCGCACTTCTGCGATTCGTTCTGGGTCCGCTTCGATGCTCCCGGCATGGAGCCCACATTCAGCCGTGAGCTGACGCGTCTGTTCCGCTCGCTGCTGACGACCTGGACGAGCACGGACAATGCGTATGACCGCCATCAGTGGGCCATGCGGCCGCTCTTGGTGGGCGCGTTCCAGGTCTATATTCTGCTGGCTGCCACCATGGGCATGAGGCTCAAGTATCGCATGGTTGTCCACGTTCTGCTGATGGCATACTGGTGGCTGAATAGACAGGCCAACACCGAGACATTCGGCTCACTGGTATCCCTGGGAACACTGCTGGCAGACCTGTCCCTTCATCGCCCGACACAAAACTTCATCGCCTCCAACCATCGTGTTTTGTCTTTGGTCGTAGCACCTCTGCTCATCCTCAGCGGGCTGTTCCTGGGATCATATCCCCAGGAACACGAAGACTGGTCCCGCTGGTCCCTCGGGCTTCAGCAGACCTTTGTCAACATGGATCCTCCTCCCGGCGCATCTCGTGGCAGCTTCCTTGTGCCTGAGGGCACAGACGCTCGTCGTCGATTCTCCTCGGTAGCGATACAGTTCTGCGCTGTCGCCGTGTTCATCAGCCCCGTGCTTCGGGAGGCACTCAGCAATAGATACTTCCTCTGGCTCGGAAAACACTCCTTCGCCGTGTACTTGGTGCACGGTACGATCCTGAGGACTGTCGGTATGTGGATCGCGTACGGACTGACGCCCAGATTCGAACAGCGCGAAGATGGGTCGTATGAGGAGTTCTTACACACCCGGAGCAAGAGCAGTGTTCACATGGCAATCCTGGTATTTGTGGTATTGACGTACTCTGCGGCGTGGGCTTGGATGCGCTGGGTTGATACCGCATGCGCACGGGCGACGCAATGGCTGGAGAGCAAAGTTTTCCAAGCCGAGGAGGATGAGGATGTTGAGGAAGCCGAGAAGGGTTTTCGGGGCGGCCTTGTTGATATCAATGACTATCAGCGGACGGCCGGCATCGCAGACTCGGCCGTCAAAGCCAATGGCGATGGGAGCTCCCCACCAGCTGTTGGAATACAGAACCACCGTCGCTCGATAAGCCAAGCGGCCTTTATGAACACATCACTCAGGACGGCATCCATGGATCTTGGAGGACGACCACCGTAACAGAGGATAGACAATACGGTCGGTGTTGAAGACGCCACGAAATGTGTCACGAAGTTTATGCATGTGCAGACAGGTGCCTGGAAGCCGACCACGCCACGATACCAAAATACATAGGTATTTTATGACGTTGATGCCAACAACTCGGACTAAACCTCTCGATCACCATACACTTAGATCCTATTATCACCTTGCAAGGAGTGATGAAAGGCCGTCACAAATGGGAACCGTGCCCGACCCCAGGGCTTGCACGCTGCTCAGGTGCGAAGGGTATGATTACATCCAGTCTATGCTGAGGGTGCTTTAGGACGTTGTAGTCCATTTAATTACATGATTGTCATGAGTCCCGGTGTTAGGATACGAAAGTGGAGAACAACCAGGGGAAGGAAAGAAGGGTGATTGTATGTAGTACATATATACACACATACATGCATACACGCGGCGCAAGATGGCCGGCGTATAGGGCTTAAAGCCGTTGTTAGAGCGAGTGCTACATGTGGTCATTCGATAATGATTTATTGAAACCAATCGTGATGTTTCGACGAGGGTTGCGAGGGTGGCCGCCGCAGTTTTCAAGGCTTTGCGCAGCGGCCGAGCCTTGGTCATGTCTCAGAAATCAGTGTCGGGAAACGTCAAGCCTGTCACAGACCGCGCCCGCGAGCCACGACAATCTTACAATACTAGAGCTGTAAGCAAGTTTTAGGTATATTTTCCTATAGGTAAGCCCCTAACGAGAAATACGGCCGCATTAACTGGCATAAGATATCGTCACACCGCTCGGTTTGTACCCATCCATAACCCGGGCAGAGTAAAATAGAGTAGCCAGGCTGCTGGACACCACGATATGCCCTTACGCAGTGCTTCCTCTGCCGGGTAAGCCGTATTGTTTATTTCTAAATCTAACACGTAGACTGACCACTCCTCTTTTCTGCTCCTGTCCCTCCGGCTTAGCGTCCTATTTGCCCCGCTTAATTTGTGTGGAATTGTTGTTCCTTCTCTTTGTTTTAAAAACAGGCAGATTTAAAGGGTGTGCCGATAGGTGGTTGGATTTTACCGCCTCAGGCAGGAGTAGAGGCTTGGGACCGTAACCTCGAGCGCCTTTAACTAAGTAAGGTGAAGATCTCGATCCCTCCAAGGCACTTGTAGTAAACTCCTTGATTTGTTCAACTACCACTTGACCTGCGGCGTAAAACATACGCTGGCACGAGGCTGGCCGGGGAGCATCAATTAACAGTCTGATGGCTCAGAGCAATGTACCGGTCTTGTACTTTCTGACTGGTTTGTATGAGCCGGGTGGCCCACTTGCTGTTTGTGCCCACGTCGATCAGTCTTGTGGGCAACTCTGGTGGCGCCTTGGAATCCTTTGAAGGTTCCACGCAGTCGTGCATCATATCGCAGTGGTGTATAAATGTCTTCAGCAGGTCAAATTGCTCGGCACTACCTGGTTCGGGAAGTAGAGGAAGCCCGAGTTGTGCGAACGACAGTGAGCCAGGACCGGTCTCGGAGGCTAGAAGACGATGTCAGATTTATTGTTAGTCCAGTAATAGCGCACCACTGAGGCCATTTACGTGGATCGCAATACAGCATAGCAATAGGTCGATCTAGAGGATACGCCTTAATAACTGACTGAACTCGAGCAAGCCTCAGGGGCTGTTTGAGTTCGATGTTCAAGGCCGAAAGATGTCGGCAAAGGAACTTGCACAAATCACACTCGGAGGCCGAATCGCAGAGGTCCTGCAAATTTCGTTGACTCTCGTCGAGTTGGGAGACTATGCCTGATATCTGACAACCTTGGAAGTACCACCAACGCGACTTCGACACTTTGCCAGTTGACGCGAAGCAGACCAAACGGCCGTCAAACTTTCGAGAAACTCCGGCAGGAAAACCGGATCTTTCACCGTCTCCCATTCGTCAGCTGATTTGCTAGTCCGCTGTTTGAATTAGCTTTGATAAACGTGGCGTACAAAGACCACGGAGGCACATACTGGCTGCCGGACATCTGGAGGGTCACTTTCACATTATCGACATTCAGTTTGAGGGGTTTGCTTTGCCTTGTACTTACATTCTGTGTTTTCAAATAATACCATAATTGTTAGCAAGCACAGCTTAGCCTCATGTTACAGACAAATGGAAACTCATGTACTGCTAAAACATCAGTCTCCGAGGAATTATGTAATTATCGTGGCGCGATGACTTTATTGTACGCTCCTTGGCTGTGAAGATGTGGTGTCGAGGTCGCCGCCAAGCAGCTTGGTGAGATATATGAACGGGCTGTCAGGCGAAAATGCAAGGAAAATGAAACGAATTCTGCCCCGTCAGGCGGCTGTGTGCATGAGGTGGATGTTCGTGCCACTGCCCCTTGACTGGAGGACCAAAGCCCGGCTCGGGTGATGTTGAAGAACAATATCGCTCAGATACTTTGACTTTCAGAGAGACATGGCGAAACAACAATGAGCCTGTGTAACGCTGCGTGATGGTTTATCTCCCAGCTCAGGGAATGGGTTTGCTCAATGACGGCCTTGTCGATCCAGACGTGTGTTGCCGCTCGACCCAACCACGAACTTGAGGCGCCCAAGGTTCCGTGACGGCCCCGCGGCTTGAGCTGATTACCTCCGTGTCTAAGCCTCAAGGTGGCGCGGCTGCGTCCCGCCAGGTACTACTTCTATATATGCGTGTTTCTCCTTTGAATATCACTGGCAATCGATGTCGAATGTTGGTGTGGTGTTTACTGTGCTGTTTCATTCGCGGGAGGTGTTGGGTCAGTTCAGCTGCCTCAAATAATCCATGCAGGTCGCTGCAGGAATCCCAGCCTGCTCAGAAGGTGGGCGAAGCCATTTGATTTGCTGTACAAGACCCTGTCTGAGGCCTACTGCCAACAGTACAGTTACACAGCCAAATGGTGGGGTCAGGCAGATAGGCATACTCATTAACTTACGCGCCGCATCTGAGGTTGGCCAACTGGCCACATATAAGCTACCGCATCCTGCACCGGAAAAAGTCTCAGTTTCAGGACCATCCGTATTTCCTTCTCCCCTGTGAAATTGGCACTCCTGAAGTCACGATCAATCGAGGTCTCAAGCTTTCCTCCAGGATATCAGCATGGCGGCCTTCCTCTTCACTGCCCAAATGCCATTTGACGGCAACATATGGGATATGCTGCGTCAGTACGTTGCTGGAATTTCTATTGAATGGCCCGACATCAGTGAACAGTGGGCAAAGTTCTCAGACTGGCTCTCTCAACCTCGTAAGCTTAACTTGTGCGATCATCAATCTCGAGTGGCACTAAATGATCGCCAGATGTCTTGGCGGTTATCTTTGCTTGGTGGATCACATTCACCATCGTCTGGACAATAATTATGTCCCTCGGATTCGGTTCCAAAGGCCCAATTGCAGGTGAGCCCTCCCACTGAATGTCTGGATTTCAATTGCCGCTGCTCACACGCGTGGGACACAGGGATGGCAGCGGCAGCCTTTCAATCTTTCATGTATGGCGGTTTCACTCCGGCAGGAGGTCTCTTCGCTACGCTGACAAGCATGGCTATGGTGGGAACCCTCATGCCAGCAGTGTTTTTCTTTTCGTCGTTCATTGCAAGTCTTGTAGCGGCTATGGTTTGGGTATTCGGAGTCGGGAGGTAGGCAACCTTGTCTAGGTCCGGCCGTCGGTGGAAAGGTAGGATCTGGCCAGCTACAGACAGTTAGAGCCTGAGTGTATCGGATAGATGCTTCCATGACGTCTTTGACTTCTTTTATCCCAGGGACATCATAACCAGGCCTAAGTTGGATGAAGCGGGGATGAGTTCGCAAGTCATGTTTGTGCCAGTAAGGGCAGTTTGGGTGGTGTCTCGAGCCGCCCCAGCTATGCGTCTGGGCATTTAATTCTATTCAAAGAATATAGAAACACCGGAATTTTGATCATGTATCGATGCGTCTCCTGAACAATTGTAGCTTTCTAGCTTGAGTTTTATTTTAAGAAACGACCATCATGAGCCACAACTCGAACTAATCGTCTTGAAGTTTCCCGTTCCCAGGCAACATATCATATTGATATGTTGATCTAACACCATGCCGTCGGCCGTGTCTAAACGATTCTGGGGATGCCGCTTCTTGGCGTGCTCTTGCGCAGACCTATAATGTTGGGTTATTAGGCTTGCTCATCTTTCACAGACATATTCCTATCAGAGACTTAGGCACCCACACAAGCAAGCAGAGGATATCTTCGTTCGTCTGATGCCGATATAACGAGCATCTACTATGAGCAAACACAAGTTTCGATAGAGTTGTCGCAGCAGCACCCATCACCACAGCTCCATTTCTCATTCGGGCAATCCAAGGTCAACGAACAAGCAGCCGAGACGGACTGTGCCGCGAGGAGCATGGCGACAGCGGTATAGAGACTCTTGTGGATCTGCATTGTCGTGGTTATGAAGGAAGAACAATGTAGTGGCAAGTGAAATCTTGGGTTTGGGTGGTTTCGTGAAGTTCAGAGTTATAAACGAGTTGTTGAACGCTACTGTCATAGATACGGGTATGGATGTAACTTATATAGTTTTCGAGCCCCAGAAACACCACTCCACACCAATTCATAGGAGACCTCAACCCCTTTTCAAATGGGGACTGTTTCAATGGGGACTTGACTCATTTGGACATGGGGCATGATGACTCGGACAAACAAATCAATTCTCGATCAACGGGGCTGCTATCTCTTTTGTAGTGTGGAAAATGAACACTGCGTCATGTGCGTTAGAAACATAGCATCCCCGGTCTTGGCCCAGCCCCGCAAGCTGTGAGAAAAGGCCTTGGCACGTGAAGGTTATTGCTGAGCCACCAGGGCAAAAAGTGATGTGTATTCGAGAGAAAACTGCCACTGAATCTGGCTGCCAAGAAACTCGCTTTGATACCCCACCCGTTGGTCTATCGCTCCTGCCACCCTACACGATGCCTTTTCCCACGATGGGCGAGACCCCGAGCCCGAAGACGAAGCTATTCCCAGATTCCTCGAGCGGGCTTTAGAGCGCGAGCTCTACCTTTTCTTCTTTTAAACGATAGCGGTACCTCTCTAGTCCCGTCTGACGATTTTCAAGCCATAAAGGCCCGAACAGCTCGGCGGTGCTTAGGCCCAGGAAATACCCAGTTATGGGTAATTACCTATCGGGTACCTAACCCTTACATTCGGGTTAGGTACCCGATAGGTAATTACCTATAACTAGGTATTTCTAGTTACTATATAATTTTAATAATCTTTTATTTCTATATAAATTTATCCTAATTTAATTAATATTATTTTACTTTATATTATCGAGAATATTTATTTAAGAAAGAGAAAATTAAAGAAGTAAAATAATAAATAAAATAAAATTTTATTTAATTATATTATTAATAATAATAAAGTAATTAGATAATTAAGTAAATAATTTAAAGAATTTCACTTTTATTTAAATAAAATTAAATATTAAATAATTATTTAATTTTAAGTAATTTAATATATATTTAAGTTTAAAAACTTAAAGTTTATATATAAATACTTATAAGTACCCGCGGGTAAATAATTCTTAAGCCTAATAATATTTACTCTTTTAACGGTACTTTTTTAATTTCGTTTAATAATTTTTAAGCTATAAAGGCTTAAATAACTTAGCTATTAATTAGCTTACCTTCTTATATATATACGCGATAAGGGGGGGGTTAACTAATTTATATTAGTTTTTATTAATTGCTTAATTAAAGCTATTGCTAAAAGGGTAATAGCTATAAGCTAGTTTAAAAGAAGCATTTTAGCTAGATTATTTATCGGGCTAAGCGGTTATAATTAACTAATTAGCTATATTTATTATAACTAATTACCTATAAACTAATATTAATAGTCTTTTATTTTAGCTATAACTATTACTGGCTTTAAAAACGCAATTTTCGAGATTTTCTTTATTATATTATAATATTAGTAATAGCTAGCAAATAGCTAGTAATTTAAACTAATTAACGGGTTAATTAAATAACTAACTAAGTAACTAATAAAGCTATAAACTAATTAAAAGCTATTAAGCTATTAAATTATTAAGCTATTAAACTATTAGGCTATTAAGCTATTAAGTAGTAAGGGCGTTAATAATTAGAATTATAGCTATTAAAATTAAAGTTACTATTAAAATCGAAGTTATTATTATTATTATAGCTATTAGAATTAACGCTATTATAGTTATCGCTATTATTAAGGTTTATATTACTATTATTATTAAGATTATCGCCGAAGTTATTATTAAGCTTATTATAGTAATTATTATAAATATATTTATCTTTTAACTATTCTTTTCTTTAAGGTAATAATTTATTAAAGCTAAAATTATTTTATTAATTACTTTATTTAAGCTAAATATTTTAAAGAGATAGGTATTATATTAACTATTATTATTAAGGTTTTTATTAGTAAAACTAAGCGTATAGCTATAACTATAGTTATTATAAAGTTATTTTTATCTTATATTAAAAAGCGTAACTTAATATTATCTATTATTATTAAAACTTTTACTATTAAGGCTTTTACTATTAAAGCTTTTATTAATAAAGCTAAATATATTTTTACTATTAAGGCTTTCGCTAATAAGGCTAGATATATATTTATAAAGAGGCTTATATAGTTACTAATAATTATTATAGGGTTTATAACCTTTATATTAATAATAGCGATAGCTTTATTTATATAGGCCGACGAGAAATAATATTCCGTTGTTTTTATTATTAAGCTTTTCGCCGTTAAGCTTTATATTATTAAGCCTTTTATTATTAAGTATTTTGCTATTAAGCTTTTTATTATTAATAATATTTATAGTTTTTTTCTCGATAAGCTTTATAATTAAAGGCTTTATATATTATTATATATTTTTTTTTATAATTATCGTTAATATAAGTTTTTAGCTTATTCTTTAATTTAAACTTTTTATTATATTATAGGTAGCATTATTAGCTTATACTTATTATAATAGTAAATAGCTTTATTTTAAGTAATCGATATAATTATAAGTAATTTAAACTATAGTAGCTATAAAACTAATATATTTTAATTATAATATATAAGGAATAAGTAAGTTAAAAGAGCCTTATAATTAAGCTTATAATCGGGCTAAAGGAGGTTTATAAAGTATTAGCTAATAGGTAATCTTTAATAATAGCTAGTATAATTATTATAATTACTTTATAATAACTTTACTTAAAAATATTATAATACTTATTACTATAGCTTATAACTAGCTTAAAGAATTATTTACCTATAAATAATAATT
Source organism: Diaporthe ilicicola (assembly GCA_023242295.1). NCBI lineage: Eukaryota > Fungi > Ascomycota > Sordariomycetes > Diaporthales > Diaporthaceae > Diaporthe > Diaporthe ilicicola. The sequence goes on along the minus strand of JALPVH010000031.1, from coordinate 38,805 downwards.
TTTAATAAATAAATATTATTATTATATAAATTAACTAGTAAAGTTACTTCTTTAAAAAGTTTCTTTTTTTAAATTATAATTATAATAATATTAAAGAGGAAGAAAGTAATAGAAATATAATTAGGGTATAAAAAAATATAAATTATAAGAACGTTTTTAAATAAATATAAAATAAAAATAATAGTTTTATAAATAAAAAGTAAATTAATATAGTAAAAATAAAATAAGTAGTAATATTTATTAAAGTATTTTAAATATATTTTAAGTAATATACTTTATTTAATAATAGCTAACTTATAAGCTTTTCCGGTTAACTTATTATATAAACTATAACGGGGAAAAATTTAGTTTATTATTAATTAAAGCTTTTTAAATAGTTTTAAAGTTTTTTAATCGATTATATAGTAGCTTATATAAGGGGCTTAAGGTTTAATAAAGGTAAAAATAAAATATAAAAAAAATATAAAATATAGTAAAGTATTTAAATAAATATTATATAAAAGTAATAGTTTTATAAGTAAAGAGTAAATTAATTTAATAAAGATAAATTAGATAGTAATACTAGCTAAATTATTTTAAGTGCGTTTTAAGCGCTATAAGCTATTTAATAAAAGCTAAGCTATAAGCTTTCTTAAATAATTTATTATATAATTTAAAAAGGGGAAAAACTTAGTTTATTATTAATTAAAGTTTTTTAAATAATTATAAAATTTTTAAATTAATTATATAATAGCTTATATAAAAAGGCTTAATAAGCTATAGTTATAATAAGTAAGGGTAAAGGTAAGGGGGTAGAAAGGGAAAGGGCGCTTTTAATTATAGCGTTTTCTATTTAGCTTAAGCTAAAGGAGAGGTTAAAAAAGAGAGAAAAAATCTAATTTATTACCGATTAGCGCTTTTTAAGTAATTTTAAAATTTCTTAATTAATTAAATAGGAGGGGAAATTATAAGAGAGGTTTTTAATAATAATATTTTATATAATATTATAATTAAAGGTTAAGCGGTTTAATTTATAGCTTATAAAGGCTTAAAAGTTTTTAAAATTAAATTAGTAAAAGTATCTCGGTTAAGGGTTATTATTATAAAAAATAAAAGGGTTAATAATAATGTTTTACGCTTAAATAGCTTAAATAGCTTATTTTTTTAGGCTATAATAGCTAATATAATATAGCCGGTTTATCTTTTTTAAATTTAATACTTAAATAGCTTAAATAATTTCTATATTTTACTATTAAAAGCTTATCGGTAATTAATTAATATTAGTTAGCTTACCTTTTTATATATATATATAATAAAAGGGGGGTCGATTAATTTATATTAATTCTTATTAATTATTTAATTAAAGCTATTATTAAAAAAGCGATAGCTATAAGCTAGTTTAAAGAAAGCGTTTTAGCTAGATTATCTATTAGGTTAAGCGGCTATAGTTAATTAATTAGCTATACCTATTATAGCTAATTGCTTATAAACTAATATTAATAATACTTTATTATAAAAGTTAATAAAAAGGACCTCTTAATTAAAAAACTCGGGCCTATAGAAATTTAATAATAAAAAGTTTTTTAATTATATTATAATTCTTTAATAAGTAAAGGTTTTAATAGTAAGGTAGCTTAAAAGAGTAATAAAAGTTAATTATTAAAAAAGTATTTAATAATAAAAGTTTTTTAAAGTAATAGCTATTAATAATAATATTTTATTTTAATTTTATTATTATAATAATTATTATTAAGCTATTAAAGTAAAAAGTAATATATATTAAAAAGAAAATTATTATTAAATTAAGCTATTAAAAAACTTATTTTAATACTTTACTTATTAATTTATCGCTTTTATTACTTTATCTATATTAATAAAATTAATAATAATTAAAAGCTTAAATATAAAGTTAAGCTATTAAAATAAAAAATAATATATATTTAAAAAAAAGGCATTATAGCGTATTAGTTAAGCGTTAAAGTACCCTTTTATATTAGTAATATAAAGGGTATAAGTTTAAATCCCGCTAATACCTTTTTAACCTGCCCTTTTAATAGTGTATCCCTTTAGCGCTAAAAAGCGAGATTAATTTTTCCCCTTAACTAATTCCTTATAATTATATACCTATTATTATTAATTATTATATCCTTAGCTAATAAGGTTTTTTCCCTATATAGCAGGTTTTTCTTTATTAAGTGCTTATAGGGCCTCCCGGAAGGTATTTAATAGTATAGTAAATACTCCTTACTATATAAAGTTACTTATAAAAGCTTAAGTATAAAGTAAACTAAAGTTTATAAAGGAAGGGGGAGCTATAGCTTAATTAACTACGGCTTTCTTTCCTTTACTTATTATATTTTTAGCTTTAAAAGATAAAATTTAAATAAGCTAAATAGTTTATATTTAAAAGAAAATTATTATTAAATTTAGCTATTAAAAAACTCGCTTTAATACCTTATTTATTAATTTATTACTTTTACCCTTTATATAATACTTTTTTCTTATAATAAATAAAACCTTAAACTTATAAAGCTATTTTTAAATTTTTTAAGCGGGCTTTAAAGTGTAAGCTCTTTTTCTTTTTTAATAATAATAGTATTTCTTTAATTTTATTTAATAATTTTTAAGCTATAAAGGCTTAAATAGCTTAATAATATTTACTTTTCTAATAATACTTTTTTAATCCTATTTAATAATTTTTTAGCTATAAAAGCTTAAATAGCTTAATAATACTTTATTATAAAGGTTAAAAGAAAAGGTTTTAATTAAAAAACTTAAATTAATAAAAATTTAATAATAAAAAGTTTTTTAATTATATTACGATTTTCTTAATAAGTAAAGGCAGAACGGTAAGGTTTAATAGTAAAGTAGCTTAAAAAAGTAATAAAAGTTAACTATTAAAAAGATATTTAATAATAATTTTTTTTTAAAATAATAGCTATTTAATAATAATATTTAATCTTAGTTTTATTATTATAAATATAAGGTTAAGCTATTAAGGTAAAAAGTAATATATATTTAAAAGAAAACTATTATTAAATCTAGCTATTAAAAAACTCGCTTTAATACCCCATATGTTAGTTTATCGCTTCTGCCCCCTATAGGCCCCTTTGCGAGGGGTGTGACTGGTCCTCTCAGAATAGTTATAACTGGTCAGGAGGGTGGGCGGCGTAGCCTGGGCAAGGGTGCAACTAGTCCCAACAGGGCTAGGCGACAGTGCTGACCGGTACACATAGGTACCTAGGTAGTCACAGGTATTACAGCCAACCCGGCAATCAGAACGACGCGTCGTACGGAGTACGTATTGGCATTGCTCTCTTGACCCCACTCCTGCCACTCCTGCCACGCCGGGGCAAAGCTGCACCACACGCAGACATGATATTGTTCCCGATCTCAACACAGCGGCTCGGCATATTGATAGCGGCATTCCTGCTGCTGCCCGCACAACGCGCGTCGTCGCTGCCAGACAGTCCAGGCTTCACACTCAAGGACGCAGACTTGTTGGCTCTGTTCGGGCAGCCGTTGACTGTAAGCAGCCTCGCCACTCGTTGTGCGCTTTCATCAAATGAAATTTCTGACTGCGACGCAGTGTCCCATCCACCCACACCATCTGTCAGTGACAAACGAACGGCACAGCAACGGGCCGGTATGGGAAACGAAGCTGTCGCCAGGAAAGGGTCGCGGGCTGTTTGCGATTAAGGACATCCGGAAAGGAACTCATATCCTGGTCGAGGCTCCTCTCTTGGCCGTGAACCCTCCCGCCCTTGTTCCAGGCATGGGCTATTCCCTGGCTGCAATGGCTGCGGATGTGGAGCGCGAGTACTCACGACTCAGCCCAGAGCAGCAGGAAGAGTATCTCTCATGCCATGAACAGCGACATGAAGGAGATGTTCAAAATGAATCGGGCCGGCTCATGGCGATCCTTCGAAGCAATGCCTACAACCTGCACGACGGCAGAGTTGCAATTTATCCCAAAGTGGCACTCATCAACCATTCCTGCCAGCCGAACGTGCTTAACGCGGATAATGGTGGGACAAGGGTCATTGTAGCAACACGAGATATTGAGAAGGGAGAGGAGGTAATCAAACAAAAGCCGATACGGGCCGGTGGACGGCCATATCTTAGACGTCACATCTGGCCTTAACTAGCTAACCACTCTTGAATGCGCAGATCCTCACAACATACATCCCTTTGCTTATGGATACCGAGAGCCGTAACCAGAGGCTGCACCCGTATGGCTTCCGCTGCAACTGTCCAGCCTGCCAGACCGGGATTTCAGACACCAGACGAGTGCAGGCGGGCAAAGACCTAAGGGAGTTGGAGAACGCGCTCCAGATCTCGGGAAAAAGGACAAAATTTGCACAGAACAAGCTCATGCTCACAGCCCAGGCCCTGGCAGAGTACGTTGAAGAGGAAGGGCTCGCCGATTACTACGTCAAGACAAGCCGACTAGCTTTTGACCACGCCGCCATGGCTCACAATAAGACCATCGCAAGGAAATGGGGCCAGAGACACCTGAAGCATCATGAGATGGTTGATGTCAGCTCGGACGCGGCACAAGAGGCACAGGGACTCTTGGACTCACTGTGAGGTACTCGGATCATCATGAAACCGGGAATTCCGTGGTTTCTGGGGAGATGAGCCAGCCGAAGGATTCTGGTGTTCAGTATTCAGGAAAACCTATGCAATTGCTTACTCCAGGCGATGTAAGCACCGGACATTATTCGAAGGAGACACCTAACGTTGGCACAGTGTTGGTGCTACATCGATATGCCGTACACCCAGAAAAGTACTCCTTACACCACAATGCCGAAATCAATACCTAGGTTACCCTGGTAAACAACGATCAAAACATATGTGAGCCACTAACGCCAAACAGCCGGACGCACGCATTCGAAGCATCCCATGGGCAGTGCTCATTACCTCGCTATGACACATTCTCGCACCAGCTGCCCAGACTCGAGAGTGTCGTCTCTGGCCTGCTTCAGGAATGGCAGCAGTGCCGTGCCGCCCGTTCCCGTCAGCTCCTTGTCAGCGCCGTTCTTCCCGGCGTCCTTTTTCTCATTCTGCTGCTTCGTCGACATGGTGGCCAGGTTGACGGCCTTCTTGCCCGCGTCTCCCGTCCACGGCTTCCTGGACGGGATGACAATGTATGTGGTCACGATGCCCAGATGTTTGTTTCTGAACCCGGTCAGAGTCTTGGTGGCCGCGGTGTATGCCTCCTGCATCCTTGCATGCTCCTCCCCACTTGTTGGCATCATAGCCAGCGCGCGTATGCTGCCCGATCGCCCGACGTGCTCAAGGAAGCGCCGGTGCCCGCCCGGCATATACTCTCTCACCTCCTGGTGGAAGCTCTTCTCCTCGGGCTTGCCGGCCTTAAAGTGCGGGTTGTTGCTCCCCTCGGATGTGTGTGTCACGCCCAGCACAACATCCCAGAATTGGATCAGCGACGACTGGCCGTTGCTCCCGCCGCGCCACTGCTGCCATGACCCCTGCCTGTTGCCCTCGTCGTAGAAGAGGCCCCTTGGCAGGCCCGCGGCGGCCATGTTCATGGAACCGGCGAGAAACGGCCGGATCTTGTGGTAGAAGACCATGGGGTCACACTTCTCGCGCATGCGGTCCAGGAGCAAGCCAACCTTCTTGATGCAGACGGACAGCTCATCCAGGGCGGATGTTATGGTGCTGTAGTCCCTGGTGTGTATGGCACGCAGGGCCTTGAGCATCGTGGGCATGATGTAGGCGCCCTGCGCCTCCATGGCGACGGAGACACAGAGAAACCAGGACTCGTCTTCGGTGCCTGTGAAGGTGTGTGGTGACTTGAGGCTATCGAGGTCGGTGAAGCAGTCTGTGGACGAGGTGAAGTTCCAGAGGTTAAGGGCCGCGTACGTTGCCACTGGCGGCACTTCGAGGTGCTGGGAGACATTAAGAAGAGGAATCGATATTGCAGGAGGTAGGATCTGTTACAACGCGACGTTCAGTACAGGCGCTTGTAGGAATACACCTTCGTCTTTTGCCGGCAACAGGTGCTTGGGGTGCCGACTAACCTCTGCGGCCTTTTCGCCTCCCCAGACATATGAGTGTGTGAGAAGGGTCAATATAACATATGCCCGCCTCCATTCGCGTTCAGTTCTGAGGCCCTCTGTTGACAGCACTGGCACCTGTTCGACTCTTTGCCTCAGTATGCCATTGGCCAGGAGATCCTGGAGGTTGTGGATTAACAGCTCCCATGGCTCATAATACGAGTTTGGGAGGAACTTGAGCGGCTCCCCTGAAGGAAGAAAGCCATTGCGTGTGACATTAAAAGACGCGAGAAGCTCTTCGTCCTGAGACTGCTCAGTGAGGGCGTGAGGCGACATGTTCGTACCGCAAGCCCAGAGAGAGGGACACTCGGTATGGAAAAGTGAGATTGAATACCGGAAAGAATAGTTAATTGTCCGATCTGCTGCTGCTATGCGGTAAACAAGAGGGTTTCGGAAGAGGGAGATGGTCTGAGACGAATGTCTATATGAATCTCAAGCGCAGGAACAATATTTCTGACTCGGAGCAGTCGAGTCCCTATGAAGAGGTGGTATTAAAGAGACCCATCTTTCGTAACTGGATTGGGACCTCGAGCAACGCTGCAGGCAACAAGAAGCCTGCCAGTGCTACAATTCCAGGCATGAAGGGAGGGAGGACATCCAGCACTTGAGCGGGTGGGGGGGCGAAATGCCCTGCAATGCTGCCATTTCTTCCGCAATCGAACAACATTGTCTTCTTCCGTGAATCTGTAGTGCTTCCGTGAGTGTCAACAAGGCCTTGCTTGCTTGAGACGAACGCTTGGGCAGAGAAATCGGACCCGGAGGCCAGGCCAATGTGTCGGGGCTTCCATGTGAGAATGACATCCGGTCCGCGGTTAAACGCGGAAGAGAGGCGAGACTATTCGGAACGGCGGATGTTCGGATATATGCTCCCGCTACCACAAATTTACGGCCGTTTTCTGTGAGCTTCTGCTTGGCTTTGACCACCCACTGCACCACCCTGACTAATGTGTAACGCCGGGCTCGGGGCGAGCCGAAAAAAGCTTCCTAACAGGAACCACAATCCATTACATCAGCGTTTTGAGCGTGGACCAGCTTCACTCGAGCTCGAGGATCCCCTACGTATTTGCTTGCTTAGACTGACATTGCCGCTGCCTACAAAGAGAAGCCGATCAGGCACGGGATACAATATTGTAGCAGAGGAAGCAGCTTTCCCCCCCTCACATCAACTTGTCTATCACCACCATCTGGGGACCAGAGCACGCTGCACAACCTCGCGCAACACGTATTCTTGTTCATGCCAAAGCCAAAGATGGACTTCAGTGCCACTGCTGACCAGATACGGTCCGGTAAGAAGCCGGCCTTCAGCGACTTTTCGCTGCAGTACGCTCAGTCACTCGACCACTCTGACCCAATCAAGCACCTGCGGAACGAGTACATATTTCCAACAAAGGCATCACTAAAGAGCAAGGCGCTCAAGCCCGCAACATCGCTCGCAACCACGACGGCAAATGGAACAGCGCATGCAGGCAGTGAGCAGGAGAAGGATCGCAACGGAGCCATCTACTTCTGCGGCAACTCGCTGGGCCTGCAGTCTCAAGCCACACGCCGGTACATCAGCGCGCAGCTCGACACATGGGCTTCCGTCGGAGTCAACGGCCACTTTGTGGACCTGGAGGGCTCACCTCTCGTCAACTGGCAAGACATGGCCGCCCAGTGTGCCACTCAGTCGGCGGGCTTCATGGGCGCGCTTCCCAGCGAGATTGTCTACATGAACACCCTGACAACCAACATCCACCTGCTGTTGGCCGCCTTCTACAGGCCGACAGAGAAGCGCCACAAGATCATTCTAGAGTGGAAGCCCTTCCCAAGTGACTATTACGCAATCCACTCGCACATCCAGTGGCACAAGTTGGACCCGGCCAAGTCTATGGTAGAGCTCTGGCCCAAGGACGAGTCGAACTTGTACATACCCACAAGCCAGATTCTCGCCACCATTGATGAGCACGCGCATGAAACCGCTCTCTTACTCCTCCCGGGAATCCAATACTACAGCGGACAGCTGTTCGACATACAGACCATTACCAAGTACGCGCAGGACAGAGGCATTGTGGTAGGCTGGGACCTGGCTCACGCGGCAGGAAACGCCGATCTGAAGCTGCATGAGTGGAATGTGGACTTTGCGATGTGGTGCACATACAAGTACATCAATTCTGGTCCGGGGTCCATTGCGGGCGCCTTTGTGCACGAGCGTCATGGCAAGGTGGAGTGGGCCTCTGACGCCGACAGCGAAGATGGGCAGCCAAAGCCTGTGTTCCGCCCACGCTTGAGTGGCTGGTACGGGGGTGACAAGAGCGTGCGCTTCCAGATGGCCAAGCAGTTCCAGCCGACGCCTGGCGCGGGCGGGTTCCAGATCGGTAACCCGTCGGCGCTGGACCTGGCCGCCCTGAGTGGGGCGTTGAGCATGTTCAACGAGGCGGGCTTCACAAATCTTAGGAACAAGAGCCTGATCCTGACGTGCTATGCCGAGTCCATGTTAAATCAGATTCTGGCGGACGAGCAGCCTGCTGGAAAGCCCGCATTTACAATAGTGACGCCGGCCAACACTGCGGAGCGGGGCGCACAGCTGAGCATTCTGCTGAGAGAAGGCCTGCTAGACAAGGTGCTGGAGGAGTTCGTGGAAGAGGGAATCGTGTGTGACAAGCGCAAGCCGGATGTCCTTCGCGTGGCACCGGTACCTATGTACAACAGCTTCGAGGAGGTCTGGAGATTCTTGGAGGTCCTAAGGAGGGCGATAGGTATCCCTCGGAGGTGACCTCCGTGAGGTAGTGGCTGCTAGTGGAAGGGATAGTGAGCCCGTCCAGAATCACGGTGAAATGTGAGTCTTTAGCTAGCGAGAAGAAGACGATGATACCAAGATCTGATCTGATTGTATTTTGGTTTTAGAGGCTTTACGGGTGGATCGCAAGTGTACTGTGCTAACTACAGATGGTCTTCTTATATAGTGTTACCAGGCAGGGCTTCTTGATGACTTCAAAACCTTGGCTTTTGAGTGCATGTGGGACAGATATCGATGAGGATTCTCGTCATGTGCACGAATTCTTTGGGAGAGCACAAAGCGAGCACATCTGAGTTCCAGCTAATTTCCATATAAACAGCATCTAGCTACTGCCATATTTGGGCCACGGGCATCTGCTCAAGCACCAGAGCAGCACCCATTCTGAATTTGACTGCTGCGAAGGGCCGAACGTCTGATGGAATAATGCGAGGAGTATCATGGAAGAGATCTGCAGGAAGAAAAAAACAGGTTACATGGCTGCAGCCCGGCTAGCATTTCAGCGAAATCTGGGAGTTAGTTACATGAAATGTGATCAAGGAATCAGTCGAGTGCATAGTTATCATGCGGAGCAACTGTCCTCAATATAGCGTTTAGCTGGACAGATAGCACTGAAGTCTTTTCGCTTGACCAAGTGTCGATTCTATCTTGCTGCTGAATCAAATTGACTGCGGCAGGTGAGCTTAACTCCCAAGTCAATCGACTGAGCCCATTTGAGGGATTCCACATTGATGACACTTCTGCAAAATAATTACGCCTTCAACTTGCTGGTACGACAGCTGTTCCAGACCATTCATCTAAACACCGCATTGCCTATTGTTATTACTTGGATCGGGACTGATGGTCACAATGGGCATGCGAGTGAACGGACCGGGTGGAAAAAATCAAACGAGGTTTTCGGATTCACAAAATGGAGTAACACTTCCTGCGTATTCTGCTGAACTACACCTACCGGGGGAGGGGGGGTTTCTGAATGGACCGCGCAATTCAATTACCAATTGATATTTAATTAAAATTTAAAAATTATAGCAAAATGCTAAGGAAAGGCTACCAGAATACTATTAGATTAAAATTATTTTAAAGGGCGATATTATATTAAAAATATACTATATTAATATTAACACTATATTAACACTATATTAACGCTAATATAATATTAATATATATTAGCGATATTAAAAACGAGAAGGCTATTAGTTTAAACCTTATTATCTTTAAATTTATAGCTATTTTTAAATATTTTTATAGCTTTTAAATAAGTAAGAAGCTTATAGTTAAGCTAGAAAAAAAGAAATAAGTAATTAAGTTAAGTACCTTAAAAAAAAAAGGAAAAAAAAACGTATTTTTTTAAGTATATATTAAACACTTAATATTATATTAATATTAATATTATATTAATATTAATATTATATTAATATATTTTAGTATAAATTATATATTACATTGTTTCCGTTTTATATAAATAATATAAGGTATATAAAAAAATAATAATGTTAACCTATTAATTTAATTTCAATATTATTGCCACACTTTATTACAGTGCTTTCGCGATGGTTTCATTTACCCCCCCTCCCCCTGGTAGGCAGTGGTCCGCGAGAAACCCTCCATAACCTCCGGCCTCGATGCCTGACAAGTGACACCTGTGCAGATACAAGCACCTATCATATTCCACGGATGCTTACACTAGTGGAATGTGTTTTGTAACTTCACATGTATAAGGAGCTACGAAACCTACATGTTTGAAGATTTCACCCAACCCTGAACACTCGCCATGCCGCCAGATGCGTCTCTATCATGTTTTCCAAGCTTCAGAACAATAGAAATAGACCCATCTCTGGCGCAGGAGCATCCTCACCTCCATGATGCTCCCGAGCGCCTGTAACTTGAATCTACTAGCTAAGCCGATGGGGCCATAATATGACAGACGCTGAACGGCTGCATGACATGCTGTAACTGGAGAATCCGCAAAGAAAAGCTTTTCGTGCTACCTACAGACAACCTTTGCGCCGATTCCGCCTAAATCTGAAATGAACCTGTAGACGTCTTCCAGTCGCCCGAGAAGAGCCAAGCCAAGCAATCTGCAAACCTGCATGTGATAGATTCGAAGCGAAGTCGCGATTCCGGTATCGTCATGTCTCTTGAGTGCCAGATGCCGTCCTCGAAGTTGGCTGAAGGCGCATCGAGAAGTGATATTGAGCGTCAAGAAAAGCTTGGCCTGGAGCCTGTTTTGTACCACTCTCGGCCATACTCAGCCGTGTTTCCTATCTGGGGGATAAGCCCAAGAATCTTATGGTAGCACTTCAGTTACCAAGACGGTGCCAAGAAGGCTAGGCCCCGGATGTCGATATTGTGGATGCACATGCGTGCAATGCCAGTGAGTAGCCAAGCCACGTTGTATTCAGCCTGAAAGGCCCTTGCTTAGGGGCCTGCGCCTTACCTGCCAAGACGCGTTGCCCGTAGAGATCCGCACGACGAGCATCATGTCATAGCGAATGTGTATACAGAAGTTCGCTGGGAAAGCAACCACAGCAACTGAAGCCTCTTGTGATTAGCGGGTCTACCCTCCTGAATGGGGCCTTTGGATGTCTCGAACACGACGCGATCATGAGATCAGTTCGCCTTTTTTTCCCGGCAGGGATTCATTTACTTCATTCTGGGGGGTGAGCTCTGTGGTCCCAGTTACATCCGGCGATACGAGCAGAAGTGACAAGCCTGCCTGGTAAAGATGGAGCTTCCAAGACTGAATGCAGATGAGTTTAGTCTCGGAGTATAAGTGCACGGCTCCAACCCGCCGAGAAGTTCGATGTTCTCTTCGCGCATCATTCGGGAGCAACACAATTCGACTCCACCCATCCACCGCATTCAGCAAAGCACACTGAATCAAGATGATCGCCTTGCCGAGGTTTTTCCTCTTCCTTTCACTCTTGGCCGCCAGCTCAGTGCTTGCTGTGCCTACAGAGCGCGGGCCTGCGTTCCATGAACTTCTGTTTGCGGAGCGTGATGCCAACACGACCGAGTACTCTGAGTTGGTAGCAAGGCAGTCCCAAAGCCAGACGGGAACCCACAACGGCTACTACTATTCCTTCTGGACCGACGGCGGCTCTCAGGTCACCTACACTAATGGGCCTGGTGGCCAGTACAGCATAACTTGGGGTAGTGGTGGCAACTTTGTCGGAGGCAAAGGCAAGTGAAAATAGTGTATTCTGTCTCATCCAGACGTCCATTAGGCACAAGCATGATATGTATCTCGGTACTGACGGCATGGCGTGCAGGCTGGAACCCGGGCAGTGCTCGCTCGATTACCTACTCAGGCACTTACTCTCCCAATGGTAACTCGTATCTTGCCGTCTACGGCTGGACAAGGAACCCCCTGATCGAGTACTATGTTGTCGAGAACTTTGGCACCTACAATCCCAGCACGGGGGCCACCCGCCTCGGATCCGTGACGTCGGACGGCGGTACGTATGATATCTACCGAACGCAGCGAGTCAACCAGCCAAGCATCGACGGCACGGCGACCTTCTATCAATACTGGTCCGTCCGGCAGTCCAAGAGAACTGGAGGCACTGTCAACATGGCCAGCCACTTCAATGCATGGACCCAGGCTGGTCTGACGCTGGGCACGCACAACTACCAGATTGTTGCTACCGAGGGGGTGAGTCATAAACAAAACGCTGCAGCTTCCATAACCCTTCCTCGTGATATTGGCATTCTGGCTGACAACGACTTTTCCCAAACAAATAGTACTTCAGCACTGGCTCTTCGACAATCACTGTGGATTCATCCGCCGGTGGAGGCAGCGGAGACACGACAACCTCGGCCCCTGCGTCCTCCTCGCCAACCCCGCCTGCCAGTGGCGGGAGCTGTGCGGCCCTATATGGGCAGTGCGGTGGTCAAGGGTGGACGGGAGCTTCATGCTGCTCGTCCGGGACGTGCAAGTCCGCCAACACGTACTACTCCCAGTGCCTGTGATTTAAAAAAAAAAAAAAAATTTGGCCCGTGATGCAATGAGGACCATCCGTGGAGATACTATGGAAGCTGAAACGTGTTTAGGCAGGGAAGGTGGAGGTTTTGTGACCATATAGTCTACCAAACTGCCCTGAGCTCTTCCCAAAGTCACTGAGCACCTGGACAATGTAATTACATCGCAGGCCAGACAAGATGATTCAGATGCTGGGAACGCAGATGCTGTTGACTGTTGACTGTCTACATATGTAGAACCGTTCAAGCATGTGATTACCCGAATCAGTCTGGTTTGATTGTATGGGCGTTTCTGTGTTTATGTGTTTTGGGGGAGGGGAGACAATGTGGGTAGTGATCGACTCATTTTTCCGACTGTTTATCCGCAATGGAATCTATGAACCCGGAGGACCTGAAGGTGGTTGTATGTGCTGGACAGGACATCCTCAAAAACCCACCAGTGGAGTATCGAGTTGATAGAATTCTAGGCCAAAGTCTCGCTGCCCTAGTATTGACATTCCGAAAGGGAATAGCATCTCCGAGCTTGTTGAATGTTATTATTGTGCCAATCATGCAACCATGGGAGCGAAAGACTCAGTGGCCATCCCTCTCTGACCAGGGCTCAACAGCCTTCAACAATGCCTCGTGCACAGCAGGATCGCCAGTTCTCTTGAGCAGCTCGCTGAACTTGTCATTGCCGATCCGTCGCCAGAAGATCAAGAACCCGGCCCAGACAAAGTCGGCATAGCTGACGGTCTTGCCGGCAAAGAAGGGCCCATAGGGGTTCTCCTTGAGGATTTCGGTGACCTGCTTCAGCAAGGGCTCGGCCTTTGACCAGCTGGGATCTCCTCCCTCAGACTTCTCCAGCTCATCCAGCTTCATGCCGAACTTGGCCTCGCGAGTCTGGTACCAGTAAGGGACACTGGCCTCGTTGAGCAGTCGCTTGGGGACAACAGGGATGTAGTTGCCTCGCAGGGCGGGCATGAGGTTTGGCAAGATGTTTTCAAGCTTGGCGAGATAAGGCGAGTCGAGGTGCAGGGACGGCTCTGGGTGGTCCTTTTCTATGGTCTGGGCAATGGCCTTTGAGTCGATGACGTATTTACCATCGGTATACTGGATGGTGGGGCTGGTGTAGGCCTCGAGGGGAGCGTCAAAGTGAGGGGCCAGGCGTGGTTTGAGATCTGGGTACTCGAGGAACTCGGTCTGGTAGTCGAGGCCCTTGAAGTTGAGAACAAAGCGGGCCTTCCAGGGGTTGAGAGACCAGCACTTGTTACCGTCCTTGCTGGCGAGGTCGAAAAGCGTGATCTTCTGGGCAGCCATGTTGTGTGTGTGTGTGTATGTGCGTGTTTTTGTCTTCAAATTTGTGTGTGGATGTCGTATGTCACACCTGTCCGGGGCAACGCTCTCCTCCCTGGAGCCTTGCGAATATTAGCTGGGTTTCGTAAGAAGACGGTTGAGATGAGGACCTTTGGTTTATTCAATGGATCCAGGTATTGGAGTGTCAAATGGAATGTGGATGTGATGGAGGTATGAAGTGCGCAAGTGAGGAGTGAGAACGACTAGGCTATGACGTTTCGTTTCCGAGGGGAAGTGAAGAGGGTTAGGGCGCAGGTGGGAGCAGAGAGTGAGGGGGAGCTGGGGGTAGGAAGGAGCAACTGCCAGACAGGGTTAGGGTCCACCTTGCTAGAATGAAGCACGTCGATAACATGCAGACTCACACTGCCCTTGTATCGTGGATGCAATGTGCCGATGTGGACTATCTACCTAGGGTAGGTAAACTTGTGCCTGCATTGGATGGGTTCAAACCACATAGGCCAAGCTACCCAGGTATTCACTTACCTAAGTAAAGACTGAAATTCCAGCGGGTGTTGCCTACTTCGTTTCTTAGTACCTAGGTAGCTTGCTATAGAGTAGTCTACCTGAACCCATCCCGTCGGTCTCGGATTCGTATGTATGGTCGCATGAAACTCCCGTCTAGAGTTAGGTAGCCAGCCATCCCGAGGTCCAATCCATCCAGGGCCAACCCTCGAGCTTCCCGCACTCTTAGTTTCTGCCACGTTGACAGCACCAAGGGCACGGTCCCAACCTTGGAACGGCATTGACGTCGACACAGGTTGGGCCAAAACGCGCTGTTGTGGACCTCGGGAGTCTAGGACGATCTCACCGTGTGCAACCACGCGAGCACCAGGCAGCCCTTCACATCAATAAATCGATCGCAGTCGCTCGCTCCACGATGGCACCTGCAGACCAAGACACCTCGAACAGCGCCACGGACGTCGCTGGCCGCGAGAAGCAGCCCTGCCCCGCCAAGCCACTCCTCACAAGGGTCCTCTACGCGCTGGGTGTCAGCACCTTGCAGCTCGTTGTCGTCGGCCCTATCATGATGGTTCGGCATTGGAAGCAGCGCCGCAACCCGCCCGACACCTACCCGACAATCATCAAGACGTACCCGTCGCGTCCAAGCCTGCCCGTCCGCATCTTCTTCCCCGCCGCATATGACCGCCAGTCTGGCTCGCCGCTTCCCCTGCTGCTCAGCATCCACGGCGGCGGCTTCGTCGTCGGCGACCCCTCTGACAATGACGAATGGAACCACGTCTTTGCTAACCAGCACAACGCCCTGGTCGTTGCCCTCAACTATGCCAAGGCCCCAGGCAACCCCTTCCCCGGTCCACTCTCAGACCTCGAGGCCCAGATCAACGCCGTGTTTGCGGACGAGGAGCTCAAGCCCCACATCGAAAGCGCAAAGGTCGGCATCACGGGCTTCTCGGCCGGCGGGAGCCTGACCCTCACCATCAGCCAGTTCCCCTCGGTCCGTGAGAGGATCACCGCCGGCATCGTCCCAATCTACCCCGTCACCGACCTCAGCATCAAGCCCGAGCAGAAGGCCCGCACCAGGCAGTACAAGCCAGCGCTACATGGTGCCCGTGGCTCCACCCAGGACCCCTTGCTGAAGCTGGCGGATGCCTTCGACTGGTCCTACATCCCCGTCGGCCAAGACCTCCGTGACCCGCTCCTGTCACCCGTATACGCGGAACGGGCCTCGTTTCCCAAGCGGGTCTGGATCATCGGGTGCGAGCTGGACATGCTAGGCCATGAGGCCTGGCGGTTGGCATGTCGCCTGTCAGGGAGGCAGGTTCCAGGGCTCGACCAGCGGATTGGCCAAGAGGCGCCTGAGGAGAGTGGCAAGTTGGGAGCACTGATTACCACGGGCGACCAGAGGTTTGCCTGGGAGGAAAAGAATCGGGACGGTGAGATCAAGTGGCTGTGTGTTGCCGATGCTGCCCACGGCTTCGACATGCCGGGGGCGTTGGGAGCGGATGAGAAGACGAGCGAAGATGGGAAGCTGAAAAGGGACGCCATTATCAGGATGGCTGGAGAGTGGCTCTTTCATCAGTAACCAGTCGATTTGAGCGCGTGCGTGCCTGCAGTGTGAGAACGATGCCATGCTGCATGTTTGGGGCTGGTACCCCCGGCCGCTTCTTTTTTTCCTCTTTTTCTCCTCCTTTGTCTTCTCTCATTGTTTGTCTGAAAGGACCATTGATTGAAATGTGTATCTCTGGGTCTTTGTGTAGTTCTGGATCAAGGTCTGGTGTTCTGCTTAGGGACGTTGGCATCGATGACCATAATTGGCATTCTGCGAGCTGTTTGCTGGTGCCTTGATACGATGCTATCAGTCTAGTGGCTTTTCACATAGGAAAAGAGTGATGCGCGCATCCCGGTCACCACCGCAGCCGCGAGGTGGGTTTAATAAGCAGGAGTAATCGTATCTATTGCATGATACCAGGCACCCAGAGTCGGCCCACCCAGCATTTCGGTCGGCCCACATGTGCACCCAGCGATGTCTTTGCTTCCGCCCACCTAATACCTTAAGTAAGCTAAAATTTAACTCTAATAAACCTTTAACTTCTCTAAAAGTATCTTTTTTATTTAATAAGTAGGATTTTAACACTATACTTTTAAAATCATTAGCTATTTTAAATAAAGCGGTATTTTATAATAACTTTTACGCCCTCTAGCCTTCCAGCGCCTTCTATACCCTCTAGCCTTCCGTGTGCCTTTTAGCTTTCCAGTGCGGTGATATCTGTGATTCTGTCATCCATAGATGCTTTCAATGTTGTGTCCCTGACCCAAAAGGAAGAACATGCGGATTACCATGTAGACTTTAATTATCAGGTATTACTCCTGATTACAAAGACAGTCTACATATGCTAGAAGACGACTTGGACCTTGGAAGATTGTAGATCAGAGTACTTAAGTAGGTAAGTAATTAGACGGACTAGTAGTAGTGGCGGCCGTTGAGTGGTTCGATGCTTAGCATGGTGTAGGACAAATGTCACGCGACTCGAACCAGGCCTGATTGTCGTCAACGACTGCTGTCTGTTGCAAGCAAAGTGAAACCCCCCCCCGGTCGCTTGGCACGCTCTGCTGCCACACCTTAAAAAAGTTAAAAGTACTATTTATTTTTTATCTTAACAATACAATTATATTAAAGCTTATAAAATATATCATTTAAAAGCTATTATAAAAACTACTTATATTATAATTTTAAAATACTTCTTTTAAATATAATTAGCTTTAAAATATTAATTATTTAATTAATTTATACTTTATAATATAAATATAGAATTTAATGCTTTAATTCTTTAAATAAAATATTAATATATAAAATATATATAGCGTATATATTTATTTAAATATATATTTATTTAAATTATTATAAACTTTTAATATATTTTTAAAAAAGTTAATATTATATTATTTATTAATATATTAATATTATTTTTAAATATTATAATTAATAATAGTTATTTAACTATAATAAAAAAATATTTTTTTAATTTTTAAAATATAAAATAATTATATAATTAATCTTTTATTTTTATCTTTATTAAAGAATTATTTTAAATAATAAATATAAAATCTTTAAACTATTTATAAAAATCTATATTAGAATATATATTTTTTATTTATCTTATAGGGATTAACAGCTTTATAATAGCTATTATATAAAATTGAAGTTTTTTGAGGTGTGGCGGCAGAGCATGCCAAGCGACCGGGGGGGGGTTTCACTTTGCTTGCAACAGACAGTGGCTGTCGTGCCATGCCGTGCCGTGCCGCCGTGCCGTCCCCAAGCTCCCCTGTTTCCCCGTCCACACGTCCAATGCCGCCCCATCTATGAACTCCATCTAAACCTGGCCTGACTTTCTTCCCTGCATCATCTCCCCTGGGTCGGCCATCTACAGCCTTCAAAAGGTTGCAAGAGGAGAGAAACAGCCTGGGCGTGGCCACTGGAAGCTGCATTGAGGAGGGGAAGCCTGTCATGCCCGCATGTGGCTGGGCCCTGCCAAAGCTCTGTCTGCATGCCACTCCAACTCGTCTCAGAGTGTCCTGAAACCCTCATATCCCACCCGAAGACGGATCATAATGGAGAGTGACAATGACTGGCAGGACGCAGCCTTCAACACGCGTCACTTGCACAATCGAAACGACCGGGGCGGCCGCGGACAAAAGCGCCATGAGTTCCAGGTTAGCAACATGTTCGGCACGCACCTGATCAAGTGTCCCGCCATCGACCGGCTACAGGCAGACAAAGAACATACCGCTGCAAGCGCGAGCAAGGCCACCAAGGGCAAGAGGAGGAGGAGTAGCGCAAGCGGTGAGGTTGTCCTCGAAATCTACCGGCTGACAGACGACGAGGACGGGCTCCTAGGCTCGCTCCAGTCTGCCGGGGTCATGGACGCCACCGTTGTCTTTGCAGGCAGCAGAAAACTGCTGTGGAGGATTTGGAGTCAGCTCGGCGGCAGCGGAGTAGCCGACTCGGGTGAGGCCGAATTCAAGGGCAAGAAGACATCCGAGCGAATGACAGGAATCCCCAATGGGAAGAAGTCATCCGCAGGCGGTCACCATGGAGGAGCAAGAGATCCTGGAGGAGATGAGGAGGCTGAGGAGGAGGAGGAGGAAAGCGGCGATGAAGACGACGACGACGACGATCTACAGTCCATGTCCAGCTCCCTTAACTCGGAGGAGCGCCAGAGGCGTCGCACCTCAACCTTTGAAAAGAACTCATTCCGCCACCCCAAGTTCTGGTTTCGCTGGCAGGGGCAGGTTTCTGACGACGCCAAGGCGCCGGCTGATGTGGGCGAAAACGGTGGCAGTGTCCATGGTTCTGGATACATCGTCTTCTCTGGTAACGACTGCAAGCGGTTCCAGGGCACGATTACCTCGGAGCAGCTGTCTTGGAACAATGTGAAGATGAGTGGGTGGAAAGCAAAGCCCCAGCCAGAGCGAGACTTTGAGGTCGAATGGTGAATGAGCTCAAGTTGGGACTCGCTGGGGGGTGTATTACCTAGGTATTTAAGGTCCAAATACAGGGAAACCCTATAGGTTTCGGTTTTGCTGTTTCCATTTCTCTGCAATATGAGGTGCTTCAAGTTTGGCTTCAGCCTTTTAAATCCGTCCGTTTGTGACTTGAATTCGACGCACTCGCAGCCACGCCTTAGCTCAGGCCGTGACAAGCAAGCAGCCTGCTTCTTCAGGCCCTATCGAGGCACTTGGAGGACATTCAACAAGCATGGGCTCAGCAGACCTGATAGACACCCAGATGCGGCAGAAACCTTCAGAAATCTGTTTCTTTCTTACTGCTCTTTGTTGTGGTCACGCCCCATACAGCAAGCATCCGCAGGTGAATTAACCAACATCACAGGGTGCCCTTGCCCTGCCCTAGGTATGTATCGACGTAGGGGCTTCAATAATCCCCTACTGACCTCTGTTTGGCCCACTGAGCAGAGACGACAACGGTAACAGCAACACATCGTGGGCACGGGCATCAGGGAGCGTGAGCAACATCCTCTGGAGGCATATGTCGTGACAACATTGAACCTGACCCAGACACATCACAGGGGCCCCTTTCCTGTCCATGTCAATCATGTTTTCGTCTGATCTTTCCAAGCCCGGCTCACTCTCACCTGCCAGCTTTCCGCCATGGTTACTAATCTCAGCATCACAGCCTGTGCCCCAATCGCCCGCAATGGACCGCCTACGCAACCTGACAACTCGAAAACGCGTCAACTTCCACTTTCGAATTCCCAAGTCCCTCTCCACCACCTCACTCACGCCTCACAAAGCTACCGACAGCAATGACGGCGACGACACGAAATCCACAATAAGCTCGACCAGTGCCAGCGCTGTCTTGGAGCCAAACCTGACACCCGAACCATCATCCGCCACATTTCTCCCTCCCTCTGATACCAACACCATCCAAGTACAACCCAATACTCAAAGAGACGTCTTCCCTATTAGTACACAGACCTCTGACAGCAACAAGCGCAACAAGAATCCAGAGAGAATGGGCAAGGCAAGGGGCGAGACAACGGCCAAAACTGAACCGAAAGGAGATGGCCATTCAGTTGCTAGCCGTAAAGCTGACCAGAGACTTTTCAACGCCGCCCAAGCTGTCATTGCCCAAGACAACGTCATCGCCAATAGCGGCCTTGAGGTCTCACGCCGCATGAATGAGTGCGCGCGTGATACCATGGAGGCCAACCAGACCATCAAGCGCAAGGAGCATGAGATTGCTGCAATTGGCACAAAGATCGAGGAACTCAAGGCCACCTTTGACGATGCCTACAGACACCTGCAGAAAGCCCAGGATATTGCTGCTGATGCCCTTACCAGCAGCATTTCCGAACAGTTCAGGCACAAAGAGGAGGCCAATCTGGTCGACATTCTCATGGGCATGACTAACAAAATAGCAAAGGAGTGTTCATTTGGTTGGCCTAGTGAGAGGGTCAACAAGTGCCTTGAGGTACGTTGTCTCAGATATCGCTGCACATTTATTGCCTTAGGCTACCTAGGTACCACTTCACCAACCAGGAAGTTGATTAATGGACAAGTTCCAGCCATTACATATGTACCTGGCCTTGGCAGAACTCTTGACAACTGCACCCACGACTGGATTGACTTGCTTGCTGATCATGAATTCCTCTACAGGATCTGGAGTTGGTCTACCTCAAGAACATGCACCACTGTCAGTCACCCGTGGTCAACAGTGGTATTGTGCACGTCGCCAAGCACTTTGTTTTCCACGCAAACTATGAGGACAAGTTCCAACCAATGCTTTTCCATCTAGCCAATCAAGGAAACCACTACAAAGGCTTTGTGGAACGGTCTCGCAGGGAGGACCGAGATTTTGCCAAACAGCACCATGTTGACTACAGCCTTCGGCCTAGCACTGCTACAAAGCCCATGACCAATGCGACTTCTTCGAACGGCGATGCTTCCACAAACAAAGTCAAGGGAAAGGAGAACGGAGCGGCTTATGAGGTCAGAGGATTAGATGGCGCGACAGAGGCTGCTTGGTCAAAGATGGTCCAGTCGAAGCAAGAGTTCTATTCAAATTTCACAGTCCTGCCGCCCCGATCCTCCTCTCTACCTTCGCCACTATTCATTGAGCCGGCCTGCACCTCTGACAAGCCAAATTCTCAACATACCCTAGGAAATGCCAAGCTTCCTGGTTCTTGCGACGACCCCGCCTGCCCTTGCAAACATTTTGTTATCCGGACCGATGCCGGTTCAAACGAGTGGGAGGACGAGCTCGTCTCCAGGCTTGAGCCCCGGCCCGGAATGACGCCCAATGTGATGGCCACAGCAGTCCTCGAGTCCATCGCAGGTGTTGAGGCTCTTTCCCGGGATGGGATGATGGGTGATTCTCCGGAGGTCAAGTGGGAGGTTGCTTCGGTAAGTCTACTAACCATAGACCTCGCGCCACTGTTGTCTCCTTCCCACCAAGCTGAGGCTTTGACAATGTACTGAAACCCATCCCGTGCAGGCAATCAAACTCATGGGCCGGCTGAATCTGGAGCATGTCAAGTCTGAGGAGGTCGCCCAGAAGCTTAGCACCGTTGCTAAGAAGTACGGCTCTTGCTCTCTCCGGCCTTCCGAGGCTTTTTATGGACGAGCTCGTGTTGAGGTTACGACCGGCGGCTGTGAGCCAGACTGCACGCCCGAGACGGCAAAACGAAGCGGCCCAGAGAGCAAAGACACGAGGAAAGATGCGTCTCCACGGGGAGAGATGGCGGCTAAAGACGACGACACAGATCTGATGTGGAAGGCTTTCGTCTCGAGTGCCGCGGCTGCCAAGAATTGAGGCTGTGGTTGCCATTGTGATATTTGCATGCCTTCATAGATCCAGATGTCAGAAAACTGCTTTTAGGGCCTGGTGGCACCTGCCAATACATTACCTTCATCGTGGATCAGGGCTTCAACTACGGAAGAAAGTCCCGAGAAAAGTCTAGCGTTGGTTCTGGTTAGCAGACCTATAACACACGGTATGATTCGGAGTTGGGTGTTGGCAGTGCCATGACTGGCCTTGGGTAACTTCAAGCACGAAGGGCCCTCGATCGATACCTAGGTAGTCTGTCTGAGCCGCTGCGATATAGCTGCGCGGAAACTTTGATATTGAATGACCATCATGACATGATGAAACCTCAACTCGTGTAAAGACTTTTCTCTTTGCTCCGCTGGATTAATGCAGGGGCAGTCCATATCCAGGATCAAAGCCCGCCGTGTAGTAGCCCAAAGACAATTCAGGTCTCTGCGTGTCTTGCACATCGCTTCTAAAAGTGCTGGGTCTAGCTAAAGTTGTGGTTGTACACATACACTGCACTCCAGTACACAGGGTACAGTCAGTCAATCAATCACATGTGATTCACTGTGACGCACTGACACACCCCAGCACTCCACTCCCATTGCACCGCCTTCCTTCTTTTGGTATAGCGTTGCAGCTACTTCCTGTCAACGCACGGTTCACTGTCGTTGCCCTTCTCTTCATCCCCCAACCACAACGGCATCTACAACAATGTCTGGCCACAATCCTACCACCACCACCACCTCCTCCTCCTCCTCCGATCATGGTGACCACGTACCTCCAAACGCCGAGGCAGCCCTCGCGTACACGGTCGGCAGCGCCTACGGCAGGGTCTGCGGCACCTCAGACCCAAGTGTCCTCCACGAGCTGACTGACTAGGAGTCGGGCAGCCTTGGAGTTGGCACCTGGTCTCCTCGCCGCAAGGTCCTGGTTACCGTCCCGCCTCACCACCCCGTGGTCGCGCTGTTCAACGCGCAGCCCGCCGCCATAGACGAGTGACTCCGCGTCGATATCGCCTCGGTCTGTGGCTGCCCCCCCAACAGCGACGGTGTGTGGAGATGCAACGTCCTGTGCATGGGCCCTGCAAGCCTGTACGGCGATCGCGTCGGCACCCAATCTCGTCTTCCCATCCGCATCTTCGTCAAGGTCAAGCGCGAGAGCAGCCTCGGCCGCGACTAGGCCACCCCGGCTGGCCAACGCTTGCTACAAGGCTCTGCAGGACCTTGGCGGCATCAGCGACGTCCATTGTCTTGTTGTCGAGGCTGACCTTGCCGTCACCCAGGGCAACGGAAAGTACACAATTTATCTATCTGTCCGTATACATTGGTGGTCATTGGCACATCAACTGATTTTCTCTCTTCCTCTTCTTGAGACTCTGGACAGACGCCCTCTTTTGTCCCCTTCAAGCTGGACAGCAAAGCCTGGGAGTCCGCAGCTCTCAGCCGGTAGGACCTTCTCTGCATGACCAACAAGATCGGCCAACCCATCATCTCGCTCGCCAACCCCAACAAGTACGGAACATCAGGCTTCTTCATCCGCCTTAGCGGCCCCGACCCAGACTGCCCCTCGGCCAGCGCCCAGGCGTTCCTGCTCACCAATCGCCACGTGCTCTGTGAGGACGGCAATAAGATGGACATTACGCACCCCTTATCCCCTGGCTCGGGCCTTGACTCGCCTCCTGCGGAGCCGATCCATGTGATTCAGCCGGGCCCCCGCCCTCTGGGAGACCTTAAGGGTGAGCTTAACAGCGAGATCAACAAGAGGAACAAGCCTGTTAGGAACGTCGAGAGCCGCTTTGATACCATACCAGACGAGAACGATACCTTAAACTCGCTCTACGTACTGTACAAGCGAGAGCTCCCCATCCTAGAGTCCCTGTGGGAACACTGTCTGGCACACGAGAGCCTCGCCTCCCAAAGCCTTGGCACGGTTGCTTACTCTCGTGCCCTTTGCGTTCACGATCACCTCCGCATCGACTGGGCCCTGGTCAGCTGCGGGCCCAACGCCAGCACGGGTACTGGTGCATACAACAACAGCTGCTGCATCTCAGGCATCCCTCACTATGTCAGGGACAAGTTGACGGAACAGGTAGATCCAGCTTTCCTCGTCAACGTGGACGGCTGCGCCGATGACTTTAGCTCCGAGCTGGAACTCATCACCCTCAACACCATCTTCAACCGCAGTACAATCGAGCACTATCACCCCATCCCCGAGGTCGGTAGCGTTGCTGTTGGGGACGAGGACGATCAGGGTGAGGATGGCAAGTTCCTGGTCTACAAGTACGGCGCGGCCATTGGGTCAACCTATGGCATCCTCAACAGCATTCTGTCGCTTCACTGGGATGAATACGGCCTCTTGCACAAGGACTACTGCATCATCGGATCTCGCAGGGAGTTTGGCCAGCCTGGTGACAGCGGTTCCGCCGTTTTTGGCCTGCTCCCCATTCCCGCCCCCGTTCCCATGGCCGGCCCGGTTCCTGTTCCCTGTCCGAGGTGTGCAATCAGTGACAGGAAGGGCGGCCCTCCGTGGAGAGAGGGGACATAGCAGTCCCCAGGCCGCCGAGGAGGAGGCCACCAAGCCTAAGAACTATCTCACGCCCGGCATTGTCGGTCTTGCCCGGGGCGGCCACGGAACGCAGTACTCGAAGCCTTACCAGGACGTGACCTTTGCCACTTCCTTTGACATTGTCCTCACGGATATTGAGAAGCTCACTGGCCGGGTGGCTATCGGTCTCTCACGCTGGTGAATTGGGCCAAAGGGACTGACCAGCTGCATTAACGAGTCAGCCGAAGCTGCATAGGTACGAAGGGGAGGACTACGTGGATCGGTTTGAGCGCCACGCTCCCACCCGTGTGTACTCAAGTAGGAAGTGGTTTAGATTTATTTAATGAATACGTATTGGTAGAGAGACTCCTGGTATTATTCTATGATCTTATAACTCCTGCTGTCTTGTTCTGGTTGAACATGTGTGAAGGCTGTGCCCAGTATGCCCCCATATTTGCCTTCCGACCAACCACAGCAGGCCAAGCCGCCACCGCACGCGCCACAGCTCGTGCCGCGTCTCTACCTCAAGCAAAGGTAAATCCCCCGGTGGTTTCAGTTTCAAAGAGACCAGCGTCAAGGAGATTGTCCAGAGGATCTCTCTCGCTTTGGAATAGCTACATATTCGTCCCCGGCCAGTGTCGTATCCGTCCAGCAATGTTGTGTATTGGCGAATGCTGGCTACCTGTCAGTCCCTCTTGAAGGATCTGAGAAACAAGATGGCAGCTTATTTGTTTTTCCATTTGATTGCTCTTTTCGTGTAGTGTTGGAATGTACCATGCTAAACGACTTCTAGGCTATCTCGTTTACAGCGTGGTCCCAAGACTCCTTGAACTCATCCACAACATGACGAATTGGTACATACGCCTTAACAGCAAACGTCTGAAGGGGGATCGCGGAGTTAAAGAGATAGTTATTGCACTAAATACGTTGCTATACTGTCGCTCATGCCTAGGTATGCACTTGGGAGCAGGTTTACGGACATTGATCAACCCATAAACTTATTATTACAGAGGAAGGCTTTAATCCTCTTTCAAAAGTAGTTCCTCCACTATGCGCTGAATAATTGGGAGTAAACTCATGTAATTTCGTTTCATCATTTTTACTGTACCCAGTCCATCTCCTCACCCTACCCAAACGCATAAGTATGTTGAACGTCTAGTAACGTCACCGTTCAGATGTCGGACACCCGGCCACTCGGAGTGAAAACTTCCCGCACGCACTCTGCTACGGTAATCGGAGAGTTTCGATGTCCCGAAGTGATTTATTTACTTGTGTGCAAGCCGTATTTTCTGAGCTGCTCAACATGCTCCTCCAAGTTTGACTTTTAGGGATGATGACCGTCTCTCGAACCTCCACCATTCCGACTTGTCGGCCCCACCAACAGTGCTTGCACCCTGAGTGCCCTTGGCAAACCCTTTTAAATATTGTACATCAAAACAGAGAATATTTCCTGATCGTCTGGACACAAGTGGATGATGATGAAGCATCAGCTCACCTCCCATTACTACTCTTGCGTGCATTAAAAAATTTACAGGTCTTTACAAGAAGTAAAATCCTGGCCGTATCCCTGTCAGCAGTCCGCTGCCGAGACCAATTTGGCTCAATAGCCAGATGGCTCCACGTCCCCGAATATATCCCGCAAGCTGTAGACTCGCAATGATTGGTCGTTCTGGTGGGCTCAGCAACCAACAGTCACATTCAGCAATTAGTCCCTGGGCAGTGGCTCGATTTTCCTCAACGTCCGGTTTCCGTGATCAGTCTGGTCCCCATCCTCCCCAGTGTTCACCTATCAACCGCATTTCCCGTCTACGTCCACGTGTGCAGTCTTCCATCCGTCTTCCAGCGATAACTTATTCTATTTGTTGTCAGAGCACTTTTTTTTTGCCCCGTCATTTAAGTCTCAACGTGAGTCCACGCTGATGCCTTCCTATTTTATGAACCACCATTGCAAGTTCTGTGCCACGAAGGACCAAATGCTAAAGAGATTCTGTACAGTTTGCTGCGATGTGGTCGACTTCCTATCCTACAAGCACTCCGTCCCAGGTTGACGGGAAAACCTATGATTACGTAATCGTCGGAGGTGAGTGTGCATTGCTACATTGCGAACGTGAAAGGCTGCTGATCGGGATCTTTGTATGTCTCTAGGAGGGACAGCCGGATGTGTTCTAGCGGCGCGGTTGTCTGAAGACGCTGATGTTAGCGTTCTCGTGCTCGAAAAGGGCCACGTGAAAGACAACCTTGTCTCACGGATCCCGCTGCTCAGCCAGAACATGTTCCTCGGTGACCCCTTGCAAGTGCAGAGTACTCGTTGGTCTGAGCCCATCCCCGAAGCGAATGGGCGCAGAACAAGGATCTGGACGTCGGAGGGTATTGGCGGTGCGACACGTATTAATGCCATGCTGATGACAAGAGGTTGCCGAGCCGACTATGTTGCGTGGTCGAACGAGTTGGGGCTGTCAGACTGGGGCTGGGAACAGGTTGAGCCTTATTTCCGCAAGATCGAAAATGCGGTCGAGCACCCAGAGTCCAAGGCACGCGGTCACGATGGTAAGATTTTTCAAGATCTAGTTGTTATCTTCTCTCGATAATGGAGCTAAAAATGTTCTTCTCTGGCAGGCCCTGTCGAGGGACGTGCCGCCAAGATGCCATTCAAGTGGGTCCCGTAGTGAGTTCACCCAATGGAAAGCAATGTCTTCACGACAGCTTCATGACTGACAACTCTCGACTCAGCATTGAGAAGTCCTTCCACAAGCTTGGCCTGCCTCTGGGCGGAGACTGCAATGGCCCTGACGCTCCTGCAATGGGGCTGTTCAATCTCGAGGCTGCCATCGACAAGCGCGGTAGAAGAATCTCTGCCCTGCAGGCATTTCTTGGCAAAAAGCTCGCCAAAGAGAGATCTGGCCGCCTCACAGTCTGTAAGTTTGAATTAAATCCCAATTTGTTTGACAGCTCTAATCGACCAACAGGCACGGGGGTTGTCACCTCACGATTGGACATCGACGGTCCTGCGGGACTCGTCCACGGTGTTCACATCCAGTCGTCTCAAGGCAATGAAACGGACAAGAAGTTTTCAGTCAAGGCGCGCAGAGAGGTAATCTTGTGCTCTGGTGCCATTTGTACCCCCCAAATTCTTCTGCTCAGTGGAATCGGGCCAAAAACACTGGCGTCGAAGACCGATGACAGTCTCGATATTCCTCTCATCAAGGAGCTGCCGGCTGTTGGCACAATGTTCTCTGACCACTACAGCTTCCCAATTATGTTGGAGCTGCCAAAAAAGGAAACTTTCCATGTACTAGAATCGATTTGGGGTCTGTGGCACATGCTGCTCTGGTTGTTTGTCGGCAAAGGTCTCTTTGCTCACACTGCAATGGCCACGGCTGCCTACCTCCGTACTGGAGCCATTGATCCCGAGACAATGTCTATCAAGACACGCCAGGAGGACGGCACGGATAACCTGGACGCGTCTCATCCAGCTAATAGGCCGGACATTGAAATCATGGTGATGCCAATCAATGGTCTGGAGCGTCATTTTCCAGGGCATGCATTGTTCAATTTGCATCCAACTATAATCCAGCCTTATGCAACAGGCTCAATCACCTTGGTTAGTAAAAAACCTTTTACTTGAAATATCCTCGGATCGGATCGAGCTGACATCAAGGCCAGAAAAGTAAAAATGCGCTCGACAACCCCCGCATTGTGTACCCCATGTTCACCGATGAGCGAGATCTCGCAGCTGCAAGGCTTGCCGTACGGTTTACCATGCGTGTGGCAGCTGAATTCCAGGTCTCTGGCTATCCATACCCTGCCCCATTTGCATTCGCTCCCGGCAACAGACCGGAATTGTTGCGAGAGTGGGAGCAAACTGGTGATGAGTGGAGTGCACCGAAGCCCACTGGAACGACAACAAAGACTGCAAGCCCACCCACAAGCGAAAATCCAAACGACAGCAAGACATGGAAAAACGTCACGGATGGTGAGATTGATGATTACGTCAAGAGGGTCAGCCATACCAGTTTGCATCCCGTATGCACATGCCCCATGTCAAACGATGGGAGTTCGGGCGTCGTGAACCAAAAGCTTCGAGTTCACGGGTTCAAGAATCTGAGGATCGCAGATGCAAGCGTATTTCCTCGCGTGCCCACCAGCCACACGATGATTCCAGTGATGATGATTGCGGAAAGATGTGCCAATTTTATCAAGGAGGATTGGGAGACAAGCCGGATGAGTTAGAAACTTTGAATTTGGTCGCATTGTTCTGTATCGCTTTATTCGAGCGGAGTAGTTACCTGGAATATACACCCTTGAGCACCTGATCCTTCATTTTTGAGAGACACCACATGAACGTTGTGCTGCACGCATGGCAAAGAAGTGCGATACTAGTGGGGCAGACAGGGTATTCTGATCAATATGCTCTGCATTGTTGGACGCTCTGTGATTGTGATGGTCCTTCTCCATTCTACTAGCACATTTGAAACGTCATTCACCTTTGCTATAGGCTCATCTTGAACAAATGAACTCAACACTATGTGTGAAATTGGAACCTTGGGTGTTGAGACTAAGGAGTCAAGCAGTGGCAGGGTCGTTCGGAATCTCTTCAGCGTTAAGGGTCTGGAACCACCTCGGCTATTGCCAGCTCGTACCAGCGTGGGGGCCGGACGCGGCCCGCAGTAGACTCAGGTTCAAAGGTACCTTATCAGTTCTTTAAACTCTTTTCTCGAGACGCCTGGCTCCTGCGGTGCAGCATCACGGTCCGAAATGTGATCGTCTGCACAGTATTTGGAACACGGTATCCACCTGACGTGGGGGCATTGAGACCAACAGACTGATCGGTCCAATGTGAAGGTCGAACTCAGTCTTTGATCATTGTGCTCCTCACGGTCAGTTACACGAATGAAGTGGACGATTTGAAAGTGCAGCAAGCGACCAAGGCATTGATGGCAGGTATAGAAGAGGACGCTCGCAAGTTGAGCCTTTTCGACCCCTTTGTCTATCTCAACTATGCAAGCTCTTGCCAGGATCCAATCGCTTCCTATGGCGAGGAGAATGTGCACCGTCTGAGATCGATTGCACAGGCTGTAGATCCCGAGGGTGTCTTCAGGACTCAAGTTCCGGGTGGTTTCAAAATTCCACAGTAAAAACCTATGAAACAATTGGCCGGCTTTAGGGTAGTGAGGGAAAGATAGACGTGTATAAGGACTCTCTTGATTAATAGACCAACTGTTGCATGATTCGCGCCCGGACCAATGAATGAGTATGGCATGTACATGACGAGTTCTTGTCCCTAGCAGACCACGAAGACCAACGCACCCAGATAACAAAATACCTGCAGGCCTCTTTCGTGGATCGGATCAATGTGGAGCCGTCCCAGGCTGCTGCAGTGGTATTTCTTTTGCAGACAAGCGACGAGGACGTCCTTGGTTACCTTTCGAGCTGGCGCCACCTCCTAATTCGACAACACGACTGAAACAATGACTGAAAACAGGGGCTCAATTCTCATAACCGGCGCCAACGGTGGGCTTGGTAGTGCTGCGGCCTCACAAATCGCGACAAACCCAAGTCTTCAAGGGTACTACGGCATTTACACAGTCCGTGATGCCGCATCCGCACCAGCGCTTGACGCCGCGCTTTCGGGAGGTCGAGGCGGCACGTCAACCTCAGCACACACTTTCGAAAAAGTATCGCTTGACCTCTCCCGTCTCAATGACGTCCGTGAAGTTGCTACAGACATCAAAGCTCGAATTGAGTCCGGCCAAATCCCTCCAATCCGTGCTCTTGTGCTCAATGCTGGTGTTGAGGAATTCACAACCCAGACTTGGACTGATGAGGGACTCGATAAAACTTTTGCAACCAATTATCTCGCCCACTGGCTCCTCACAATGATGCTTCTTGGAAGCATGGATCGCGAGAAAGGACGTATCATCTGGATCACGAGCTGGTCACACAAGTATGTCAGTCCAACGGTCGACTTGATGTATTGACCCGCTGACAATTGCACCACACAAGCCCTCTCCACCAGCAGAACGTGATGAATGGAGCTTATAAAGATGATAAACACAAACAATTCATCGTGGATGATCTTGAACCCATTGCAAAAGGTACTTGGAGTGCAAATCAAGATGACTCAACAGGCTGGGCGGCGGGCTACCGCCGGTATGGTGCATCTAAGCTCTGTGGTGTCATGATGATGTAGGCTCTTCCTCCTCGCGACATGTTGTTGTAACCACGATCGCTAATGGCAGGGCATTCGGTCAAAGACATGAGCTTCAGCGTCGCCTTGACCAAGACACCCGACTGTACAACATCTCAGTCCTGGCCCTCGACCCTGGTGCGATGCCGACCGATATTGTTCGTCGGAGCCCCTCTTGGTTTGTGCGGGTTCTGATGTTCCAGGTTATTATGCCCGTACTTGGGACGGTGACCACCCGCTTGTGGCCAAATGGGTCGTTCCGTACTTTGCAGAAGTCGGCCAGCGACGTGCTTGGTGCAGCCCTTGACTCTGGCCCACCTCCGCTCAGTGAGCACCCGAAGGGCCTGTTCCTCAACGGCTCAGAGCTGAGCGACTACAACAGTGAGGCCAAAGAGCCCGCGAAGTGCGAGATTGTGTGGAAAGGCAGCTTGCATTACGCAAAGTTGGAAGGCGGCCAGACGCTCCTTCAGAACTGGAAGTGAAACATGGATCAGCCAGCTCCCGGACTCGATACCTCGAGAAAGCCGACCATGCCAAATTCACATGTCAATTTCAAGCACAGTTTGCCCAAATCATCAAGTCTGGAATCTTAATGGGAATAAATCTTACATGGTTCGCATTCTCTATGGTACTACGCATTGAGCTGGATGGCACAGCACTGTTTTTCTTGGAAACGAATCAACAACATGTATCTAGTACATAACTAGGTCTATTAACTTTGATTGAATGCCCCTCTTCTCGAAATAATGCTGTTGATCTAGTTGAATGTGCTTCTACCTTCATGTCTGCCCCCATGGACTTCGGTAACAAGCACTGCCTTCCCTGTCCCAATCACTGGGTAGCCGTGCTCGGCTGAGTATGGGAATTGTGGGCGGCCATGTGCATGCACGGTAGATTTCGATGGACTGCCTGAGAGTACCCCTTGATGCTGCATACCTGTGCGGAGAATAAGGAAATGGGCTCGTCGTGAGATGTTGGTGCCTGTGCCGCATGACCGGAATCGCCTCTGGTCCTCAATCCCCGAAGCCGCCTGGAAGACTGTGGGTCGGTCACGCCACTCGCACTCGCTCACGCCCTCCGTATCGCGGTCCCCAGAGGCCCGTGATTTTGATGCCTAGGATCAGCCTCATTTGATTCAGCAGTCTGTCAGAACGAGTCATCACTTACCATGCGACCCCACCATTCGGTATACCCTATAATCCGGGATAGCTAAATTCCTCCGCACCTATATAAACTTAATAACTTTACTTATATATTTCTTAATAACTATTAAGGTTATTTAAAAGCCGTCTATCGCTATAAATAGAAAATTATTAATTAAATATTATAATTTATTTTTAAAAAGCGTTAAAGGCCTTTATCGTTTAATTTTATTAAATATAAATTAACCTTAAATAATAATATAAAAAAAAATTTATATTAAGTTTTTAACTTATTAGCTACTTAATTAACTACTTTAATACCTTTTAAAAAAAGCTATATTAAAAAGAATATTATTAATACCCTATTTAATATTTATAATAATAACTTATCTTTTAATAAAGCTATTTAAAAATATAATATACTTATATTTATATTATTTATACGCTATAATAGCCGGGCTATAAAGAATAACTTTAAAGCTTAATCTTTAAATAGCTAATTATTTATTATTTAAGAAAAATATATAATTAATTAAATTTTTTATTAAAAAAGATTTAAATATACTTTTAGCTATTTTATATTAAAAAATATAATAATAATACTTTTTATTAAAGCTAATAATTTTATATTAATTAAATATTATAAAATTAAATAATTTATAATATACTACTTTTAAATTTATATTAAAGTTAAATATATATAAAAAATATTACGCTTTTATAAATTTACTTTAAATATAATTAATTAATATTTTAATATTTAAAAAGGTAAATATATATAAGTAAAGCTATATTTAACTATTAATATTAATAAAGCTAACTTAATAATAAGCTTTAATATAAGATATATAGCTAATTAATTTAAAAATAAATATATTAATAAATTATTTATAAATCTTAATTTTTTAATTATAAGAATTATAAATATAAAAAGGTTATAATTAAAAGTAATTAATTATAATAATAATTAATTATAATTAAAGCTATTATAATTATTAATAAAGCCTTTAATTTAAATATTATTTTTAAAAAGAAAGAATTATAATATTAATAATTTATTAATAAATTTTATTAATTAATATTTAATTAATAATAAATTATATTTCTTAATAGCTAAATAAATAATAATATTAATATAATATAGCTAAAATAAATCTTTTTATTATAAATAAATAATATTATTTTAATACTTTTAATATTATTCTTTTTATTTTAAATTATAACGGTATAGCTTATATATACTACTAGTAATAATCGAGAGCATTCTCGATTATTAAAGGTCTTTTAGCCGTCACACCTAATTTACTAGTAATAGTTAAGTGCTATAATAATAATCGAGAATATAAGTAAATAATAAGTATATTTACTTAAAAAACTATTTAAGGGCTAATAGATAAATAGATTTTAATAATTATAGTATTATAAAGGGCTATCTATATAGTAAAACAGCTTAATTAAATTAATTTAAAATATCCGTTTTATCTAGTTTTTAAGCCTCTTATATAAGCGTATAGGCTAAGAGAAGTATAATTAAGCTATAGGTAGCTATCCTAGCTATAAAATAGCTTAAAGTTTTATAAAAGCTTTATAGGGGGTTATAATAGTATAGCTTATATATATTGCTAATAATAATCGAGAGCGTTCTCGATTATTAAAAGTCTTTTAGCCGTTACACTTAATTTACTAATAATAGTTAAATGTTATAATATAAATAGCTATTTTAATTATATATTTATAAATATAAAATTAAAATTTATATAATTAAACTTTATAATTATTAATAATTTATATAAAATAACTTTATAATTATATACTTTTATAA
The DNA here is from genome assembly GCA_023242295.1 of Diaporthe ilicicola. NCBI lineage: Eukaryota > Fungi > Ascomycota > Sordariomycetes > Diaporthales > Diaporthaceae > Diaporthe > Diaporthe ilicicola. The sequence goes on along the minus strand of JALPVH010000031.1, from coordinate 5,173 downwards.
TAATATTTTATATTATTATTTATTAATTTATTAATTATATAAACTTTAATTATTTAATAATAATATTTTTAATATTATTAAAAAATATTATTATAGCTTTTTAATAAGCTAATAATTATTTATAAACTTATAATTAATAAATAAAATCAATTTTATTAAAGTATTTATTAAGGCTTATATAAAGGTATAATTAATTAAAATATTAAATTTATATAATAAATTATTAATAATTAACTTATTAATTATTAAAAAGCTTTAATATATTTAAAAATTTAAATTAATAAAAGTAAACGCTATATTAAATAAAAGCTTAAATTAATTAATAATATATTTATATAAATATAATATTATAAACTTTATTAACTTATAAGTTATAACGTTAAATTATATTAAATTTAAAAAAATAAAGCTTATATTTAATATAAAATAAGCTAAATTAACCTTTATAAATAAAAAAAAATAATAATTTAAGGCTTAAATTAAATATATAAAAATTAAAAAATAAAAGGCTATTTTTAACTTAATAAGAAATTTATATAATTAAGCGATATAATTAATAATAATATAAAGGTTAGAAATATCTTTAATTAAAAGATTAAGCTTTAAAGAAAATAAGTAATAAAATTAAAGTAATATAAAATAATATAAATAAAGAAGAGAACTTTAATAGCGGCTTATCTTTAAAGATTAAAACTTAATTTAAAAGGGTATTAAAAGTATTCTTATAATATATAAATTAAAAAAGCAGAATTAAAGCTTTAAATTAATATATTTATTAATTTTATATAATAAAGAATTAATTAGTTATAACTTTATAAAAAAGGGGTATTTTAATAGGTGCGGAGGAATTTAGCTGTTCCGGATTATAGGGTATCCCGAATAATAGGGTTATATGGTAGGCGATTCGGGCCGGTGCCTTTAGTTAACGATGCATATGTGCACTAAGGCTCGCTAAGAGGCAATTCATCCGGATTGTAGTGGGACTGGCTACAACTGCATAAATCTAGCAGTTCACGGAAATACTGTGTAGCATCGCCTACGACGCCTAGCATCATGGGACAGACGCGCTATGTCGCCCCTCGCAGCAGAGTTATCACCCAATGTGCCTCAAATCGTGGTACAGGCATCGCGGCCCCACCGACATCGACCGTGACGACTTCGAATGTAACCAACATGCGCACATTTCCTACACAGTGATTTTAATCAGTCTAGTCACCAACGCTCAAAGGCGAAGACGTGGTACCGCCCGAGGTCAAAAATGCGGATCCCGGCTCAACAATGCCTGCGCTCGGAACCAGTCAAATCTATTCTTTCGAACCAACAGTCCAAAACAGTCCGTGTTCTCGCCCATCGGATGAAACGTCGGGGCGGATACGATAGAAGGACGAGAATCCTGGCCTGCGTGGTGGTAAGCCCAACCATGACATTCCCGCAAATACTTGAGTATTCACTATTCACTGCGCAGGCACGAGATCCACCACCGAGGCGCAAGCGAAGGACAGTATCAACCTTGATTACAGTTGGCGCCTAATGAGATCCCTGCTCCAGAGCCTTCAGCTGGGTACCCTGGCTTATAAGCCCGTCAATTTGGTCCACCGTGTGGTCTCTTCCTATAGAAATCCGCGGATAAGCGCACCAAGCCATGATGCTACTATATAAGCTAGGCACAACTTATTAAGCAATATAGTGTGATCGCACTAGAGGCGCGGCTCGAAATTATAGCTAAAAACTATTCTTAACTTATTAATAAAGAAATATAACGTAACTATCGACTATTTTATTTATTTAAGTTTCTTTATTAAGCTAGAATAATAATAAATATTTAAAAAGAATAAGGTATAATATATCTTTTAAGATTAATATAATAAGTTTTATTATATAAAACGTTTTATAATAACTTATTAATTTTTTATAAGTTTATTTATAATTAAAAGCCGCTATTCTATATTAATAACTATAATATTAAGCCGTACTTAATTTATTTATATTAATATTTTTAATAAGCTATTAAGGTTAAAGCTATTATAAGCTATAAATAACTTAATTTAACGCTATTAAGCATTATATAAAAGTGTTATCGCTATATAACTTAAGCCTTTAAGTTATTTAAAATAAACGATATTAAAAAGCTATTATTATTTTAATTAAAGTTTTAGCTTTATTTAAATATATATTTATTATAACTTTATTTTATAAAAAATGTTAAAGGTAATTATTTAATTAAAACTAAAATAATTATTAATTAAATTTTAAGTTAAAATTAATATATATATTTAAAACCTTTAAATTAATTAAGTAAAGCTACTATATTTTATTATTTAAATATATCGACTATTTTATTTATTTAAGTTCCCTTATTAAGTTAAAATAATAATAAATATTTAAAAAGAATAAGGTATAATATATCTTTTAAATTAATATAGTAGGTTTTACTATATAGAACTTTTTATAATAATTTATTAATCTTTTATAAGCCTATTTATAATTAAAAGCCGCTATTTTGCGCTAATAGCTATAGCGTTAAGCCGCGCCTATTTACGCCGGTGCTATCGAGGTTAAAGTTATTACGGGCCGCGAGTAATTTAGTTTAACGCTATTAAGTATTATTAATATATAAAAGTGCTATCGCTATATAACTTAAGTAAGTTGCTCGAAATAAGCGATGTTAAAAAGCTGTTATTACTTTAAAGGTTTTAACTTTATTTAAATATATATTTATTTAGTAAAACCGAGCGATATAACTTTATTCCGCTATATTATAAAACTATTCGAAAGTAATTATTTAGCTTATCGAAACTAAGATAATAGTTAAGTTTAAATTATTACTTATATACGCTTAAGATTTTATTAAGCGAGTTTATAACTATAATTAAAATAGATAATTAAGTAAAGCTACTATATTTTATTATTTAAATATATAGATTTAATAGCTTTATAGCTATAAAAATAAACTTTATTTATAATAAGTAAATTTTTACTTAAATAAGAGATTCTTTTATTAAAGCGAAGAAGTATAAAAATAAAAACCTTTTTTTATCTTAATAAATCGATATATTTATTAATACTTTAAAGATATATAAAATTTATTTAAAAGAAATAAAGAAGTTTATTATTTATAAAGTAAAAATTTATAATAAGCTAAAAGGAAATAAGTTAAAAGGAAATAAAAATATTAATTATTTAATATATCTTTTTTTAAAAAGGTTTACCTTTTATTTAAATAAATTAAAGAAATAAAGCTTAATTATAAAAATATAATATAATTAAATAAAATTTAATTTAAAAAAAAATATAATTATAAGTTTTTTAACCTTATATTTAAAAAAGTTATTTAAATATATAAATTTAATAGCTTTATTATAAATAACTATAAAAATAAGCTTTATTTATAATAAATAATATAGTTTACTATTATATAAAATAAATTATTATATAAAATATTTTTATTAAAATTATTAACTTTCGATAACTTTAATACTCTTATAAAGTAAATAAGTTAATAAAAATTAATATTTATAAGTGCTAATTAATTTAAACTATTTATTTCTAATTAATTTAATTAATTTAAAAGGGTAAGAATAACTATAATATTAATTTAAAATAGCTTATTTTAAATATAAACTATTTAATTAATATTAATTAATATTAATTATATTATTAAAAACGTAGTTTATAATAATTAATTAAATTATATATATTAATATTAATTAATATTAATTAAACTTAAAAAGCTATAATTTATTCGAAGTTTAATTAATTAAAGTTTTTTATATTTTTTTTATAAGTTTTTATATTATATTTAATCTTATTATAATTATTATATTATTACTTTATTAGTTTATTATAGCCCGCCTTTTTATTATTATTAGCTTTTTTATTAATTAATTACTTTTTCTTTTATTTTTCTTTAATAATTATATAAGATTTCTTAATAATAAATAACTTTTTAAGCTATATCCGACTTCTTTTAACCTTTTAATATTTTAAAATATATCGATTATTTTATTTATTTAAGTTTCCTTATTAAGCTAAAATAATAATAAATATCCGAAAAAGATAAAGTATAATATATCTTTTAAATTAATATAATAGGTTTTACTATATAAAACTTTTTATAATAACTTATTAATCTTTTATAAGCTTATCTATAGTTAAAAGCCGCTATTTTACGCTAATAGCTATAGCGTTAAGCCGCGCTTAATTTATTTGCGCCGGTGCTTTTAATAAGCTATTAGCCTATCGAGATTAAAGCTATTATAAGCTATAAGGAACTTAGTTTAACGCCGTTAAGCACTATTAATATATAAAAGTGCTATCGCTATATAACTTAAGCTATAACCTTTTTTATAAGATTATTTAAAAGTAATTATTTAGCTTACCGAAACCGAAATAATAGTTAAGCTTAAACTAGCACTTATATATATTTAAGATTTAAGTAAAGCCACTATATTTTATTATCTAGATATATAGATTTAATAGCTCTATTATAAATAGCTATAAAAATAAACTTTATTTATAATAAATAAATTTTTATTTAAATAAAAGGTTTTCTTATTAAGGTAAAGAAATATAAAGATAAAAACTCTTTTTTATTTAAGTAAATCGATATATTTATTATTACTTTAAAAATATATAGTTAAGGTTTATTTTAAAGAAATAAATAAGTTTATCGCTTATAAAGTAAAGATAAATAATAAATTAAATAAAAAAAGAGAGGTTAATTATTTATTATACTTTTTTAAAAAGGTTTATCTTTTATTTAAATAAATTAAAAAGATAAAGCTTAATTATAAAAATATAATATAATTAAATAAAATTTAATTTTAAAAAGAAATATAATTATAAATCTTTTAACCTTATACTTAAAAAGGATTTTAAAATATATAAATTTTATCTTTAAAAATAATAAGTTTATATATTATTATTTATATATTCTTTATTAATTAATTAATAGCCTTAAGAATTAATATAAAAAAAGCTACTTTAATATACCGATATTTTATTTTTAATAAAATTAAATTACTATATAATTTATTAAGTATTAAATAATATTTATAATTTTTATTCCGAAGAAAATATAAAAAGAGATAATAATAAAGTTTATAAATAAATATTTAATTTAAAAATAATAATATTTAAATTTTAAAAAGAAATATTAACTTTTTTAAATTTA